>CAMZMU010000074.1:163399210-163684704 GCA_947311845.1 Poa pratensis
GTTGAAGTACGTACCCAATAAGGCAATAATACTGAAGATATTGTCGAATATTCAGAGAGAGCACAAAGTTAGCAAGACAAAAATTGCTCAAAGGATCGATGTATGATCAACAAGTGTGGAACTAATATAATGTACTGGAAGCCTATACCACACCGGTATAGTTGTTGCAGTCTTTCAGATGGAGTGGACTTCGGTTATATATGCTTCGTGTCAGCAGATGTTGGTTACTCCATCTTTGTCGCTGACTGGACCATCAGTTAGTTTAGTTTTCTTTATGAGAATCATCAGTTAGTTTAGTTGGTCACTGCAGGAACTACCTTCCTGACAACTTCCCAAATTCGTCAAGCATTTTAATCCGCTTACAAGTTCAAAAGTTTTAATCTTCTTATGCTACCACGGTTCTATGATGTACAAGTAAAATCATACTAATAACCTACAAGCAGATGACTATTGTTAGCATCGGGCGTACTGATCATCTGGGATAATATTGAGCAGCGTTCATGGCAAGATATGTAAACCCCATGACAACTTACCGCGGTGACATGTCTGGACGAACAAGAACCCCTGCTCGAAAAACCACTGTTGTAAGCATCAGAATCCACAAAAGTGCACCGGGATATTGTCATTTCCGTCGACACGGCGGCCGCTTATCAGCGTCCGTCGCCGTCTCATGAGCCGAAAGCGTACGCCGGAGTGTTTCCGGCGGGGACGACGGCCGCGTGGAGAGCGACTTGACCACTCTATTACAGTATGACATACTCTCGACTCAGGGGCATTACATCACTCTCGGGCTCGATCGGCCACTCCGAACTGAAGCGACCCTTCTTCCTCACACCTTCCCGGAATCTTCCCGCCACCTTCCCGTCGCCACCCCGCCTATATAACCTGTCCGACCTCTCCTTCCCATCGAGCCAAACCACCGCACCCCAACTCCATTCCATTCTCCCTCCCTCCCTCTCTCGACGAAATCGGAGACGGAGAAAGAGACACTAGTAGCTCTTGCACCTGGAGAACTGCTGTGCGAGTGATCATGGCAGCGAAGCGGCTCAACGACGGGTTCCAGAACGAGGAAGAGCAGCCCAACGAGAAGCGCATGGACCGCCATCCCTCCTTCTCCACGTGAGCTATAGCTTCCTTCCATCTCGTCGCGGTCCCATGGATGTGTTTGGAGTTTTTTGCTGATTCTTGGGTTTCCAGGGTGATGAAGGAGGCCATGATGAAGAAGCAGGTGCAGCATGTGTTCATGGTGCTCGAGCCTCTCCTGCGCCGAGTGGTACGCAACCAAGACTGCACGATCGCCATCCACATCGTTGCTCTGTTCGTTCGGGCTCTGTTCTGACTGCTCTGTTTCTTGATGATGGCAGGTGCAGGAGGAGCTGCAGGCGGGGCTTGTGCGCAGCCCGAGGTACATCGAGAGGGCGTCGCCGGAGACCTCACCACCGCCGCCACTGTCCTCACCGTGCGCGGCGTGGAGGCTGGCGTTCCTGAACCCGCCGCAACTCCCGATCTTCACGGGCAGCAAGATCGAGGACGCCAACGGCCACCCGCTCCAGGTGGTCCTCCTCGACGCCGACACCGGCTCGCCGTCGCGGAACGCCCCGCAGTTCCTGCGCGTCGAGCTGGTGCCGCTCATCGGGGACTTCCCGCCGGCGGACGGCTGCCGCGAGGACTGGACGGCCGGCGAGTTCGCGCACGGCATCGTCAAGGAGCGCGCCGGGAAGCGCCCGCTGCTGACGGGCGACGTCGCGCTCACCATGCGCGACGGGCGTGCCACCGTGGGCGAGCTCCAGTTCACGGACAACTCCTCGTGGCTGCGCTGCCGCAAGT
This sequence comes from Poa pratensis, assembly GCA_947311845.1. Lineage (NCBI taxonomy): Eukaryota > Viridiplantae > Streptophyta > Magnoliopsida > Poales > Poaceae > Poa > Poa pratensis. The sequence continues at coordinate 163,401,038 of CAMZMU010000074.1, forward strand.
TCCGCATCGGTGCACGTGTCGTGCAGGGCACCGGTTACGACGGGCCCAGGGTCGCCGAGGCCATGACCGAGGCCTTCAATGTCCGAGACCACCGCGGCGAACGTACGTCCATCGACGACGAACTCCTCCATCGATTTCGCTGTGCAAGAACGATCATTCTAAGCTGCGGTTTTTGGTGTATGCAGTGTACCGGAAGCACTACCCTCCGGCGCTCGGCGACGACGTGTGGCGGCTGGAGAAGATCGGCAAGGCAGGAGCGTTCCACCAGAAGCTGGCGCAGAACAACGTGAGGACCGTGCAGGAGTTCCTGCAGATGCTCACCGTCAAGCCTGACTTACTGCGTGGGGTAATCCATGGCTTCTTCATGATCAGATTGGCAAATCATGGCAGGTTCCGTTCGGGTTCTGACTGCTCTGTTTTCTTTGCAGATAATGGGCGACGGATGACGGACCGGATGTGGGATCTGACGACGAGACACGCCAGGACGTGCGACGCCGGTGACAAGGTGTACGCGTACGGCGGGCAGCCGGCGGCGCCGGCGGCGTCACCGTGTACGTGAACTCCATCTGCCAGCTCGTCAAGATCGAGGTCGGCGGCGTCGAGTGCGCGCCGCAGCATCTGAACAGGGCCCAGAAGGCGTACGTGCATCAGCTGCTGCTGGAGGCGTTCGAGCAGCGGGCCAGCCTGCAGGAGGCCGACGCCGGCGCCACCATGCTCCTCCACGCCAGCGACAGCAGCAACAGCCTCCCAATGCTGCAGAGTAAGCATCGTCCGACCCGATCATTTTTTATGCTCCTGAGAAGAATGTTCTGAATTCTGATGTGTTTTATCTTCAGACGCAGGGCCTGCCGCGCCGCCCGCTTCCAGCGACGCCGCTCTGGCTCCACGGCAACTCGGACATCAACCTCCAGATCGTCGACGAGCTCTCCGGCCAGGGTAACTTCGCCTTCCAGATGTTCGACGAATGAAACGATCGAGATCACTGCGAAGGATCAGCTGTACATTAACCAAACTATTACTACGTGCTGTCTACACGAGAACTCGTGTATGTATGTGTTCAGGTCAGTAACTTGAGCGGCCCTTCGCTGCGTCGCCGAGCTTGTCCGGCCGCGAGCAGCGAACAAGAGGCGATCGATCAAGTTGATTAGTGCAACCCAAATTCTTTGGTTTAATTCGTAAACTTTGTTCTAGCTCTTCAGCTAAGGTTTAGGTGTTTGGCGTCCATGGTGATGGTGCCGCTTGTCTTGTAATGTTTGGGGGTGGCAACTTCACCTTTTCTAGCATTTGCACGAGTCTTTTTTCTTGGGTCTTGTAAGAATATCCAAGTGTCAATAAAAAGGGAAAACAATTTCCTTTTTTGTACAGATGAATCACACCGGTCTTTGGTTTCTTACATTTTTAGTGCTCTGGTGGCATCTAGGCAGTTGAAGTACCTTTTAAAACTTGTCGCCTGTTGTACTTGTTGTTTGTACTTTTAGGTGTCCCTCCGCGACTATAATTCCGGGACGGGTGAGTACTATCTAACATGGTTATATGTTTTTTTGAATTCAAGACTTATTCTTCGAAAAATATTCAAGACCATGCAATGGTTTTCCTATGTTTGATTAGATAGAAAACACCCCAGTAGAGACCAAAAGGGTAGCAGCAGGGTGGGGAGAGAAGTCAAGTCAAGCGTTTGCGCGTGAAGGATCAGAAAGTGACGCGAAGTCGCGAACCTCCTCTATTAGTCGATACAGGTTCCATCTTCTGTAGGCTCAAAAACAGAGCAGGGGAAGCAGTCAGCAGAGCATCCTTTCGTTGGTTCCAATTCTCAACTCAAACAAAGCAAACTATTCCTTACCCCATAGAGGAGGCTAATCAAGCTGATTTTTCCACCGGTTTACACTGAAATATCACCGTCAGCTACTCTTTTTAATCTCTCCTGGCTACAAGGTTCGGCATACATGCCAAGGACTTGTCTGATACACGCTAATCTAAGAGATTGCAAAATTACAAAAGGTGTCTCATTTTTTCGAATTCTACTAGATTTGGAGATATAGCTGGCAATGCTCCGCCGCTATATTCTAGTTGACTCAGCACGTGTTGTCACCTCAAGTCAGAAGAAGAAGAAGAAGAAGAAGAAGAAGAAGAAGAAGTGATTTTAGAGATGTGACTCGAAAGATCATAGTCTGTAGTTTTTTTTTTTAACCAAGGCGAATTGCTTGCTATTTTCATTAATTAATAAGAAGCGGGAATTAACCGGTTAATTAACGAAAACCAGGCTAAAACCGAAACAACACCCTCAACGGCCGTCATGGAACACGACCTTCGCGAGGGCACACACAACCACCCTGATTACCCACACAAGTTGCACATACACCACCAAAACTAGAGTCGTCGTGGAGGTTGTCCCCCCCCCCCCCCCCCCCCGGGGTCATCGTCATCACTCTGCGGCGACTCCAACTTCAAAGGAACCCGCCAAGGAGACCATTACCGAAGCGGCGTCGAGAAGCCCGAGTCAGACTATGCCAAACAGATGACTCTTCACGCAAAGGCAGGAGTCTCCGATTCTGATGAAGAACTCTAGAAATGAGATGCGAAAGACCTGCCCAAGAACATCTTCACCACCGAATCGCCCTTGTGGGTCATCGAACGCCGCTTAGAGCTAGAGGTAGTACGTTGATAATATAGCAGCTCTGACTTCACAGCTTGCGGAGCACGCCGGACAGAGATGACTACGAAGTCATTGCCGCGACCAGACCATTGCTCCTCAACATTGTATCTTGCAAAGTGCAACCGGCTCCTAGTCCTTAGCTTGTATATGACACGGCATTTAGATAATATTTCCTAAGCGTGATGGCTTCCCCTAAGAAAAGCTGTAAGAAAAAAAAAATCAAACATCATGGCAAAGCCCACAAGGACCTACATGCAAAGGGAAATCCGTACGACCTAGCTGACTAACCCATAAACTTACACATCACATACTAAGGTGGGATGGAGAGAAAATAATTTGATCATGTGAGACATAAGGTTTTCTTAGTGGATTGATAACCGGACGGGCCCTTTTTTTTTCCTGTCTGGTTATTTGTATATTACACTTTTCATCACATCATTGTTGCATTTATTTTTGTACAAGTATGGTCTTGTTTTAGAGGTTACAGTGTACGCAATACAATATTTTGAACGAAACTATTTTTAGACATCTGGTTTTGAAGTTATAAATTTTGGATTTTTTCTCGTTTCACAAGGGACACACATACGACCTCTTTTCCAAGAAAACCCGATCCATCTTTTTTTTTGAGAACTAGCACAAGGGCCCTCGCAAATGCGAGGGCATCATTTGTAGTTTGGCGAAAGTTTTGGTTATATAATTTGGTGTTATGAAGATATTTCTTTATCATGTTTATCTTATTTGTTATAAAATACACACCGTTAATTGGGAGATGGATGCTATCTTGATGGCGTGAAGTTTACATTTTATTGTGTCAATGGTTATACTGCAAAGAAATGAGACTGAAGAGTCACCACTTGTAGTTTATTGAAAATTTCAGTTATATAATTGGTATTATGAAGATATTTATTTCTCATGTTTTATGTTGTGAATGGTTATATTGCAAATAGATGAGGTTAAAGAGTTATGAAATGTTTTGTACGAAAATTCTAATTAAATTAACACTTTTTGATCGATATATTACTTATACAGTCAGAGATGAGGTGTCCATGATCGGTAGATCAATTTTTACCTTTGTTTGAAGCTTAACTAACTCATACTAAAAACATGATCTCTGAATTTTTATTCTTGATGGAAAAGAGTTTCAGTATTTTCAAAATTAAAAAGTTATGTTGGTAATATGCTGCACGTTTTATAGTCCAAGTATTAAAATAAATATAAACTAAAAAAAATAAATTTTGTGAACACATGTAAATTTTGTACTGATAGTATGATTTGGTATTTATTTCCTTTTGATCGAGGATTGAGCGTATCAATGTTATTCGGCTGAATTTTTGAACGAAATTAATAGCAGGGTTCCTTCTCTCATTATCATCTGGTCTATTTTATTTTGGCATCTTTATGTCATATTTCTCTATTTTCTCGATGAGGTCTTGCTAATGGGTTATTCTTGGGGATGACTTGCCAAGCCATGTTTGGTATGGCGCACAATCAACCCTACATTTAGTTGTTCTAGCGAGTGAGACTTGAGACTGGGACAATCAAATCCCATAAAACATAAAAGTCTGCTAAAAAGGCCTTCATTTAGACACAAATGACATCCATTTTTGTCTAAACTCTATTTTTATTGTTTATTTCTCCCTAATTTTGTTTGTCTGCATACTTGCTCACTTAAATTATTTCTCACTGGTTTACTTAACTCCAAACCGAGATTGTTATTGACACAATAGTGAGATTTTTTTTTTCTGAAACCAACCATATTATTGGCATAGACCCACCTAGTTAGATTGATTATTTGATAACATGAATGTCACAGTCTTCGTTTTAGGAATTTCTTGTTGAATTCTGATTGCTTAGTGACGGGAGTCCATGCCCAACACTTTGTATTCTCAACATTAGCCGTGTCAAAAAGGCTACGTGACTAATATTTTTCTGTTAAATCTTAACCATAAAGTTTATGGTTGTAGGCTACGTGACTAACATCCAACAAACACGATAATTTTGATGATATGGCCAACCGTGGTGGCTCTATTAGGAACCTCGTATATTGAGGACTTAAACATATTTAGAGCTTCCCACATCCTCTTGGATTTTTAATATCTCGAATGGTTACTTTTCCTTCTCTACACGACCCCGTGTAAACTTTTACAAAATATAAAACTTTATGAGAAAATCGATGTGTTACATGAAATTAATAAGCTTAATATGATATTTTCTAAAAATTTCGATTTAATTTGAATTAAATAAGACTTGAATAAATATTTGGTTATATATTTCAGGGGAGAAGCCCCACTCAAAATATTCCTGTGTGTTTTTCTCATGAAGAAAATCATTTTTGAAAAGTCAATTGTATGTTATCTAAATAGAAAAATATTATCTTTAATTCCTGTCAGGATGGGTCAAATTTTTAAGCCCATTTAGGTTTTCTCTTTTTTATTCCTGGGCCGATGTAATTGGCCCGTTTTGCTCCTCATTTCCCCCTTTTTTCTCTACTAGTAATTTGGCACGTCCAATGCACGTGTAATATAGGATTTGTTTACTCTTCCTATTTGGCTGTGATTTCTTTACTACACGGACTGAAGAAATGATGCATCTCAATTAGGCAAGCAAAACATCAATTTGCGTAAGGTAATGACCTAGCAAAAACAAGCTGCAAGCAGCAGAAAAAGCAAGAACAACAAGCATATTGTTTCTAATAATGCATTCAAACAAACTCATATAAAGACTGACACTCGACATGCCACATTATATGATTAGGGCACCAGCCACCGGGTGCTTCACTCAACGTTACATAAAAACATAGCACTCCAGTAACAAGCAGCTATGAAGAACAGGGTTCTGCCGGCTTATTTATAACTGTAGGAATACTTCTAAAGCATCATAACCACTTCATATCAGATACAAAAACTATTGACCGGTACTGGAACTTCTGCCTACAAAACTTTCTGAACTCAATAGCATGCTGGAACAAAAGGCCCAGATGGCTCTACCCGTTACTCTCTGACTTACGGAAGAACCTTGGCAAGCAAAGACATTTCTTCCTATTAAGCGGTTTCTGGAAACAGAGCAAGGATTATGCCTTACCAAGCAGTTCTTGTTCCTGCAGGGACAAAGAGAAGTCAGATTTATTCAGCTGAACAACAACAGAAAATAAGTTTCACTAATCTGAGAAACAAGGTTCAGAAGACTGAGAATTCTCGATGCCTAGATTGACAGCCTGGGAACTTTTCATGGGAAGAATTCCCTGGCAGGTCTCCAGTCTCCACAAGCATTCTGTAGGTAAATAATAGGAGGTCCACAGCAATTTTGAGTCAAAGATTAATTATCATAATGTGACAATTACACATGTCTACATATTGTACATTCATCCATTCAGGATCCCTATCCATAACAATTTTTACTTCTGGTTCCGACGAACGAATAATCATTAAGTCCTCCTCTTTCCGGACAAGACATACGAAGAGACCCGCCAACTATCTTTTTAGTGAATCTTTGAAAGATAAATTTTGAAAGATAGATATTATGATTAGTTCTTTTCTTTATTATCTACCGTCGTTCTATTTTTTTAGTTATTCACAGGCACATATACACAACGAACTACAGCTTCCACCTTGTAGGCATATATGATTATTTTTAGGTATATCCAATAATTTGCAACCAAAATAGCAAGTTGGCCGCAGGAACTTTGACCAACTGAAAAAAGAGCATCTACAGTAAAAGTACACAACTACACTCATTCAGCTATCATAACCGACAGTCGACAGAAGCCCGTCACATTAGGTTGAACAAGTTTTCTGTAATTGAAAACAAATTAGCCAACCTAACTGAAAAGGAGAAAGGAGTGGTATCAAAAGAAAATGGTCCAACCATAGCTTCTAAACATGAGACTGGCTTCAAAGCTCATAAGATTTTAAATCTGTGCGAGGCAACTCCCAATACAATACCACTCAAATTTCAACATGACACAAATTGTGCACATTATTTCAACATGACACAAATTGTGCACATTATGACACAAAATATATTGTATGTAGAAAGTAGCATAGGCAAAGCATGGTAGATTGACACTGCCAAAAGCTCATGGACTGAGAGAGTAAAATCACCTCTTTGGAGCATGAAACCGGCACGGATATTATGAAGCAAAAATTGCAGATCAAAAACTAACAATATGCATACAGTCAGGGACTTTAAAATGCACCTGCTAATTACAGGAAATTGATCAAGGTAGCTAAAAGAGCAACTCTTCTCAAAATCTCAAAACAAAAGGAAACTCAAATATAGAATAATGTATGAGGACCCTTAGGGTTGTATTTACTTATGTTATTCAAGATTTAACTAAAAACAAAACCATGAAATGTGCGTATACTCCGCCTCAAGTTCGCATATAAAAAACCATATGTGTTGGGCTAAAACCATGGAAACTTATTAAAGGTTTGGATCACCAATAACATGCTCCTCGAGCAGTTTGATGAAAACGGGGCACTCCATGATATGTTACACCATTTCATGAATGCCAAATAGCCTTCAAGCATTCTGCAACCTCTTATATATTCATCCTATGGCTCTCTCAAATGAGTAGACCATACCTGTTGACCAACCATATATTCTACAATAAGAACTGGAACAAGCCTGACGTGGACCAGACAAAGATTTCCGATCCTACAACTCACAATGAGTAAATAGTGTGTCAGTTCAAAACAAATAAACTATGTGAAAGAAGGCAAGGCCAATATAAAAATTAGACATCCAGGAAAAAGTTGCTCTTCTGACCTTCGGGGCATGAAAACCCACCTGATGCTTCAATAAAAGGCATTGATTAAATATGTCATGCATGAATAATCCTGTTCTTGTTATGCGGCAAAAAGATTATGTTCCTGAAGGCAGCAGCAGCATACTTTAGCACAATATTGGATGCACATGTCAGATTTTAAATAGTGTTTCTATGATTCAGAGCTCATAAGATCATGAAATGCGCAGAGAAAGACTGAATACCAGTATTTTTTTGCATGACTTCAGCTATTTCAAATTCCAATCTTATTATAGCTGATTATGAAGCAAGAACAGGCCTTGGTTCCTTATTTCGCATATAGGTTACAGCATCTGCAAATGCCACAACAGACTCTTATGTACGCTAGTTCGCATAGCATAACCATGTAACCTCATTTTCAAAAGAAATACCATCTTGAGAGACAGAGTTTGGACACACACAAACATCCTGGTGATTTTTTTTACCTTTATAGCTCTATCAAGGATAAGACCCTTAGGGATGAGATTTGTGTAAGTCAAGAGTAGCCTAACATTCTTAATATCCTTTCTATATTGTCCGCCACCCCAGGATACTGTATTTTCATCACACCTTCTGAACCATCCTTCAAGACCGATGGACCTGATCAAAAGGAGTGAACAAATAAGCAAAAGACACCTCGATCCTCACAGCAGAAAGCCTCATTGGTGTTTAAGTGTTGATGAACCTCAAATGAATAAATTTGGTATGCTGTTTTTCTAAATATAAGAGGGTTTCCACGGGCATACCAACCTGTCCGATACTCGCTGCAGCCAGTGGTTCATAATCAAACTCTTCAGCCTAGAGGACCAGCCTTGACCAAGTTCAGAATCAAGGACAGAATTTAGCTGTTTGCTCGGCATAACATCGGCACCTTGATGAACAACATCAAGAGCTGCCAACACCCATATGAAATCAGCACTTGAATTCAATGGCACATCACATGCACATAACAATAGGCAAAAATAAGTAGCATCAGCTTCACATAATACCGGAGGAGGCACAAGCGATTCGTCCTGGATGCTCAGCATCTGTCCCACCTTGAGCGCTGCTCCCCGTATCCGACACAGTTCGAGCGCAACACGCCAGCGTTCTGGTCAGACAAAAACGCCGAGCTCCACAGCGCCGCCGTCACCATGGGGCCCAGCTCGCGCCGCCCTCAGCTCCGCACCAACGCATCCAAGGAGGCGCTAGACGCGACCCCGCTGCAGATCCTCGGCTGGCTCCGCCGCTCCTCCGCGCATCTCCCCGTGGCCTGACCAACCTCCTCGCACCGCCCGCATGACGCCACCCCTCCGCGTGAACGGACCCGTCGGAGCGCGCCGACCACGCCTGCCGCCTTTGACGGCCAGGCCCGCCGCCACCGCGGGCGCCGGCGACAGCGGCGGCCAGGAGAGCTCAGATGCGACTGCTTCTCTGGCGGCAAGGGTTTCGCCTCCGGAACCGCCTGCGCGAGCGGTCCGGGAGGGAGGAGATGGGGAATCGGCTCGGGGGTGTGCGGCGGAGCGGCAGTGCGGGGAACGGCAGACGAAGAAGACTGGCGGGCGGCGGCTCCTGGAGGCGTCGCGAGGAAGGACGGCGGCGACGAAGACGGTTTGCCCGGCGTGTGCTCTGTTTCGGGAGGGGAACGGGGAAGAGAGCGGTTAACCGGAGACGTGGGCTTTTTTCTTCTTGACGAAATTTGAAAAAAAGAAGATGCACAACATACATCATTGGACAGATCTGAGACGTTGAATCTGGTGTAGTGGACGGTTCAGATCCTCCGGATCTGACAGACTCTCTCCTTTTATACTAGTGGAGATTCTCTCCACCGCATGGGCCGGCCCATCAATGGCTGGAGCGACCGAGCTTCGGTTGTTTCAATTCGATCGATCAAATTGTTTCCCGGTAACGTGCTGTTTTGATTTTTTTTTAAAAGGCAACGTGCTGTTTGTGGACGTGAGGGACGTGTTTCCTGGTACGTGTTGAAATAACTTATTTGTACTTGATTAATGTTGTACGTAACTTTGTCATTTTTAATCTCAACCGTTACAACCAAAATCAACGGATTATATATTTCTAGCATATGTAGATTAACGTGGTGTCTCCGTTAAACTCACTCATTTTGCTTTTAGTCTATACTACTATTAAAAGAGCAAACTTGTGTTGAGCTGTGTCTTTAAATCTGGACCGTTCAATATCCGATCAAACGGCTCAGATCGTCCCAATGTTTGACAACTCAACATTGTCCGTTTTGGACCGTTTTGCCCTCCCACCAATCACATAATACGACGAAATTGCCACCACCTTTTCGTTTTGCGGTTAATTACAAAGGATTGCCACCAATTATGAGATGAAATCCCGAAGCGGTACCCTTTTGTTTTGATCAGCGCGTCTGCGTTCTGACGCCGTGGCTCCCTCGATCCCCCACCTTCCCGCTCGGCAGACGGGGCCCAGGCCTCCCGCTTCCGTCGGAACGGCCCCGCCGGTGTTGCGGCAGCCTGTCCATCCCCGGCGACCGCCGCCGCCGCCCTCCTCTGGAGGAACCCTTGGACAGCTGCTGTAGACGGTTCGCGATGATGCCCATGATGCCCCGAGCCGGCGGCCCGCTTCCTCGAAGAAATCCTAGCCTGCGAGCACCCGCGTTCTCCCGCTGCACCAGCCGGAGGTGACTGACCCCAACAGATTAGGGTAGCCATGGCCGCAACCCTCACCTGTTGCGACGACCACGCCAGCCACCGTGCGATCTCTCCGTCCCGTCCCGATCCCCCGAGATGTAGTGTCTAGCGACCAGCCGCTAACTCCTCTGTTTTCTCTCTTTGCAGCGCTTCAGTGCAGCGGTGCCGCCGCTACAAGTAGCCGGTGCTGGGCCTCAGTTGAGATCCTTGGACTCTGTCCTCGCATTTTTTAGCTACCAGATTTGTATTCTCTGCTCGATTCATGGAACAATGAGGTTGCCTCTCCTCTCCTATGCTCTGTACTCCTCTCATATTGCTCTGTATTTTTTGTGGACAGTGAGCTTCTAATTTGTTAGATTTTCATTTATTTGAGATGATTTTGTTCAATGATGGCACCTCTTATGGATATAAACTGACATGCTATTTAACTTTGTTCATGCCACTGGCAAGGTAGTGGTGGATGGTCGAACCAATTCAGTTGAAGTCATCTTTTATGTTTGCTGTAACCTGGAGCCTGGAGGGATGCACTGACCCTGAAAAATTTAAGTTCGCTGCAGGTGTTCATGCCCTAGCATGTGTCCCTGGAACTGTGCGGCTGTTGTCAAGATCCATGATCTCACTGACGGTTTCCTTTGCACTTAAAGTGTGTGTCTCTAATCTGATACCATTGTGAAGATGACGAAGTACCTGAATGTTAACAAATTTCAAAACTACAAAGTGATGACCTGGTTCAGGTAATATCTACATTTTCTAGATTCTCTCAAATTCTTTTCTGTTTTAAATTTTATGCCTACTCCCGTGGATGGTGCATTCAATTTTTTTCATGTACAACAGATCCAGCGTGATACATTTGATTTTTTTTCTGCAGTGTTTTTACTAAATTTTGTATATGTATATTGTCATAATATATTTGGACGCTGGATGAGATCAGTATAGCATTTCAAGTCTCCTATGTCTCACCGATTTAGGTATTATGAAGTCCCATGTGAAGCGATGGTATTAACACATCACTGCTACTCTACAGCCTAGCATTGAACCAAATCTGCCAAACCGTTAAAGCTGAGGCAGGTTATATGTGGATTGGAACTCATGTACTAATAAATAATATGCATGTATGTTAAAATTCTTAAGTAGGCGGGATGCTACTTTTGCTTGCATAAAAGATCTTATGGCTACACTCAAAGGCAGGTATTACTTGGAGAAATCCACTTTTAGCACAAACACATTCAGGTTTGTTTATATATTTGGCTTAGCTTTCCTTGCCTTATCCAGTTAAATATTGGTTCTTCATTAGTGCATATCAGTGTTCACGAAAAAAGTTATTTCAGTTGATAATTTCTTTTTGTAACATAACCTTCATTCATGATTTTATCCATAATTTTTCCTTAAGCGAACATGTTATCTCTTTGTTTCAAACATGAACAAAGTAATGATGGAGCTGAATAATTTTTAGTTGGCTTCCGCTTCAACGTAATCGGACTCCCAACCTACAACCGCACCACCATCTATCTAGGTATGGCTTTTCATACTTTTAAATTATCACATGTAATCATGGAGACGTGCGTTGCACGTACATGCCAACTAGTATATAATAGATTAGAAAACCTGATCCATCTGTGTATTTTTTAAACAGTCGCTGATAGTGGGCTTAAACTCACTCATTTTGCTTTTAGTATATAATAGATTAGAAAACCTGATCCATCTGTGTATTTTTTAAACAGTCGCTGATAGTGGGCTTTTCATGGGCCGCCTCCATCCGAGAGATGCTATTACCCTCAAAAAAAAAAAAAACCTGCAATCGCACGGTTCCACTCGATGCCGTCATAACCGCCCACCATGTCCACTTCGCTCCGCCCCGTCCCGCTTCTTCCAAACCGCCTTCACTCCTGTTCCACACAACTTCTCGCTCCCTCTTTGTCCCACGACAAGAACTCGATCGATCACATTGCCCATGGATCCGTCCGAGGGGAACACGGAGCAGGGCGGCGAGGCGGTGGCCGGTGCCGACGAGCACGTCTCGGGTGCGGAAAACAGCGTCCATGGCGCGGCGTCGGAGAGCGCCAAGAAACAGGAACTTGAGGTAGTTAATTAATGGCTGTTCAAGAAATGTGGGCAAACCACGAAACAGGCTTTCGCCCAGCTTTATAAATAAAGCCACCAAACGGCCGAACCGATACATAGAGGTGAGGGAATCCTCTTACAAAGCAGATAAAAGATAAACAAAAGAAACACAGGAGTAGCCACACCCTGACAAAGAAAACTAAGTTCCTCGAAGCAGGATCCGAACTTGCCCACCGTTGACGAAGCCGTACGAGACCGAGAGGTAACATGACGCGAACTCCACGACGACGCCCCCAAGAGGGTAACGACGATGTACGCCGCCGTCGCCGAGACCAATGGAGAAGGGTTTTCACCCGGAGCCCAACATGAACTCCACGACCACGCCCCCAAGAGGGTAACGACGCTGTACGCCGCCGTCGCCGAGACCAAAGGACAAGGGTTTTCACCTGGAGCCCGCACATGGGAGAAGGTGACCACAACGACGCCCCCAAGAGGGTAACGACACCCGCAGGCGTCGCCGCCGTCGGCGCTTCTCGGGGAGCCTTCATCCCACACCATGTCACCACGGACCGCCCGCCGTCAACAAGATGGACCTCCAAAACGCAATCTGGGAGTCGCCGCTGCAGAAGCACCGAAGACGCCAGGATCCCTCGCTGCCCGCTCCTCGCCACCCACATGGCCGAAGAAAGAAGCCACCACCGCCGACACGCCGCTCGCCGTAGAGCCGGCCGTGCAGCCTCTCCTTCCAGGGCCGCCGCCCCGGCGTCCATGAACGCAACCCTGTGGCGCGGAAACGACCACCGCGAGCTCGTCGAGTCAGAAGAGCGAGGGTCGGCGCCAAGTCCACGATGAGCAGCAACTGCAGCCAACCGGAGGGGAACAGCCCTCCGCCGCCGACGACGGCCGCCGACCGGACGGAGCAGAAGGTCCCGTCAGGCCCAAGATCAGGCCCGGATCAGACCCGCCTGGCCCAGATCTAGGCCCAGATCCAGCCCGAGAGGACCCGCCGCCACGCTGCAGCGTCGTGGCCGCTGCTGCTGCTCGTCTACCAGGCTCACGCAGCCCTGACCATCTCCGCCTCGCCGAAACCCGCCGCCATGGCCAGCCAGCCGCAGACCACCGGGTCAAATTCGCCGCGCCGCCCAGGGCCGAGCCCGCTGCCACAAGGACAGCCGCCGGCAGTTCTGGATGCGCGCACGGTAGGCGTGCGAAGCCACCACGCCGCCATGGCCACGCCGGCGTGCCCCTCGCCTAGCACACCGCCCAGCTCGGCCGCCACGACCCGCGCCGTCGCGTCGCGAGAGGGGGAAGAGAGGTCCCGCCGCCGCCGGCACCGCGCGGGCTTTGCCCGGCGGCGCTCGCCGGCGGCGGCGGGGAGGAGGGCGGGGGAGGAGGCTGCTGGCGGCGCTAGGGTTAGGGCGCCTCGGTCGCCCGCGCGGGGGGCGACCAGAGACGCGAGGAGCTTCGCTTTAGTTTCAGCAATCCGGCAAAAAACTCAAAACCAACTGGTGGGCTCCCGGTTAGGCTACCCATGTGGGCAAACCCAAAGCCCGAAACGCTCTGTTCTTGACTTTGGTTCGTTCGTTGCAGCAGGGACCTTGGCCGGAGCCGAGCGAGATTAACCGCTGCGGGCGATGAGATTAACCGCTGCGGGCGATGCTGAACCGGACGGCTCCAGGGCTTCTGTTCTTGGCGCGTCGTCCTCTTCCGCGCCGGCGACGGGAACACTCGAGGACGTCCCTTCTTTGGCGGATGTCGATCGGGGCTCCGGCTCCGCGCCGGGAAACGACAAGATGCTAAAACGTGTCTGCTCCGGTAAGATCACCAACCCGAAGCATTCTGTTCTTGGTCACGTTCTCGTTTCGCATCTGAACTGAGCAGAGTAATTTGGTTGGCACTTGACAGCGCCCGGCGCCACAGTCACGATCGCGCACGCCTCACCGCCGGACTCCTACCGCCGCATTCCGTCGCGGAGCAGGAAGCAGTACTCCCCTAAGCGCTTCGTCGCCGCGCCCGCCGCACCGTCCGAAGGCGATCCGCCTCCTCCATCTGCCAGCCTAGGTTCCGCATTACCGTCAGCGTCGTCGTCAGGGCTCCGCACGGCGGCTTCCACCTCCTCCTCCAACCGCCCACCTTCTCGAGGCAGGAAGCAGCCTCGCCCGGAGCATTTCATCCCCGAGGAAGCTGAAGCTATGGCCAGCGCCAAGGCTCGCCGGAGCGACATCGTCCTCGACCGGTTCCTCTCTTCTCTCGTCCATAGATCCTCGGCCTCAGTCTCCGAGTGGCCGAGAACGACGGATGACTCCACTGTCGGCGGCCGTCGCCAGCGTGGCGGCGAGTGCTTCAGTATTAGGGACGCGAGCCGCCACGCTGCCCGCGGGATACACTCCGCGCTCAGGCTCAGCCGTCTCGGAGCCTCATGCGGCGGCCCGTGTTCCTCCACATCGGCGACAGCGCCGGGGAGTCCTCCAGGCGAGCCCGACGGGAGAGGGAGATTCTACGGCGTCCTCGCCGTCCTCGGCGCGTCTCTGGCGCTCAGCGTGGTGTCGTGTGTGCTGTGTTCTACATTGTCGGCCAGAGGGGCGAGCCTGGCCCGTCCTTAGAGAAGCAGAACGAGGTAATCGTCATACCTGTAAGGCATTCTTCGTATGTTGGCTTATGTGTTCTGATCTGCAATTCTTGGTGTCATTTCTGATTTGCAGTGACAGTTAGCGATCTGACTGGTTCAGGATTCAGCAAAGTGATAACGCGATTTTTCCACAACTAATAGGATCTCCACATACTATCATGACCGTTGATTATGCATCCAACGAACCATATTATTCTTACTATTTTATGTGTTAAAAAAATAAAAAATATGTTAACGCGTGGTTTTAATTTTTTTTTTCAATGCATGCACAGAAAATTCATGTTAGTACATGAATCTAAAATTCATGTTACATAAATCCATCAATTATTGATAATGCGTTGACATTTGAATATTCGTTGATGAATTTGTTGCACGAATCTTGATGAAATGAAGGGTATGGATAGTATGTGGATATCATGTTAGTTGTGGTGTTGCATTTTCCAAAGTGATAGCTAGTACATCCTGGGTTTCTTCAGTAGCACACGCCCCAATGTTAGTTGATACATTAAATTTGATGATTTGTGTATAACTGAGATTCAGAATTTTAACTCTAGTTAGCTTGTAGTACGTGCCTGCAATGCTCTGAAATTGCAGTTTCTGAATCTTAGTCTCTTCAGACTCAAGATTGCGTCCGATTGCAGTTCTCCGAACTACCTACTACGGATTTTTATCCATGTGTTGCCAAATAGATTTACACTTCTCTTGAATTCTGCTTCAGATTGTCATTTCTAATGACTCAGCCTGCAGATTTCGAATTATTTTTACAGTATATTTTAAACTGTACGCGGTGTTCATATTTTGCTTTCACTTCCTCTGTCTGGATACCGTTTTGGTCTTTTATGCTACTAGTAGAAGAGCACTTAGCTTTGAACCAGTTCTGTTGTGTTATTATCTTCTTGAACTCAATATGATGGCATGGAACGAGTGGCTATATATTATGAAAGTAACGCCTTAACAAAGAAGTGCATACAAGTTCAGAATTCAGCAAAGGATATAGCTACAGAAGTGTGGGCAAAGTGCATTTGGTGTTGAGTTATTTTTTGTCAACGAATTGCTGTTAGAGCACAGATCTGTGGCTTCGAACTGTGGTGGCATAGAACCGTTGGTGATTGTACGTATGTAATGTCATGGATACTGAATTTTCGTCTCACCATGTCAAGCCGATTCATGGAAAAAAGGTGTCAGATTGGAGAATCGCTAGCATTTGGCTGCTATGTGTGGAATGGCTTGTTGGCCCACACATGAATGCAAATGGCCCACACATTATATTAAATTTCTACTCTATCCAGCCTTCTTCGCTCGCCTTTGTTGTCAAACCCAATGAATCGATTCCCTACGATGTATCGAACCGATTCAATATCTCCTTTGAATCGCTTTTTGCATACATAGTGGATGGTCTAAGATAAGTAATCTCAGCTTGCACTTTACTGAATCTTTGCTTGGTCGGAGGGTATCATCGTTTTTCAGAAAGAAACTGTTACTGCTCCTATAGTAACACGTACTCCTAAGTATGGCCCATGCGTTGCGAAGCTATGAATGGCCATCGTCCTTCCCCTGTTAACACTTGAAAGTGCGTGTCCCGGCCTTGTCGGACTGGTGAGCCCGACCATGTGTCCAGCTGCACGTCACGTACGAAGAGGAAGAGCGTGGGGGGAGGACCGGGAGGGATAAGAAGAGCAGCGCGCGCTAATTGCTTAAGCTCACGGTGATCGAGCAATGGGCGACGTAGTAAGGATCGTGTCCCGGCGCATGGTCCGGCCTGAACCACCCACTGCGCGGCCGCCGGAGACCATCCACCTCACGCCGTGGGATCTCCGGATGCTCACCGTCGAGCACATCCAGAAAGCCGTCCTCGTTCCAAGCCCACCCACCACCTCCGCCGCCACCGTAGTCGAACGCCTAGCGTCGTCCTTCGCGCGCGCACTGGCACGCTTCTACCCCTTCGCCGGCCGCCTCGTCGCCACGCCGGGCCGCGAGGGCCTTGTCGTTTCGCTGTGCTGCGGCGGCGAGGGCGCCGAGTTCGTGCACGCCGTGGCGCCCGGCGTCACCGTCGCGGACGTCACCGGCCCGCTCCGCATCCCGCGGCTGGTCTGGTCCTTCTTCCGGCTCGACCGGATGCTCGGCGCGGACGCCATCGCGGGCTCCCTCCCGCTCCTGGCCGCGCAGGTCACCGAGCTCGCCGACGGCGTGTTCGTCGCCACGTCGCTCAACCACGCCGTCGCCGACGGGACGGCCTTCTGGCGCCTGTTCAACACCAGGTCCGAGATCAGCCGCCGGGGCATTGGCGGCGACGACGAGGTGTCCTCGCCTTTGCCGATGCACCTTAGGTTATTCCTGGACGGTTGCCCCGTCCCGATCCCTCTGCCCTTTGGCAGCGTGGAGGACATCGTCGGCCAGCGTCTGGACCCGTGGC
This sequence comes from Poa pratensis, assembly GCA_947311845.1. Taxonomy (NCBI): domain Eukaryota; kingdom Viridiplantae; phylum Streptophyta; class Magnoliopsida; order Poales; family Poaceae; genus Poa; species Poa pratensis. The sequence continues at coordinate 163,418,231 of CAMZMU010000074.1, forward strand.
CGCCGGTGGAGGAATGCTTCTTCCATTTCTCAGCGGAGAGTATCAAGGAGCTCAAGGGGAGGGTGAACGCCGAGATGTCCGGCACCATCATCACCACCAACACCACCATATCGTCGCTGCAGGCCTTACTGGCGCACGTCTGGCTCGCGGTGTGCCAAGCCCGAAGGCTCGCGCCCGACGAGGAGACGATGTACACCCTCCTCCTTGGATGCCGGGGCCGCGTGGACGGCGTTCCTACGGCATACGTGGGCAACGCGGTGGAGCACGCTGCCGCCAAGTCCCCCGCCGGCGACATCCTCGACAAGGGTCTGGGCTGGGCGGCTTGGCTCTTGAACATAGCAGTCACCAGTGGCGGAGCTTGACCAACATATTAGGAGGGTCAAAAGAAATTAGATGATAGCTGAGGGGGCCACTTTGAAGTATTTTGTGTTTTACATGGTCAAAAGTGGTTAATACATAGTACTTGTATGCAAATTTTAATTAAGTTGGGGGGCCATGGCCCATGTTGGCCTCCACTAAGCTACGCCTGTGGCAGTCACATCCTTCGACGAGGCGACCGCGAGGGACAAGCTCGCGTCCTGGCCGGGAGAGCCCAGCTTTGCATGCATGCCGGCGATTTCGGCAGCCGCGGTTCGACGTGTACGGGAACGACTTCGGCTGGGACCGGCCGGTCACCGTGCGGAGCGGCGCGGGGAACAAGCTGGAAGGGAAGGTGACCGTGTACGAGGGCGGAGCCGGTGCGGGGACCATGGCGCTCGAGGTGTGCTTCGCCCCGGAGGAGCTCGCCAGGCTCGTCGCCGACGAGGAGTTCATGGGCGCGACCGTATCATCGCTCTCTGAATAAATCATGTAGGCCCGAGGGATGTTTTATAATTGTGGCCCGGGATCATTTCGCAGAGTGGCCCATCGCTCTCTGAATAAATTATGTACGCTCTTGTCAATGAATTATGCATGTGTGCAAGCGCCGGAGAGCAATTGTGCGATTTGCAGATGACACGTCCAGGGCATAGAGATACCATATCACATTCAGTCAAAACTTTACTTAAATACTCTCTCCGTTCACATTTATATGGTCAATTTGCAGATTATGCATATGTCAATTTGCAGATGACTATCAATTTGCGCACTCTCTACAAAAAAAATTGCAGATGACTACGAAATTGTAATGGTACCCATAAAAGTTGAATGTGTTTGGTACTGGCTGGCTTGCCAATTACCAAATGGCAGACTTGCCGCGCGCCGTGCCGGATCCGGTGGAGACAACAACGGCCTCGGATGCTCGGGCCGTCTTCATGTGTGCCCATTCCGCGCGGCACATCCACACAATCCTTACGGCTAGCACTATGCGAGCGCGCGCATGCATCGGCCGGCCTGCAACGAACAATATATCAATCACGTGGCGACAATGCTGCATACATCGGGGAGGCAAAAATGTGTCGGAGTCGATGTAGCTGCTAAACGGGAGGGAAACGGTCTCCGAAACAGCCGTCGAGCAAATTAAGAGGTCAACTTTCCATTTTAGTACACACAATGTATTACATAAAATTGCAATGGTAATGAGTAAAGATAGAATAGTTTAGTGTGACCGGACAAAGAACACGAAATAACCTTTTTTTAATAGCAAATTTTACCGATTTTTTTTTTTTGGAATAGACGAACCAGCCAGCTCGAGTAACTTTTCGTTTTGAGCTAATCCAGCTCGAGTAACTGAGTGACCACGAGTCAGGTCGTTAACATATTCCAAGCTGGCCCAAAAGTGGCCATGAAACGGTCTGCCAAAGCCCAGGTCGCTCTCAACCCTCCGTTCGTTCGTTCCGTAAACCCTATTTAACGCCTTTAGCGTCGGTTAGCCCACCGACGCCTGAGCCCAGGTAGAGATCCTATGTTTGGTTCCCCGTGTTTTGTTTTTATTGTTTTCTCTTTATCGTTTTTTATTTTTATTTTTATTTTCCAGTTCCCATTTTAGTTTTCGTATTTTTTTAATTTTTGTTTTATTTCAGATTTCCTTTCCTTTTTCTTTTTCTTTTGATTTTCTTATTTCTTTTTATGTTATATTTTTGCTTTTTAAAAAATATCGTATGTATATTTTTACTATATAATAAGTGAACCCCTTAAAAAGTTATTCTAATATATTTTTGCATGATAAGGTGCTTAGCCAAGTCACGAAAATAGTCAATGTTTCCAATCATACCTATGAGACATTGCATCATGAATAACTTTTCTAACCTTAAATCCTGCAATACTACAAACACTAGACATATTGAAGTGTTTTTTCTAGACGACGTCCTCACTTTTGAAACCTGGAGTAGTTGATCAACTCCATCATCCAAGTACTACAAACGCTAAACGGGTACTCATTTCTTTACATCCTGCTCAGAGCTATGTGGCAAGTCTAGTGCAATCCTTAAATATGAAGGCCCACCAACTGAGCTTGATTCAACACAGACAAAGTTCGTAATGTGTGGAGTTTTATTTTGTCGGGGATTTCTACCACACGGATTTTGGTAGCATGTGATCACTAATACATTCATGAGCGCGGTGATAAATTAAGCATAGTACCTCAACACTATTCACAAGTGTGTTTCACTGGTGGCACTCCCTGTGCATCGAGAAATACACATGTTTATATATATTAATCGTAATTGACGCAGCATTATGCATCGGTGACATGAAGTACCACGTCGATGTTTCCGACTGATTGTAGTTCGTCACGAGCAAAAATGAGAGGATCATACTTTGGTTGTTCCTACGTCTTGCTATTTTGTCCACGATGAGCTTGATATCCCGTGTAGTTTCATCTTCACTCTTCAAGCTAAATATGTCATCTGGAGCTTTCTGCCCGCGTACATCAAGAGGTGAGTTATTGGCATATAGTGTGGTCGTTTTCATTTTTGCGGGCTTTCATCTAATTGCGGGTGAAAAATCATCCAAACTTCCCAAGCAGGACCCAAAGGATTGGATGGCATGGAATTTATGATTTTTTACCATAACATGGTATTTACTATGGTCAGAGTTCCTGGTTTTGAAATATCTATGTCCCGGAAACGGACCAAGTCATCCAAGTCTCCCACGGTTTCCTAATGAATGGCATGTTTGCAAATAGCAGAGGTCTTGGTGACTTGGCTAAACACTTGCACTTTGCTGGCTGTATTCGGGACCACAATTTGGATTTCTTAGCTATTTCTGAGACGAGTAGACGGGAGTTCTCGCAATCTCTTTTGAACCGACTTTCGGGCGGTATAGAGTTTGATTGGTACTCGCGTCCCCCTCATGGCCGTTCCGGAGGCATTTTACAAGGCATCAGGACTGATACCATGGAAGTGTTGGATGTTACGTATGGCGATTTTCATATTAAAATGCACATCCGTAATAAATCCGATAATTTCATTTGGAGTCTTGTTGCCGTGTATGGGCCTGCCCAGGAAGCGGCTAAGACATCTTTTTTCTGTGAAATGGTAACTTGGCAAAAGATAACCCACACCCTCTTATCATTGGTGGGGATTTCAATTTGCTACGGTTTCCATTTGAGAAAAGTAAGGTCGGTTTGACAACCGTTGGCCTCTTTTGTTCAATGCAGTCATCGACAGCTTGAACTTAAGAGAGATAACAATGGTGGGGAGACAGTTCACTTGGGCTAATTCTCTCCCTGAACCCACATACGAGAAACTAGACCGTGTACTGATGGATTCTGATTAGGAATCTAGGTTCCCATGGTGTCGGTACGGGCTCTAGAACGTATTGAGGGATTGTCAGACCATGCTTCCATTCTTTTGACCATGGAATACCTAGTCCACAGTGTAACCACGTTTCAAGTTTGAGCTTGGGTGGTTGCACCGTGAGGGTTTCCATGCGATGGTTAAAAGAATTTGGGAAAGACCAGTTGTGGGTGATACGCCTATCCAGAGGTGGAACAATAAGATACGTGCTTTACGCACGCACCTCGTGGTTGGGCTCGTCATACTACTGGTTTACTTAAAAAAGAGAAGGTACGACTTTCCTCGATAATTGATGCTCTAGAAGCATTAGTAGAAGTTCGGTTACTATCCGCGCAAGAGATTGAGCTAAAGAGCCAATCCAATGCACAGATAGCGAATCTACTGCGAGAGGAGTTAAAATGGTATCAACGTTCTAAAGCCCAATTCATCCTAGAAGGGGATTCGAATACTCGCTATTTCATAGTATTGCCAATGGCAGACACAGGAAAAAGCGTATTCATTCTCTAGTTCAGGATGAGGGAACGATTGAGGGCCATGAACACTAAAGTCATATATTACAAATTACTATAAAGGCATGTTCGGTGCCCAGAGGAAGGAAATTTCACTTTGGATGAGTCTCGAACAGAGGATATACCCCAGGTTTCAGATGGAAAATAGCCTACTTACTAAACTCTACTCAGAGGAGAAGTGAGAAATGCGGTTTTCCAAATGAAACATAATTCAGCACCTGGACCTGATGGTTTCCCGGCTGAGTTCTACCAGAACTTTTGGGATGTTATCAAGTCTGATTACTTCAACTGTTCGCCTGTCTTCATATGGACAGCTAGAGTTGTTTCGTCTCAATTTTGGTGAGATAATTTTATTACCTAAGGTTAACGAGGCAGAAAGGATTCAACAATTTAGACCTATATGCCTTCTTAACGTTAGTTTTAAAATATTCACCAAAGTGGCTACGATTCGACTGAACAGTGTGGCAGATCATGTGGTTCGTCCGTCTCAGACGGCTTTTATGCAAGGTCGCAACATCCTTGATGGAGTTGCGATCCTACATGAAACAGTTCACGAGCTACATAGGAAAAAGCTGAATGGGGTAATTCTTAAAATTGACTTTGAAAAGCTTATGATAAAGTCAAATGGTCTTTCCTTCAGCAGACCCTCAGAATGAAAGGTTTTTCTACTGAGTGGTGCGCGTTAATAAATAGCTTTGTTTCGGGAGGAAGTGTAGCCATTAAGGTCAATGATGACACTGGCAAATACTTTCAAACGAAAAAAGGCCTCAGACAGGGTGACCCGTTATCGCCAATACTATTTAATATAGTGGCTGATATGTTGGCTATCTTGATCGAACGCGCTAAATCTGAGGGCAAATTGAAGGAGTGATTCCACATCTTGTGATGGTGGTTTATCGATTCTTCAATATGCTGACGATACAATTCTTTTTATGGAACATGACATCGAAAAAGCTCGTAACCTTAAGCTGATCTTGTCAGCTTCGAGCAACTTTCGGGTCTTAAGATAAATTTCCATAAAAGTGAATTGTTTTGTTTTGGCGAGGCTCGCGAAAACACCGCCTTGTATGCTGAACTTTTGGCTGTGAGCAAGGTCAATTTCCTATCAACTATTTGGGTATTCCGATTCATTATCGGAGACTTACAAATGCTGAATGGAAAAAGGTGGAGGAAAGACTTCAATTACGTTTAAATAGCTGGAAAGGCAAACTCTTATCCCTGGGTGGAAGATTGGTTCTCATAAACTCGGTACTAACGAACATGGTACTGTACATGATTTCATTCTTCCAATTGCCCAAAGGAGTCTTAAAACGATTGGATTATTTCCGGTCTAGATTCTTTTGGCAAGGGGATTGTGAGAAGAAAAAATATCGACTGACTAAATGGAGTGTGGTTTGCTGCCCTAAAGACCAAGGAGGGCTCGGAATTCATGACCTTGAGGTCAAGAATAGAGCTTGCTAGGTAAATGGCTCTTCAAACTTCTTCTGAAGATGGAGTTTGGCAAACCCTCCTTAGGAGAAAGTATGTGGGAGATCAAGCTGTTTCCAGGTTTTTGGAAACCTGGCGATTCACACTTCTGGGCAGGCCTCATGGCTACAAAGAAGTTTTTTTCCACATGGATCTTTCTCAATTAGGGATGGATCGGAAATTCGTTTCTGGGAGGATAAATGGCTAGGCCAATCTACCCTAGAGAACAATATCCGGCTCTGTACACTATTGTACGAAACAAAAGCGACACGATCGCGAAGGTGTTGGGTACCTCCCCACCAGATGTTTCGTTCAGAAGAAGTTTACTTGGAACAAGACAAGCATCCTGGAATGCCTTGCTCATCCGATTGGATTCAGTCCAATTGTCGGAAGGTCCAGATAAATTTCAATGGAATCTTACGAAGAATGGTAAATTCTCGGTTGATTCTATGTATAGAGCTTTAATTTACCCGAAGTCCAGTCGATATTAAGGATAATAACAAAATTTGGAAGATGAAGATCCCGCTAAAAACTAAAGTGTTTGCGTGGTATCTTCGTCGAGGAGTAATTCTTACAAAAGATAACCTTGCCAAGCGCAATTGGCACGGAAGTAAAAAGTGTGTTTTCTGTCAACATGACGAGACCATTACACACTTATTCTTCCAGTGCGAATTCGCCAGGTCTATATGGTCAGCCATCCAGATAGGTTCTACCTTACATCCACCGAGTACTGTTGCAAATATTTTTGGCAACTGGTTAAACGGTGTGGATCCTAGGTTTAAACTCTTCAGTAGGGTGGGCGCGATTGCCGTTATTTGGTCGCTGTGGCTATGTAGAAATGACAAGGTTTTTAACGATAAAAATGCTTCTCTTATGCAGGTTATCTATCGGTGTACAGCTACGCTACGAGCATGGTCGGCCCTGTAGCGTGTGGAGCACCGAGATTTATTTTTGGAGGTGGCGTCGAGGCTGGAGGCTGCGGCCAGGGAGTTATTCTCCCGGCATGGATGGCAACATAGACTCCGGATCGACTTACCAGCTTCTTAGGCGGATCTACAATTTCTCACTATGATATGTAATTCGCCTTTTTATTTTTGGTTCCGAACTTGAGTACTGGTGAACTGATGGCTGTGTGCAGCTAAGATATGCAGAGGCCGAGTGTAATGCTTAAAACTATTAAGTAATAAAATCACTTTATCCAAAAAAATCTATGTTTGGACTTGGAGATTTTCTTTAGTTATCTGTAAAGTACTTTAGGTTTTCTCGTTACGGAGGCTAAGCTTAGTTACGGCATGGGGGCATTTGCCCCCCTCCCATCTGCTTCAATCACCAGAGAGTTTTATTGACATGGTATTTCAATTATTGTGATGAAAACATATAGCTGCCACACATGATGGGCAATTTTGATGGCGAGCACCGCTTTCAGAGCTCTCTGTCACAACCTTAATTTCATCGAGACGCACAAGAAACAATTCTGTTCGTAGGTAACATGGGTGGTTTATACGCCTAGGCATGAACGCTTTTGTGCAGTCCTTGCCTTTGTGGACACAACAAATGTGGAGTGATGTTACACCTACCTTGGCGTGGGCTTTGTGAGCGGGGCCGGTGATACACCTAAAACGTGTATCTTCACAAAAGTGTGTATTCAATCTATTACCAATCACGAAAGAGCCTCTAGTGGTACTACACGGAGGCCGTGCAGGGGCAGGTCAACTACACCGACGCCGACGAGCTCATCGCCTTCTGTGACCGGCACAAGAAGCCTGTGCGCGGGCACTGCATCTTCTGGGCGGTGGAGAACTCGGTGCAGCCGTGGGTGCGCGCCCTCAACCCCGGCCAGCTCAAGGCCGCTGTGGAGGCCCGGATCAAGAGCCTCGTGTCCCACTACAAAGGCCGCTTTCCGTGCTACGAGGTCAACAACGAGATGCTCCACGGCAGCTTCTTCCGGCAGAGGCTTGGCGACGACATCGACGCGCATATGTTCCGGCAGACTGCAGCGATCGACCCGGCGCCGGCGCTGTTCGTGAACGACTACAACGTGGAGAACGCCAACGACCCCAACGCGACGCCCGAGAAGTACGTCGCCCTCATCACCGACCTGCAGAAGCGCGGCGCGTCCGTGGGCGGGATCGGGGTGCAGGGCCACGTAACGCTCCCCGTCGGCGACGTCATCTGCGACGCGCTCGACAAGCTGGCGGCGACGGGGCTGCCCGTCTGGATCACGGAGCTGGACGTGTCGGCCGAGGACGAGGCGCTCCGCGCCGACGACCTGGAGACGGTGCTGCGTGAGGCGTTCGCGCACCCGGCCATTGAGGGAATCATGCTGTGGGGGTTCATGCAGGGCCACATGTGGCGCGACCACGGGCAGTTGGTGAACGCCGACGGCACGCTCAGCGAGGCCGGGAAGAGGTACGTCGGGCTGCGGACGGAGTGGACGTCGCACGCGCGCGGGAAGGTGGACGCCGACGGGAACTTCAAGTTCAGGGGGTTCCACGGCAAATACGTGGTGGAGCTGGCCGCCGGCGCCGGCGGGAAGGTGACGCGCGCCTTCGACGTGCAGAAGGGGGACGCGCCGCTCATGCTGGACATGAACCTCTGAATGACCGACGGGACACAGTTACATGTGTACATGCGTGGGATACAAAATGTTTGCTATTGGGATTGGGAGGATTTATTATGACGGTAGCTAGTTAGAAGAGATGGGATTATGTTTTGCCACTAGGCATGATCTATTCAGAGTGTGTAAAAGGGAATGTAGTATTGTATTTGTTACATACACATGGATTTAGTAAATAAATGACGGATTATCCGTTTTATTTTATGGGAGCGACTAGGTCTTAAGATAAATTTACATAAAAGTGAATTGTTTTACTTTGGCGAGGCTCAAGAAAACGCCGTCTTGTATGCTGAACTTTTCGGTTGTGAGCAAGGACAATTTCCTATCAACTATTTGGGTATTCCGATTCATTATCGGAGACTTACAAATGCTGAGTGTAAAAATGTGAAAGAAAGAATTCAAATACGTTTAAATAGCTAGAAAGACAAACTCTTATCACTGGGTGGAAGATTGGTTCTCATAAACTCGGTACTAACGAACATGGTACTGTATATGATTTTATTATTCCAATTACCCAAAGGAGTCTTTAAACGATTGGATTATTTTCGATCTATATTCTTTTGGCAAGGGGATTGTGAGAAGAAAAAATATCGGCTGACTAAGTGGAGTGTGGTTTGCTGCCCTAAAGACTAAGTGGAGTGTGGTTTGCTGCCCTAAAGACCAAGGAGGGCTCGGAGAACAGAACTTTGCTGGGTAGATGGCTATTCAAGCTTCTTTCTGAAGATAGAGTTTGGCAAACACTCTTTAGGAAAAAAGTACGTACGTGGGATCTCAAGTCGTATCTCAGATTCTTTGGAACCTGGCGATTCACATTCTGGGCAGGCTTTATGGCTACGAAGAAGTTCTTTTTCTCACAAGAATCTTTCTCAATTAGGGAAGGATCAGAATTCGCTTCTGTGAGGATAAATGGCTAGGCCAATCCACTCTCTGAGAACAATATTCGGCTCTGTATACTATTGCGCGAAACAAGAGCGGCACGATCGGTAAGGTGTTGGGTACCTCCCCACCAAATGTATCGTTCAGAAAAAGTTTACTTGGAACAAGACAAGCATCCTGAAATGGCTTGCTCATCCGATTGGATTCCATCCAATTGTCAGAAGGTCCAGATAAATTTCAATGGAATCTTACGTATAATGGTAAATTTTCGGTTGATTCTATGTATAGAGCATTAATCTTACCCGAAGTACCAGTCGATATTAAGGATAATAACAAAGTTTGGAAGATGAAGATCCCGCTAAAAACTAAGGTGTTTGCGTTGTATCTTCGTCGAGGAGTAATTCTTACAAAATATAACTTTGCCAAACGCAATTGGCACGGAAGTAAAAAGTGCGTCTTCTGTCAACATGACGAGACTATTACACACTTATTCTTCCTGTGTTAGTTCGCCAGTTCTATATGGTCATCCATCCAGATAGGTTCTACCTTACATCCCGCGTACAATTGCAAACATTTTTTGGCAACTGGTTAAACAGTGTGGATCCTAGATTTAAATTTTTCAGTAGGGTGGGAGCAATTGCCGTTATTTGGTCACTGTGGCTATGTAGAAATGACAAGATTTTTAACGATAAAAATGTTTCTATTATGCAGGTTATCTATCGTGTACAACAACGCTACGAGCATGGTCGGCCCTGCAGCGTGTGGAGCACCGAGACTTGTTTTTTGAGGTGACGTTGCGTTTTTAGGCTACGGCCAGGGAGTTATTCTCCCGGCATGAATGGCAACATAGTCTCCGGATCGACCTACCACCATCTTAGACGCTTTACAATTTCTCATTATGATATGTAATTCGCCTTTTTTTATTTCCGAATTGGGTACTCATGAACTTGTGGCTGTGTGCATCCTAATTATGCAGAAGTCGGGTGTAATGCTTAAAACTTTTAATTAATAAAATCCTTTTATCTAAAAAAAGGTCTTACTCGAGAGAGAATTAAGTTAACTCTCACTCAGAAACTCAGATGACTCCATCTAGTTACGTGTGCAACTGAGAATTTTTTAATTGTTACTCACGAATCACTATGCAAATCTAATGGGATTAAAGTTGAGTCAGATCTAACTTAATTCTCACTTGAGTGAAAATCTCAAGTTGCACATTTCGATTACAATGTTTTTTCGTTGCCTATGCATCACCTTGGCTTTTATTGCACCCAGTGACGGACCCAGAAATTTGTCGAAACCTGGGCGCGCTACAGTGTAAATATTTTTTCCCGACAAATGTGGGAAATAGGAGCACATATATGTCCAAAGGCTTCTCTGGGGCGGCACCGGGGCGAAACCCTAGCCTCCAGCGCCGCCGCCCCTCCTCGCACCCTTCCACAGTCCCGCCGTCGTCTCGGGCCGCTGCGGCCGGCAGCGGCGGTGAGCTACCAGCGCGTCGGCCCCCACCCCCTGCCCTCGTCCCAAGCACGCATCCATCACTTCCACACTCATATCTTTCTCCCTATCTTTTGTACAACACTCAAGTTTGGGCAACGCATGCAGGATCGTGTCGCTGACATGCGGAGCCGCGTGCAATCTCAAGGGGGTAGGTTGATCGGTGGTCAGCCAGTTGATTAGCTTCATAGTTACTTTTGCTATGACGTTAATCATCATTTGCAGCATCGATCAAAAGAATCTCCCAACCCCGGTCGTTTTCTTGGCTTTCGGAGGAGTAAAAGTTAATCAATCCTTCCTTCGGTCGTTGGTACGCCAGTGAGTTCTACTACTATATATTATATTTGCATATCTTTGAATGTGATGGCTCATAAGATAATCAACAACAACAAAATAAGATAATCAACAACAACCTAGGTAGCAGCCGTACGCATGTACCTTTTGAAAGTTTTTGTAAGTACAAATGTGCTTTTAACCCATGATGATGGTACTAGCAGGAGAGCCCCTTTAATTTGCTTTGTGATATTTGAACGACGGTTTCACCATGCGTGATGGGCATCTCCACTTTGATCTGCCGTTTACATCGACCAACGAGAAATAGTAAGTCGCAGGTCATGCCGTTAAGCTACGAAAATCGGCTGAGGCATGTCCACCCAGCTTGGACGACTCTCGAGTGATCCGTGACGTCCGTTCTTGAATCTTGACGGCACAAGCAAGCTCCTCATCAGCATGCATGCATGCGTTGCCGGCCCACGAAATCGAAGACCGTAACTAGTCACAGTGGGGAGTAACATAGGAGTAACATCAGTGCCACATAGGCAAAAATCTGATGTGGCGGGTAATTAATGAGTAGAGAGATGGTTGTGGTAACTAGCTATGTTACCATAACATCACACATTTCAAGACAAGATGAGTGTATAACCTATTAAATATGACACTATACACATGTTACTCCCCACTATGGAGGTAGTAACTTAGAGTAGTAACATATGCATGTTACTAGTCTAAGTTACTCCCCATTGTGACTAGTCTAATGTATGGGCGTCCTTAGTTGCTTCAAAAGCATGGAAACACGTCCACAAATTGTCAACGAGAAATTAGTTAATGCGCCTAACACGGATCATGCAATCTGCAAATCGTAATAACTTCGTATCTTGCTCAATAAATCTTTTCCGTCCAACGTCGAACATGTATCTCCATGTCTCAAAAGATGTTTGAATAGAGACTGGCTATGATCTCTCGTATCTTCTCGGAGTGCTTTCCAAATCGATAAACGTCTAGAAGGGCTGCCTACGTGAGGAACTTCAGGGGAATCGGGGTGCTTGCAAAATATCTAGTATAAAAGTTACAACTCAAAAGATGTTTGAATAGAGACCGGCTATGATCTCTCGTATCTTCTCGGAGTGCTTTCCATATTGCTATGAGTTGTTTATTGTTTTTGATATTTGTGTATTCACCCTCACTTCTAGCCTACACCAGTTGACCCTTCACATGATATGAGTTGTGTGAACCCGGAATTATGAAATACACACAGGAACCCGAAAGAACCAATAATGAATAATGCCAATGATTCACGAAGGAACCCCTTGTAGACTCCCTATATACCACTCTTAGACCTTTTATTTACGTACAACTAAGATATACACGCATGCACTCGAGAAACCTCTTTAAAGATATTAATTAAACCATACGCTTTAGAGCCGTGTGGTAAGACATGCAAGGATACTAAAAAGATGTGAAGCACACTCATATACATACATTCCAAATTAATCAATGATGTCATGCATTATCTTTTTTTCTAACATGGTGAAAGAGGATTAATCATGAGTTTTAAGGTGATGTCCGATATGCATGTCTTGAGAAGGAAAGAAAAAATGCCACTTTTCTTTGCAACATATGATCTGAGTTTATGAAAATATTATGTATTAAATTTAGTAGCATTGTTATGTGATTAATTTTGCTAAGTGTAATACGTAAATGACGCAATATAAAAAAGTATTGCTCAATCAGATTAGCTTACAACAATCTTGCCTAACTTTTCCCAACATTATAAAGCCGACTGAAAATCTCATCATTGTGGTATCATATTTCTCTGAATCGGACATGAGAGATATGTCCGGAAACACAATAAAAACATATATATCACATAAATCATTATAGTTTGAAACCAATTGTTATGTCCGGCATAGTTTTCCCTGGCATGGAGATTGAAACATTCTCATTTACAGACGGCTCAAGAGAGATCAAGTAAACCCATGAAGTAAGGTTATTTCTTCTTAATACAAGCAGAAACTCTTTTAAATTTGATTTGTTCACCTTTACACCAATTAGAGGACAGTCATCTTGTTTTGATTAACTTGTTTACAGTATAGTAAATTAGATTATGAAGACACTCCAATTTAGGAGAATAAATATCATAAAATCTTCTTGCTCTTCATGCGTAACAAACTCTTCATTTTCACATCGATAGGTGCGACAATTATCGCGGGGTTATCAAGCGACCATAGGAGACCTTCAAGGGCCACACACGCGCCGTTGGGCACATTACCTGGCCAAATTAGGCCACATACCTGTATAGAGGACGCCCTCTGAATGTTGTCCCTTCTTCATAGGAAACATACTTCATACTTTTTTTATTTTTTGTGAAGTTGAGATTTTTTTTGATTATTGCTCCTTTTCCACTATGAGTGGTCAAGCGGTCGCCTAGTGAAAATCAAAATAACCTATAAATGTATAATAAAATATAACTAATATGGATGAAACAAAAACTTAGAATGACATGTTTACCGGCTACATTTATGATGCAAAATGTACATACCATAACCGGTTATACACTTATACTCCTCCAAAGCGCAGCAAATGGCCGCTGCGATCCGTGGCTGGGACGGCTTCCATCACGATGTTGGTAACCGGGTACTCCTATCTGGTGACCTCACAACGAGATCTTCATTCCCGGTGTGAACGACGGTCCATTTGTACTACACTACCTTTGCCTCCACAGTGTCTGCAGCACGTGGCGCTCCGCCCTCGCTCCACTCCACGGTAACGTTGTCTTCTTAGATGATTTTTATGACTTTTAGCTGGTGGAGTACTTTTGACCTCAGTATTCATCGAATGAATCACAAATATATCACGTGCATGTTATTCTTCGAATGAACCACACATATAGCACGTACCATTTGAATTCTTAAGTCATACGTAGATGAAATACGATTTAATCAAGCCACGGAGTATCTACTTATAAACGAAGCAATCCAATAAGAAAACAGAGCATATAAGTCTATACTTGAGAACTTGCCTGTGGCAAGATGGTTAGGAGGGTGGTTGTACCCCCAACCCACCAGGGTTCAAATCCTAGATTTGACGTTGGTGTTTCTCATTTAGGCGGAATATTCTTCAGTGGGAGGCGACGTTCCCGTCGACAGCGAGGCGCCTGTGGTGACTTCGTCAATCTCAAGACCCGACCGCCGGCTCAGTCTTTCGGAGGTGCTCATAGGGATAGGGTGTGCGTGCGTGTGTTCATAGGGGTGAGTGTGTGCACGTGTATGTGAGCGTCTGCGTTGTACTGTGTTTCGCAAAAAAAAAATATATATATATATAAGTCTATACCATTTACATTTAGTACATTTTCTATGTAACGAGGAATAGCTCGTTTACTTTATTCATTCATCATCTCCATTAGCGTTAACCAATACAATACCTTAATTACTTTTTCTCGTACAATATATACCCAAATGTAGAAATGTAAAACTATAATTGCTATATGTGGTACAATTCCTTTGCAAGTTTCATTGGGTCAAATTAATGTGTTTGTGTATGTATCGTATCAGTATAAACTATATATACGAGGTTCGTAACCACATTAAGCGTCGTCACAGTCACACGTTCATATCCAGCACGAGAGGCGTGTCCCCCTTCTCGACGCTGAACGTCTTGTGCATCTTCCCCGTCGCCGTCGCGAGCTGCACGACGTAGGAGCCGTGGTACCCCCTGAATTTGAAGTTCCCGTTGCTGTCGATGTTCCCGCGCGCGTGCGACGTCCATTCCCGCCTCAGATTTATAAACCTGCAGTCAGTCATGTCACAGATCAGAACAAGCCTCAACACATGCCAGAAATGTTTTTTATGTGAGTGTGACAGACCTCTCGCCGGCGTCGTTGATGGTGCCGTCGGAGTTAACGAGGCAGGCGTCCTGGCGCCACATGTGCCCCTGCATGAAGCCCCAGAAGACCACCCCCTCCACGGCCGGATGCGCGTACGCCTCTCGGAGCACCACCTCGTAGTCGTCGGCGCGGAGGTCGACGTCGGTCTCACACGCGTCGAGCTCGGTGAGCCAGATGGGCAGGTCGGTGGTGGCGACCTTGTCGAGCGCGTCGCAGATGATCTCTCCGACCGGGTTGGTGACATGCCCCTGCAAGCCGATGCCGCCCACCGGCGCTCCCTTCTCCTGCAGCGCGTTGATCTGCGCGATGTACTTCTCCGGCGTGGCGTTGGGATCATTCCCGCCCTCCACATTATAGTCGTTGACGAACAGGGCGGCGCCGGGGTCGATCCTCGCCGTCTCCTTGAACATGAACGCGTTGACGTCGCCGCCGAGGCGGTCCTGGAAGAAGCTGCCGTGGAGCATCTCGTTGTTGACGTCGTAGTGCGGGAACCTGCCGGCGTAGCGGGTGAGGAGGCTGGTGAGGCGGCCCTGGACCGCCGCCGTGAGCTGGTCATTGTCCAGGGCCTTGACCCACTTCTGCACCATGTTGTCGACGGCCCAGAAGATGCAGTGGCCACGCACCGGCTTGCCGTAGCGGTCGCAGAAGTCGAGCAGGGCGTCGGTGTCGGCGTAGTTGAGCTGCCCCTGGACGGCCTCCGTGTGGTACCACTTGAGCTCGTTCTCGAACACCGCCCAGTCGAAGTGCTTGGTGAAGAAGTCCACGAAGGACGGGTCCTGGATCACCGCCGGGTTGATGCACGCGCCGAACGCGAAGCTCGTGTCCATCTGCATCACCCGATCGACGCGCCGGAGACCGCCGACGATGCTCCGGCGAAATTCAGCACCACGTCACGCCGTCGCACCTACATGCACATTAGGCAAAGTCAGGGCTTGGGTAGTTCGCAGGACTTCCGAAAAGCAGGAACGGGAGACCCCTCGTATGCAGTTTGGTGCTTTACGTGTCCACCAAAACAGAGCATCGATCGCGACTAATATAGTGGTAAATCGTTTTCAGTAATGAAGTGGTAGATCGCGTGATCGCGAGAGCTCAGCTCACCTTGTCAGTCTTCTTCTTGAGCTTCTTGAACCGGGCCTTGCGGTCGGTGGCGAACACCTGGAGGTCCATCACCTTGACGTCGACGCCGGCGGGCGCGCCCTGGACGTGCACCGCGGCGGCGCCGGACGGCAGGCTGCCCTTGAGCCGGAACACGCCCTTGATCTCCGTCCACTTGCCCGCCTCCGCGCACACCACGCCGCCCTCGACCACCATGCGCTCCTCCTCCTCGCCTTCTTCTCCGTCCAAGCGAATGTTGACGCGCACCACCTGTTCGCCACCCACCTCGGCATCTCCGGCGCCGAGGCTGATCCACCCGGCCACCCGGTACGTGATACGCGGCCTGAGCTTGCCGCCGGGGATGGCCTGCCGCAGGCCGTCCTCCTCGCATGCGCGGCCGGCCGCGCGGATGTACCGCCCGCTCGGCCGGTAGTCGTCGGCCACATCGTTGATGGTCTCGGTGGGGACATTGGCCGGCTCTTCCTCGTGCGCCGACAGCTTGGTGCACGCGCCCAGTGGCGCCCACCCGGCGAGCCCGTCCTCCAGTGCGCTGTTCCGGAGCAGGTTCTCGTCGAACACCACCCCGTGCTCACAGGAACAACCCATGGTGCTGCGACAAGTCAGTGGAGAAGAGTGCGGTGGAGTGGAAGAAAGAGATGGTCGGAGTTGGTCGCCGTGGATTGGTTGTGCGGTGAGATCCGGGGCGACCGGAGGTATATAAAGGCGGAAGGGTCGGCGGTCGAGATCACGGCGAAATAGCTCGAGAGCGCGCGCACCGAAAAATATTGTGCAAGGTCGAAGCAACCACCACAGGTCCAGAGCGCACACATCGTTTTCCTCTCTGTCTTGCTCTGCTTTTGAGTAACAGTAAAGCTTGAGCAAGACCTGCATGTGGGCCCACCTCCCACAGATCGGCTGCCACTGGCGCGTGGGGCCGGGCCCGCATGTCAGAGGCCTGAACGGGCGGCTGTTGGATCTGATAGGCCGTGTTGTTTCTGGTAAGCATGATGATTACGGGCACCAGAAGCATCTGTCAATGGTTGATATGGGTCCGTGCTTTTCTTGGCTTTGGGAAGAGACAATGGACAGCTACTAGAGGCTTTGATCGATCTTGCTAGCTTTGGTTAGTCTCTGGTGGGGATAGCTAAGGTACGTCAGGTCGGATCATGAACCAATCGGTGTAAGATTCTACACTAACTTTTCATCATGTCCTTTGATATCTTACCTCTTCATCTGAATGGCTACTGATCTGATTCTGAGACTAAAACGGCTTAATTTAGTAGTTTTTTTTTGAAACTTTTCCACCATATATTAGGTCAGCAAGCCGCCTCATTAAAACCCTGCCAGTCCCTTTCGGTACCCTGGTTAGGGAATGAGTGCGTCTGAAACTTGCCGCCTTTAACCATCAATTGTTACATCGTGTCATCATACAAGAGATCATCTAACAGAAAGCCCGGGGGTTCATCAACCCAATTACAATTAACCTTAGTACTAAAGCATTGCTTGGCTAGTCTATGAGCTACTCTATTAGCCTCCCTAGGACAGTGAGAGAAGGAGACAGAGCCAATCGTAGCAATCAGGTCGACACAGTCTGAGAAAATAGCTGCTGATTCGTTCCACCACGTCTCGTCCCCCGTACAAGCCTCCACAGTTTCCAGGGAGTCAGACTCAGCCAGAACTGCCGAAAATCCAAGTCTATTTGCTAGGCCTAAACCTTCTTTCATTGCATATGCTTCTGCCATTGCTACCGTCGCCACATTGGGCAAAAGAACCGTTGAGGCTGCTATAAATTTCCCTTGAAAATCACGGATAACAGCACCTATAGCACCTGCATGTAAATCATCATAAAAAGAGGCATCTACATTTAACTTGACTTGCCTCGGGGGTGGTCTTATCCAGTGTGGATTTGTCCCAGTTGTCGTTCCTTTTGTAGCTTTGGCAGAGTTAGCTGCAATGGAGAGAATAGAAAGTTTACACTTATATAACGGAGGTACGTCTTCAGCATGCGTACGTCTTCGCCTTATCCACCAAAGATACCAACAGGTAACCGCAACTAGTTCCTTGAGTTGTACTGTATTAAACCCCGGTAGAACATTTGACTCCCTTCTTAGAATAAATTCCAAGACAGCCGAACCAGACCTGTCCACTTGGGTTGCTTCTTCGATCAGCTCATGCAGATTCAGTTGTGTCCATAGCTCCTGCGCCGTCGGACATTGGAACAATAGGTGCAGTACATCCTCCGCCGCTTCATGGCAGATTGGACAGGCTCCACTAACTGGTACATGGCGATTTGCCAAAATACAATTCAATGGTATGATCCCATGCAGAGCCCTCCAAATAAAATTTTTGATCTTGCTTGGGATCTTCAATTTCCACAATATTTTCCACACTGGATTATGAATAGATCCTCCCGGTAGCGCCAGTTGGCCTGCAGTTGGCCCGAATTTGTATTTCCATTGCTGATGATACCCAGAACGAACAGTGTACCGTCCATGAGAAGTATGACCCCATGCAATAAAATCATCAAAGCCCCGTGTATTTAAAGGTATTTGGAGAATCCTGCCCACATCGATGGAATTAAAGGACTCTCTGATCCGCACCTCATTCCACATCCCTGTAACAGGATCAATCAACTCTTCCACTTTCGTAAAAGCCACATTTCCTCTTGATGATAAAATTCTTCTATTCGGACTTGTATTTATCCATGGATCAGTCCAAATATTTATGCTTGCCCCGTTTCCAACCCTCCAAAGGTATCCTCGCTTGAAAGTGCTTAAACCGGCCAAATGCTTTGCCAGGTAAATGAAGACCCAGCCTTCGGTCCAGCTTGGAGGATGTCGCCATGAGGATAGTACTTGGCTCTAAGAACCCGAGCACACAAAGAATCAGGATCATTAATCAATCTCCAAACTTGTTTTGCAAGCATAGCTAGATTAAACGAGTGAAAATCTCTGAAACCCATTCCACCTTCATCTTTTGGACAGCACATTTTCCACCAAGCAAACCAGTGCATTTTGTTGTTGTTCTCATCATCTCCCCACCAGAATTTAGCAATGGCATCTGTCATACGCTTGCATATCCCTTTAGGAAGCAGGAACACTGACATTGCATAGACAGAGATTGCTTGAGCCACTGCTTTTAATAAAATTTCTTTTCCCCCGATAGACAGGAGCTTTTCTTTCCACCCGTTAATACGCATAATAATTCTTTCAATAAAAACCTCAAAGCAGTCACTCCGATCCGCGCCCACCAGGGCCGGGAGACCAAGATACTTATCTGAAAGAGCTTCCGTGTCGATATGTAAGGCTTCACAAATTTCTGCTCTCACAAGGACATTAGTATTAGGAGAGAAAAAAATACTGGATTTTGCTAGACTTACCAATTGCCCCGAATTAACACAGTAGGTATCCAGAACTTGTTGCAAGGAAGTTGCATTGTTCATATCAGCTTTCATGAGAATAAGGGAATCATCAGCAAATAAAAGGTGTGAAACTGACGGTGCATTTCTGCACACCCGTATCCCATCGATGCCACCAACTTCTTCTTCATACAACAGTAAACTAGATAGTCCTTCTGCGCAAAGGAGGAACAAATAAGGGGAGAGTGGATCCCCCTGCCGTAAGCCTCGAGATGGAACAAACTTATCGGTCTCCTCCGAATTAAATCTCACTTGATACTTAACAGATCTTACGCAAGCCATCATAATGGAAATCCATCTCTCATCATATCCCAATCTTCTCATCATATTTTCCAAAAAAACCCATTCCACCCTATCATAAGCTTTATGCATATCCAATTTGACCGCACAATTTCCCGTAGCACCCGATCTCTTATTCTTGATTGAGTGAACACACTCATATGCAACAAGAACATTATCTGTAATAAGTCTACCAGGAACAAAAGCACTTTGCATAGGAGAGATAACCTCTGGAAGAATTTCTTTAAGTCGTACAACCAACATCTTAGAGATAATCTTATAGATGACATTGCAAAGACTTATAGGGCGAAATTGAGTAATCAACTCAGGAGAGTCTACCTTTGGAATTAAGACCACAGTAGTATCGTTCCAACCATCTGGAATTACTCCAGCATTCAGTGCTTGCAGGATTTCCATAGTAATTTCACTTCCACATACACTCCAAAATTTCTTGTAAAAAATTGCATGAAGCCCATCCGGACCTGGAGCTTTGAAGTCACCGATACTAAAAACTGCCTTCTTCACATCCTCGGCCGAAAATGGTGCTAATAACCTCTCATTCATAGCTTGTGTGACTTTAGGAAAAATCTTATTCAAGACCTCCGGATCACAATTCTGAACTTCAGAGCTAAACAGGTTAGAGAAATAATTGTAGACAAGAGGTTTTAACGGTTCAGTACCTTCAACCCACTCGTTATCATCATCCCTAAGCTTTTTAATGAAATTCTTCTTACGTCGGGCCGAGGCAAAATTGTGAAAAAAAGAAGAATTCCTGTCCCCATGCTGAAGCCAATTTGCTCTAGAGCGTTGAGCCCAATATACCTCTTCTTGTTCTAACAGAATCTCGATCAGATTTGCCATCTCTTTTGCCTTTAAATCATTAGCTTCATTCATCGGCCCATCCAGTGCAGCCTGTAGCTCCCTTTGAGCTTTTCGGAGACGTCTCTTCGGCTTCTTGAGCACGTTACTATCCCAAGCATGCAGGGCTGAGTGCATGCGGCCAAGCTTGGCCAGCACGCCATCGTTCGCAGCCCCGGCCGCCTCCCAAGCCCGTTGGACTTCCTCACGGAAGCCCTCCTCAAGAAGCCATCTGGCTTCGAATTTTTTTGAACCCACACGACCATGTGTTGTTGTCTGATACTCTGTATCAAGAAGAAGAGGTCGATGATCCGATCTTGTCCAGTCCAGATGCTGGAGTACTGCCTCTGGGTGCATAATATTCCAAGCCCCGTTTGCTACCGCACGATCCAATCTTTCTCGTATTCTTCCTCTCTTCCATGTGAAATTCTCTCCCCAAAAACCTAAGTCCTCCAAAGCACAGTCCGACAAAGCCTCCCTGAAGGCCTCCATATAAAAATGGGGCCTGGGATTGCCTCCTTCTTTTTCATGTGAAAATAAGATCTCATTGAAATCCCCAATGACAACCCAAGGCAGATTCGAGTTGTTCTTTAGCTCTCTCAATTTGTCCCACGTTTTATACTTATCTTCCCATCGAGGTTCACCGTAGATACCAGTCAGTCTCCAAATTTTATCCGGCTTTTCCACCACCTTCACGTCGATATATTTAGGCGCTGAAAAAATCTGTTCTATCACAATTTCCTTCTTCCATAAAAGAAGTACTCCACCGCTCCTACCATCACTCGGATTTACAATTTTCATGTCCATCTTTAGTCTCCTTTTCAGACAATCCGCCGGATAAGTGTCGAGGTGTGTCTCCGACAAGAACATCACCGCTGGGTCAACACGCCTTTGGACTTCCAAAAGCGCTAGAACTGTCGGGGAATTACCCGCCCCCTGACAGTTCAAACTTAGAATTTTCATTGCGCCCGGACGGTACCCTCACTGGGGCCCGCCGATCCTTATGAAGGGGAGACAGCTCCGTCCTTCGATGACTGTATTTCGCTCACACTTGCACTCTCGTTCACAGCGGCTACATCCAGATCCGCACCACTCTCCTTTGTATCAACTGCAACTCCATTATTTGCTTAATTTAGTAGTTGATGTACCGGTGTTGTCTCCAATCTAAAATGTGTGTCCTCTTAGAATATTATTAGCCAACATTTCGATAAAAACAGGCTCCCAATTTCATTTAAGAAATTGAGGATGTCTTTTTCACAAAATTATAGATTTGAACCTTTCTGCAAGAAAACATGCAAAGTAGTTGTGTCTCAATTGTCCGAAAAAAGAAAGATAATGTTGAAAACGAAATTGGATAGTCTCATCCAAAACATGAAACCGATATATTTCTCGAACAACCGGCTGGAGAGGGCCGCCTGCCCTCTCGCTCCCTGCCGTTGAGCGCTGATCCTGCAATCGGCCAACTATGACGGGGAGTATGGTACCTCAACCACATGTAAAAGATAGGAGGCCACCGAGAACGCCCCACGCTAGCGTTAAAAGTGTGTCGAACAAGATCTCTTGCTCGACGCCCTCGATATGCGTCATCATAATCGAGACTGAGACGATCAAGGTTTTCACCCAGAACCCTGGGAGGGAAGAGTGACCACAACAGTGCCCCAAATAAGGTCACGCCACCCGCAAGCACCTCCACCGTTGGCACCGGAGTGTTGAGCTTGCGCCCGAAAAAAATTCGCACCATATCTCGGTACCTCGGATCGCCCGCTACCACCAAGCCGAGTCTCCAGAACACGATCTGGTGGCTGCGCCTAGTGAAAATCTGGTGCCCTAACCGTGCAGCGCAGCCATGGAAGAGCACAACCACCCGCCAAGCTAGGACAAGCCATCGAAGCCACAGCCAGCCTAGGCTCCACCGACCCATATCGGGCCTGGAAGGAGCCAGATCTGGGCCAACAGTCGCTGCCGCTTTAGCCTGGCTTACCCTGCAGCACCGTCGCGAAGCCACGCCGTCATGGCGCCGAGACCACATCGTTAGCACATCGCGGAGCGACACAGGACAGAGATAGGAATGTGCTTTTCTTGAAACCGATATCTTCAGCATGTAAACATTGAAAATCTTAGATAGTCAACTTAAATCGATATAAGTGAAAATCTCAGACGACTTAGATTCAGCGAAACCGTTACTTTACTTTTATGTTTTAAAAAAGGCTTATATTCTCGATCACAGAAATGTACGGGGCGGTGGAACTTTTTCTGGGATGAATCATTTAACAACTATAGTATATGTAGTGTACTATATTACCATTCTGTCCGAACGTTGGACTTGTGCCTGCGTTTACGTTTAGGAACGGCGGCGGAATCGACCGACGGGACTGCGACGCCTCCAACTTGCCGCCGCCCCACCACCGCCACATGATCGACGGCGACGATAATGCATGGACCATCGTTTAGGCGTAGCGGATGGAATTACCAAAGCTTCAAGACACGAACTCCGGCCGGCTAAACATGGCGTTTGGTGACACAATCTGTGGCTGTAAATGGATGCCAATCTAGAGCCTAGTCCAGTAGGCGCACTAACTGGCTAGCTGGTATGTGTGAAAATGGATCGATCGTTCTCGAATCTGCGATCTCGCCTACGCAAGCGGCGATACGCGCCTACGCATGCATGGGATTTCATTCCGCGGTTGTCAAGGAGGAAGAACAGGATTGAAGCTTGCTGGAATCAGTGGAATGAGATTCATGGAAACGGCGTGCTCTTCCCAGAATCTTGTCAAAGGTCACGTACTCACGTTTGTTCAGAGAGAGAGAGTAGGCAAGTCAACCAAACGTCACTCGTAAGTTACGCCTGCCATTTGCATGAGGCACCGGACAAAGTCAATCTGGCGATTAAAAAAAAAAGAAGACAAAGTGAATCTGGGCTCAAAACCAGGGCCGGGCGACACCTGCGGAACCTGCGTTATGATGTGGTCTGGATGGGCCGTTCTTAGCGAGCGCGTGTACCAGCTGGCCCATGCAATTGCACCGCGTGTGCCGGCCCATTTTATGCTGAAGGATTGCACCAGGTCGTACATACAATGCACCAACGGCCCATTTTAAAATAGTTCAGATTTTGAAAATTTAAAATTTTAAAAATTTAGTGATTTTAAAAAGTTCGGATTAAAAAAAGTAAGGACAAATTTTTTAAAACACGCATTATTCTGGAGAACAGAAAAATGAAAAATGTAAGTAAAACCACCCCACATGTGGGCCGGCCCATGTGGGGGAATCGTGCGCACCGACTGATCCTGGCCTCGTTTGGGGCCTGAGGCAGGCCTACTTTACTGGGCAACATCGATTGCAGTCCAGTACAACATTTTTTTTAGAGGATGTTGTCCAGTACAACGACAAATCCTAGTTGCCGCGTACCGTGGGACGCATTAGCTCCCGCGTACCCTCTGGCGCAGATGGGCCTGGCGCATTACTACACGCTGCGGTCGGAGCGACCGGAAAGGAAGAAGGCGGGGGCGAGGGGAGGCAGTGCGGCTGAAGAAGAGCGAGACGGAGAAGAGCGCCGGAGAGGGAGGCAAACCTCGTCGCCGGCCAGGCGAGGAATGGACCTCACCATAGCCAGCGACGACGCGGCTCGCCGCGGCGGCACATGTGGAGGTGAGGTAGAAACTTAACGAGGGGGGTGCAGGTGCGGGAGCAGCTCGCCGGCGAGAAAGCTTCTCTTAGGGTTTGGGGGTGTTCGGTGGGGGGATTAGAGGGAGGTCGGGGCGGCGGCAGACCGGCGGTGGGCGGTATATGGAGGAGGCCGGGATGCCGAGGCGCCGCGGGAGCGGAGCCGGCCGTGGGTGGCGGCAGCAGGCGGTCTGGCCGGCGGCGGTGGCGAGGGGATTGAAGGTGCGGTGCACGTGCGCAGGGAAGAAGACGACCGCGTGGGCCGGCCCACCAAGCTCATAGGCGGGTGCGCGGAGAGTGGTCTCCTCCGCGTAACACGTAAAGTAGGAGCTCCCAGTACAGTGGAGAGTTTTTGCTCCCGGGCACCACTGCTCCCTCCCATTTAAAAAATTCGAAAAACATATTTTAAGATTTTAAAAATTCTGAAAAAAAAATCAGGGGATAGTTAATGATATATCCTACAAATGTATAAAAGATCAAATTCAAATAAGTTGTATTTTGAGCTACACAAAAATAACAAAAATGTGGATCTAAGTATGCATATTTTCAAATCTCTAAGTTTGATCAGATTTGTTATTTTTGTTGCGGACAAAATATAAAGTATCTTGAATTGAAAATTTACACGTTGTTGGGATATATCATCAACTACATCCATATTTTTTTTCAGAATTTTTTGAAGCTCACAAATATGATTTCCAAAAAAATTAAATGGGAGGGAGCAGTGGTGCCCGGGAGCAAAATGCTTTTTCCGCTCCCAGTACAACTGTGACGAGCCTAGTAACACCACTGCAAATAACTGGTGACGAGCCAGAGGCAACAGCGTTCCTGGGCTTACGCAAAACGTGGAGATTTCGACTAACACAACCGTGTTCTGTTTTTTATTTACCTCAAAAGGGGCGTAGATTGATTGTGATTTCAATGATGAAATCGTGAAGTTGCAGCGTGGAGTCAAAATCAACTTTGTTCTTTATTGAAGTTCACCATATTAATATAACTCCATCATCTCTTTAGCTTTCCAAAATGACAGCAGCACCTTCCACGGTCGCAGTAGCTGTTGTCGAAGCTGTAACCAAGCCACTCGCAGTTAAGCCTGCACAGGTTAACGTTGTTTGGAGTTGGGTTGTTGCATGCCGCAAAATCTCCACACAGAACTTCCCATTTGGTTGTACCTACGCAAAACAAAAAGCAGAGCATCCATACTGAGCATTAACAGCATGACTTACTCGAGATTGTTTGAAAACTATGCCGTTCAAATATATATATTATACTACAACACTTCCCAACAGAGAAAAAAATGAGTGTACCTTTGCTTTCCCCAACTGCATCACATGGCACTGAGGTGGTAGACATCAAGAGAATCATCAAACAGAGAACCCTTGTGTTGTTCCGGATAAGTGCCATGAGGAGTGGTTTCCTATTACTTTTTTTCTCATGTAGCCATAGATATTTCCTATGGTTGATGTTTGTCGTATATGCACTTATGGTGGTATCATATAGAGGCACCGCAAAATCTTGGAGGGTTGTCCGTTTTGAAAACAAAATCTTAAAAGATCATGTATTATGTTTTACATTAATGTTTTTGTTTGTTTCTATATACCGAGTACACATGGCTGGAGTTACGGAGACTGTTTGAAAACCAAGGCGTGCAAAATAATTATACAACAATTTCCAATATATAAACAAATGAATGTACCTTTGTTTTCCTCAGATGCATCACATGGCAATGAAGTGGTAGACAACAGGAGAACCACCAAACCGAGAACCCATGTGTTGTGCTTGATAAGTGCCATGAAGAGTGGTTTCCTATTACTTTTTTCTGATGTAGGTATATATGTTTCTTATGATTGATATTTTTCATGATATGTACTTATGGTGGTATTATATAGATGCATGGTAAAATCTTGGAGGATTGTCCATTTTGAAAACAAAATCTTGAAAGATCCCGTATTATCTTCTACATTAATGTTTTTGTCATTTCTTTATGTATATTGAATTAATGCCCACCAGTATTAATATAAGAGTTAGACTACACAAGAAAGATATATCGTTTGTACAACCTAGTTGTTAAATGCACCATATTGGAGATATTAGTTACTCCCTCTGTTACAAATTAAGTCCATTCATATCGCTCACTGAAATTAGTAATCTTTGAAACATGTCATTTAGATTTGTAAAAAAGATATAGTGGTCTGAAATTCGATGCCAAATAGGGCAGCGCCCCTTAAGGGCGCTACCCTCAAGATGGTAGCTCCCTAGTCTAGAGCTTTACCCTATGTGACTTAGGTTTTTCGCGACGACTTTAGGTCCAGCGGTGTTATGTTGGCAGAGTCATAGCGCCCTAGTAAAGGGTGCTACCTTGTGGAGGGTAGCGCCCCACGGTAGGGCGCTACCAAAAAGAGTTAGATTCGAAATTATTTTCGTAATAGGTTCATTTTATGCTAAAGTTTCGTTAGAAGATCAATTTTGTCGTTTTTCACCTTTTTCTTCAACTCAGCCACACCTAAATAAGTTTTAGGTCTAGGCTCGCTAGTCGCAACTGAGTACAGTACTACGTACATCCATTGATGCATCATGCATGCGTGCTCCTAAAATACAGGATATCATTTTTTTTAAAGAAAAATACTCCTTGCATGATTTTTGTGCATGTACAGCTGCTTGGTAGACACTGAACACAACTGAACACAGTAGCGGCGGCTAAGACAATAAATTACATCTCCATCAATCTCTCTCTGGCCGACTCGATCAACCCGTAATAAGGGGCGGAGACGGGCCCCGGCCAACCTAGCTAGCCATGGGCCGGGACGCCGCGACGAAATTTGCAAACTGTATAATACATACTCTATAGCACTGTTTCACACTGTAACCAAAATGATAAGATATTAAGAACTACACGTCATTTGCCATGCATCGCAGTAGTCACCATTACTGGTTGCCTATTTGTAGGAGCTGAAGTGGCAGCCGACAGTTCAGCCTTGTGTAACAGCACGCAAGGAGAAGAAGGCCAAACTTGTGAGTTCACCCAAAGGACAAACCTTCAAATTTGTGGACTGAAGAGGCAAAACATGCAAGTTTGTGCATGAAAAAATACAACCTTGCAAGTTAGTGTAGGGAAGACAAAAATTTGAGTCCACAGATGAGAGACAAATATGTGAGTATGTGTATTGCTGGTTTGAGCATGCAAGATGAGTTCTCCCGTGGATTACTGAAACACCGCGTCAAGAGCTCGGGATGGCAACGCGTCTAGAGCTGAAGCGTGGTGCGTTTCAGATGTCACAAGAATAAAGTATGCATGACCCTCTCGCAGCTATATAAGGGACAATCTAAGAACATTTTCGAGCATCAGGTGCAGACGTTGTAAGTTTGTGAGAGAGAGGGGCTCGTGCCTTGTAGTACTACTAGCTAGTTTTTCCTTCCCACTATGTACATATTGTATTCCTTATTTAATCTCTTGTTTGCATTGATATAAGGTAATTTAGTCTCGTGCTTATGTGTTCGGGGAAGCCATATGTAAGTATGGTTATTTTAATAAAGTGATTTTTTTTTACAATTTCAGTCTAGTTCTACGATTGTGTGTTCTTACGCTAGGTACTATACGAGAAACCTTTACGTGTAGTTCTTATTTAATCGCCGTGCGCCGAACTGAATTTGCACGCACGTACTCTCTTTTAGTTGTTTAGCACTGTTTGACACTGTGACTTAGCTGTTGGCCCATAGCGTTGCTTGCTCCGCTATGCACATATGCTTGTTCCCTGAGCCAAAATGATGAGAAGTCAAGTTCTACATGCGTGCATTTGCCATGCATCGCATTAGTCATCTTTACTTGTTGCCTATTTGTAGAAACAAAATGGCAGCCGATCGACAGTTCAGCCTTGGGTAAACAAGTGGGTAACAACTAACAACATGCAGACATACATATATGTAAGTTTATACCTTTTTCCTCTTCTAAAGCACACCAAAAAGAATATCATATGGTCGAGTTATGTAAGTTTATACCTTTTTCCTCTTCAGAAGGACCCCGAAAAGAATGCCATCCCGGCACCTCCACGGCTGCTGCCGACCGGCCGTCGGCTAGTCACTGCACACATCGCTGCCAGTCAAGCTGGCGGCTATGACGATTGATTGGTCTAATTAATAGAAGCAGTGACGACCCAAACAGAACTGAATACGGAGTATAATTTAAGCAAGCAACGAACGTAAGAGGCAAGGAGAAGATTGCCGTTTCAAGGCTAGAAGATGACCACGCATTTTTTTATATTATCCTTTTGTTAGACAATGGGTTACTTGAATAAAACTATAGCTGTGTATATCAGAGGATATAGATGACGACAAAATTGGCACTTCTCTTAGAAAATAATATGACTGGCCTGATGACCTTCATTTGTCCCCGAAATTGCAGGATTAGGCCCTCTCTCATTCCTTTTGAACTTTCATGACCATTTGTCTGTTTGACAGTACTATAATTTTTAGGATTAATAATGCCATGGGCTATCCACGGTTTTTGGAGAACTCTTCAATTTTAGTCCTGTGGTTATTCCATTGGCTTTCGGCAATATGTCCAGCACTGCAATATATATTATTACCTATATCATTGCAAGTGCGTCAAAAGTGCCATGACCCCGGCGCAACAAGTAGCATATGTAATATTGTCTTGGTTTTATTTACGGTTTGATTCTTAGTCGACTCTCAGACCGTTGAACTGCATTATGATTTGTGCTAGCCATGAGTTGCAATATGGGATGTAACCGGAATTTTCCTAGTTGCACATGGGGTTCCAATGGAGATTTTACTACTTGTACATGGATGCAACTGACAAAATGACCGTGGTTGTTGGATTGCTTCGTATGTGGGCCAGTCATGAGTGTTGCAAATAAGAAAACGCGCCGGACCATTGGATTGGTTCCATGATTCGGTCATGAGTTGCAACTGAGATGTGGTAACATCACCTGCTCGGAACTAAGTTAATTTTCAGTCAACTGAGAATTACTCATTATCATCTTTTTTTCAAACCTAAAAGTATGAAAAAATAACAAAAACAGTCAAGTAAAAGGGAGTAACTGAGAAAACCCAATGAAAGAAACCCGATTGCCGTAAGAGTGAAGCTTCCAGGGCGTGACACGATGCCGCCTGCAGAACTGCCCTCCGCCGTCGTCCCCAGCAAAAAAATGAGAGTTAGCAGTGGCAACAAACTCCTATAAAAAGGGCATGTACCACTGCGTTCAGGATTCAAGCCTCTAGTCAACAAGAACTAACTCAGTGCAAGTGTCCATTGCTTCCTCTATCCCGCAAGAGCAACACCTGCTCTGCCTTTGCTCTGCTTCAGTCCTCTGCCGGCAATGGCGGCAGCGCGGCACCACGGCGGCGGCCAGTACGGGCGGCTGTTCCGGGAGGAGACGGGCTGGTACAACGAGATGCTCCTCAGCGTGGTCATGCCGGGCGACTGGTGGCGCGGGCTGCCGCACCTGGCGCAGTCGTGGCTGCGCAACTGCGTCGGCGTCTACCTCATGTACTTCAGCATCGGCTTCCTCTGGTGCTTCGTCATCTACTACTGGAAGCGGCACGCCTACGTCCCCAAAGGTCGTCATCCTGTCCCTCGTTGATCTGTTTTTCTGCGGGAATTTGATTGGTTTTGCTAATCTGACTTGAATACTCGTATAGCTCAGGTGATCCAACGTTTTGGACCCTGTGGCTCTTTTAACTTTTTTTGTTTTTCAAATGGGAGTATAGCCTTGGTCTGGCGGCATCTACGTTAAAATGATGCGCACAGCCTTATTTTTATATCATAGTTCAACAAGTAATTGTGGCTCTTTTAACTTGTGGTGCGTTCCATACTCTTTTGTTCTGTCCTATATATTGCTATCTTCTTGTTCTTGGCTACATCACGATTCAAGTTTTGATGGAAGATGTTGTAGAAAAAGTTAGCACCTTACTCGTTGACTTATTAGACCATTAACAGTTTGGGGAATTTTCCAGGTTGCATCATGATGTAATTGACTATACGGCTATACCGCCGGTTGCTAAGGCCAAGTACACTGTACAAGTTAACAAATGTGGTCGTCTCTGTCAACTGTCAATTGCTTACTTCATGTCTTCTCTGTTGTAAGCTAGTGAATATATTGGTTATAGACACGTATTTCCTCTGGCACCAGGATGATTTTGGTTTCCTGTGTTATGCAAGACAACTGGAATATAGAAGCTTTTTAGCTGAAAACCTTTGGAAACTGAATTCCATTTTGTTGCATCGTAATACTATTTAATTATATCAAACAAAGTTGTTAGTCTAGTTGTTTGACATCATCATTGTTCTCTATTTTTCACATGATGCTATATTCAGTGTCATGAAAGAGTCTGAAAGTGAAAATGGTTTAAATTGTCATCTGAACATTTTCCAACGTCGGCAACGTTTTGTTGTAGGATATTTTTCAGAACCAAACTCATGTAGTCAATCTGCTATAGCATTTTTTTTACTATATTTGCCTATTTATTTACATGTTTCTGACTCTAATTAACCCTCTGATAATTAGAGGCAGATAGTTTAAATAGATATCAGTACGATATATTAATGCATCCCTCCAAAAATATAAGTCGCCTTTTACCTTGCAGAAATTTGGCTATGATCGGTATCCTGATGTGTTAGCTAAAAACTTTATATTGTGAAACTTGTTTGCATGATGAATTATTCCATATGGTGAGTCTTAATATTTTGATATGTCTAGATGAAAGTATGTAGAGAAAATTTTGCGGGGAAAATGTACAGCTTGTAACCCGATTGCCACATTAATCATGGAATCATGGGCACGTCATTTGCGCTCCTTTTCCATTTTCCAGTTCATCCTGTGGGTTTCTCATGGGGATTTCTAGAACTTTGTTATCTAGATAATATATGATAATACTTTATAGAAGGTGGTGCTGAAACCTTGAGGCACTTGATGCAGATTCTATTCCTACGGTAGAAGCTATGAAGAAACAAATAACTGTTGCATCAATGTCTATACCTTTCCAGTCTGTTCTTCCAACTGTATATGAGTACATGATTGAGAGTGGATGGACACAGTGTTTCTTTCACATCAGCGATATTGGTTGGCCAATGTATCTTGTATATCTGGCTTTGTATCTCATCTTTGTGGAGTGTGGAATGTACTGGATGCACAGAGAGTTGCATCACATAAAGCCATTATACAAGCACCTCCATGCAACACACCATCTTTACAACAAGGAAAATACCCTATCACCATTTGCGGGTAAGTTCTTGCTGACATATTGAGTCTTGAATATTGCAATTGCATCTTTTTTTATCATGCTAATAGTTATGCCGAAGTGATGTTGGAATTTATATACTTCTTGTTGAAGTGAAGTGATAGAAAAAATTGATTGCTGATAAATTTTTCTTGTCATAGTAGTATAATCGTACTTGCATATCATTTTTTTGTGCCGTGCTAAACGTTTTGGATGTCAAGGGCCAGCCATTAGAAAATATAATTATTATGTAACGCTTCTTTGGTGACAATAATTGAATTGTCATCCACTACATATCCAACTTATGCCCTTTGTTCCTTGTAGGACTGGCGTCCCATCCGGTGGATGGGATTTTACTAGCCATGCCGCATGTGGTTGCTCCCTTCCTTTTCCCAACACACTTCAGGACTAACATTGCCCTCCTTTTCATGGAGGCTATGTGGACAGCTAATATCCATGACTGCATTCACGGAAAGATTTGGCCAGTGATGGGTGCTGGTTATCACACTATTCACCATACAACTTACCGGCACAACTATGGTCACTACACTATTTGGATGGACTCGTTGTTTGGCACACTTTGCGAGCCAGAAGATATTTTCAAGGAGGATTAAGTTGTTCAACCCCTTGGTTCTTTTCATCTTTGTAGTGTTGTGAATTGCAGTAGATTTTGAGCTTATATGTTTATTCCGCTCAAAGTTGTTTGTTGTGTTATGTGATGTTTTAGTTTACTGGTTGGTGATAATATGGTTCTTTTTTTAAGCTTTGTTCACCTAAGATGCATGATGTAAAAATCTAGAGATATGTTGGGAACTTGTGTCGCTGGAGTTTTGTATCACTTTCTAGCACCATGATGTATTATTATCCACATGATATAATGTTTTTCTCTTCCAATATTAGTTCATGTAGTTTGTCGCATCTAAAAAGTTGATTGGGACTGGATAAGGTCACACCTCTAGGCTTTTCCCTTGTTTGTATGTTAGATGAAGCCACAATACTACAAGAATCACACATAAAATCAGTGGTGGCATTACAATAATATTAACAAGAGTTGTGTCAATGCGAGCCTTGTTAATTAAGTATCAAGCAATGTCAAGGTGGGTTCAGAGGCTGGAGCTACATTCACACCGGCGGCGTCGGTGGCAAGCCCCGCTCATAGTCTTCATTGCATGACGGCTTGTGGCGGTGAGTGATGGCAGCTAGAGTGTGTTGTGAGCGACCGGGAGGAAAAAGGTGCGGAGAAGGGAGGATAGCAGCAAGGATGTCAGCATAAAGTCGTTCCAACCGGAAAAAATAAAAGTCCCAATATTATCTCCTCGCTTATGTGCCTCCTCTTGCTTAAGAGTGACAATCGAGCAGGTCAACCTGAGTCAGACCCATGCCCATTTTTATAATCAGGTTCAACATTTTCTCAGAACCCTACCCATGGGTATACGTCGTATCCATGCCCGGACACGACGGGCCACTCGTCGACCTGCTACATATATAAAGCCCGCTTCCTCACTAGTTTGGGATTTGAAACACAGGAATAAGGAAAACGTAGGAACCCACAAATTTGCTTGTGTAAAACAGAGTATTGTAAAACACATAAAAACTACATAAATGATGGTTTTCATGAAACATAAGAAGAAAACATAGGAAAATTGTCTTGACTTAGGCACTTGAGCCTAACAAAAAGTTTGGAGTGGATGTTCAAAGTTCTATAGAAAAATGAGGCATAGAAATGTAATTCATAAGAATTTAGATAGCATCATGCCGAATCCAAACTCAATCTATAGAAGAAAAAAATCCCAATGATTGAAACTCTACAAAAATCTTACGGAACTCCAACAATCTAAAAGAGGCCCTTAGCTAAGTGCAGTGCAGCAGATGCGGCGTCGTCCCGTGGTATCTCCCACGGGCCAATGGCTGCGTTCTTGGGCCTTGAAATTCTTGGATGAGACATAGAAGCAGCAAACTCGTACTAGGCTAGTAGCATACATTCTCAGAATAGAAAAATAAAGGCGACGTCTAGCGACCAATCGGTGCTCGTTTGCGTTCCGTGGCAATCGGCCAGAAAAGGAAGGAGCGGGTCCACCCACGTGACCAGGAAAGGAAGGCACGGTCCACCCCGACCACGTTCACGCGCACGTCAGGAACCAAAACCCAACGATGCGGGAATCCGACCACGTTCCCACGCACGTCAGCAACCAAACACAACGACGCGGGAATCCCACGCCCCACCAACCACCGTTCGCGCGCACGCATCCCGACGCTTCCCCAGGAAACCCTACTCCTACGCTACCTTGTCTTCTTTTCTCCGTCACCAGCCGCCGCCCCAGCATCAATCTTCTTCTAGCCTGCAACTTTCTTCCCACCGTCCCCCATTGTCGATCTTCTTCTAGCCTGCAACTTCTGCTTCCCACCGTCCCCCATTGTTGCTGCTCCTCTTCTGCAACTGGATCTGGACCTTTCACATGAAACAAAGTGAAAAAGACCACTGTTGCTGCTACTTCTGCTGATTCGAAGAACAAAAAGACCAACACAGAGTGGGATCAAGGCAAACCTGGTATGTTCTTCATCTTCTTCTAGCCTGCAACTTGGTCGAATTTCTTCTTCAGTCTGGCGAATTTTGCTACCACCAAAATTCACCCAGGCGAATTTTGCTACCACCAAAATCCCCCCCCCCCCCCCCCCCCCCCCACATGCGGGTACCTCAAAACAACTCAGGAAATAACTTTAAACCATGGGTGCTGCAACTCAGTACAAAAGGTTAGCTGCAAACTCGTACCAAATTCGTCTGCAACTTAGTACAATTTACCAACAACCCAGTGACACAGAAAAACATCTTGACCAAAACCACCATCAGAAAAAAAACATCATTGACAGAAAACATGGGTCACAACACTCAGTACCCATGTTGCATGCAATCTTGTGTAAAAATGCCAGTAAACATTGTTGTTAGCTAGCTTGCATCATTCTGCCCTGTCACATGAGTACCAACTTGCAGAGCAAAATGCATCATCTTACCCCAGGAAAAATACATCATTGACAACAATATAGAGGACACAACAACTGAGTACCAAAATGCATGCAATCTATGCCATGAAATTCGGCTACTGCAAGTAGAAGAAATCATTAACATGCTAAGTACCTAGCATAGCATGAGTGTAAGAAAACATGTCGTGCCTGGACAGAAAATACGATTTTTCAACCCAGTAGATGATCTGGAAGGTTTTTGTTTCCTTACTGGAATTCCCAAAACATAGCCTAGGTACAGTTCTCCCTGCAATTTCTTGCTTGTTGCTTCTACTTCCAGAAATCCATCAACCTTGTTGCTTCTACTTCCAGAAATCCATCAACCTTGCAGGTTTTGTGCCCAACCTGCAAAGAGGAACCATCAGAACTTATAGAACACACAAGGCAAAGTTGCAGGCGGCTAAAAGAACAGATAAACAAAATGAAAAACAACAAAAATAAAAGGATTTGTAACAAGATTTTAGCTTCTCCATTTTGTTGTGTTTGATTCTTATTGAGTTGGTTGCTCCTGGTTTTTTTTTTGCAGATGGTTGATCTAGACCTTAACGAGCCAGCTGATGAGGTTTTTTATGATACTGAGCCACAATTCTGCACACAGCTGCCGGTGGTGGAGGCAGTTGACGAATCACCGGACCCCATTGGTGGAAGGCACGAAGGTTTGGATGACAATGGAAGCGGAAGGGGGCCGCAACACAATGCTGCCCCTCAACCGTCTAACCCTACCATACCAGCTACTACTACTGTCCCCACAGCATCTAGTACGAACCCTGGTTTGTCGGAGGGGGGTGGTGAGGGAGTCAGGGCCAATGAAGAAGTTGCTTCCAGTCCATCTGAGCCATTTTTGGGTATGAGGTTTGATACAATAGCTGGTGCCAGAGCACACTACAATGCATATGCTTTGAGGCTGGGGTTCTCTATAAAGTCAAACACTTCGAAGAGGGCGACTTACACGAATGTGTTGGAAAAGCAACAGTTCTGTTGCAACAAACACAGGGCCCCCAAGACTGAAGAAGAAATTCAGAAGGAGAGGCTAGCTGCTGTGGATAAAGTTAGTCCAGTGCAGGTTGACAGCGATGACAATGCTAGTGGTGGTGCTGGTCCAAGTAAGAAACCTAGTGCTAGCAAGTTCAGAAAGAAACGGAAGAGGGAATCGGTAAAGCCAACAAAATGCCCCGCTAACATGATTGTGAAGTTGATCAACAACAAGTGGGAAGTAACTTACTTCGTTGCTGAACACAATCATCCCTTGGTTGAGAAACCCAATCTACTGAAATACCTGAGATCACACAAGGGCATCCCCAAGATGAGAGGCAGTTTCTGAGATGTCTACATGACTGCAACATTGAAACGGGTTTGTGCCCCAACTAACACAAAAAAATGAGCAAAAAAAGTTTGCAATTCTGCTTACAACGTTGCTTATCTGTTTTTGAGTGCAGCAGACATGTGGTAAAAAAAATCTGACTTGTTTTCTGTACTATTTTTTGGCTGCAGGTCGCATGATGACAATAATGTCCTCCTTCTATGGTAAGGAAGCTTTTGTACCATATGGTCCTAAGGATATAACAAACTTGAGAACAAGTTTCAGACTTGAGAACCAGGAGTTTGATATTGAAGATACAATCTGTTACTTTATGGAGTTGCAAGAGAATGACCCCGGGTTCTTCTACAAGGTTTCCCGTGATGAGGAGAACAGAGTTGAAAACATTTTTTGGGTGGATAGCGTTGCTAGGAAAGCTTATGCAGATGCTTACCATGACTGCATCTCTTTTGACACGACCTTCATGACAAATACCTTCAACATGCCTTTCGCTCCCTTCATTGGGATTAATAGGCATGGGCAGTCATTTACGCTGGGTTGCGGGTTCATGCGGGATGAGAAGGAAGAAGCCTTCAAGTGGTTGTTTACCGCATTCCTTGAAGCTATGAATGGCAGGCAACCGGATAACATTATCACAGACCAGGACAAGGCTATGGCAAATGCAATCGCCGCGATTTTCCGGATGCTTGGCACCGCAACTGCCGCTGGCATATTATGAAGAAGGCCAATGAGAAGCTGGGGCCATACCTAGGGCGACATCCAGGACTGGCTGAGGATTTCAATGAAGTTGTGGACGAGAGCATGACTGTTGATGAGTTTGAAGCCAGATGGACTGAAATGGTACAGAAATGGGAGTTGGCTGGTCATGAAACATTTGCTTGGCTCAAGAAATATGCCCACACATGGGTTCCATGCTACTTCAGGACACGTTTCTTTCCTTTCCTACAGTCAACTCAGAGGAGTGAAGGGTTCAACTCTGTGTTGAAACGCTATGTCAATCCCCAGAATTCAATAAAGCACTTTGTGCAGCAATACGAGAAGATACAACAAAGGATTTTGGGCAGGAAGGTCACAATGACTTCCGGACTGATGAGCTTGTTGCTGACACATGGTCCCCGTTTCCGATAGAGAAGCATGCTATGTCTGTCTACACCAGGGACATCTATCACCGCTTCAAGTTGGAGTTTGAAATGATAGGGCGGTACAACGTTCAGCCACAGGGGCAGAACATGTTCCTTGTGGTTCCTAACAACCTTAGGTGTTATCCTTATGGGGCTAGGAGCTACATGGTTGACACAAATGGTGCTGACACAAATGGTGATAGGAACTACAATTGTGAGTGCGGTAAATTTGAGCGGGACGGGATGCTTTGCTGTCATGTGTTAAAGATCTTCACACATGTTGGTGTTGACAGGATACCTCAGCGCTACATCTTGCGTAGGTGGACACCAGTAGCAGCAAATGCTGCGGGTATGCCTCATGTGACAGGGCAGACTGATGTAATGCCTGAAGAATCACGGGAGCACATAAGGTTTGCTAATCTGTCTAGGACTTTGTAGGAGTTGCTAAGATTGGCTGCAAGTCAGACCAAGCTGAGGCTATTGCCCGGAGACACATTAGGGAGATGCTCACAGAGTTTGCTCAGCTGAACAAAGTGAGGAGGAAGAAGAATAACACTCAAACCGCCAGATCAAACTCAGAAACAGGGCATGTGCCAGTTCAACCACAGCCGACAGGTCGTAGAACTAATCAGGCATCAAATTCAACTCCTAATGTGCGTCGGCATCAACTACATCTTCCATGCCACCGCCAATGCAGCCGACAGGTACTAGCATGAACCAGACAACCGCAGACACTCGTAGCATGCGTCAGTCGACAAGTGCATCTCGCATGCCATCTCCTCTTCGCCCATCTACATTCCGGTCTGCAACTGCAGGTAAGCAACCAGTGACAGGCACTGGAACTAGTGGCAGCAGGGAGGCGGCGGCATCTACATTCCGGTCTTCAACTGCAGGTAAACAACCAGTGACAGACACTGGAACTAGTGGCAGCAGGGAGGCGGCGCAACTACATTCCAGTCCGCAACTGCAGGTAAACAACCAGTGACAGACACTGGAACTGGTGGCAGCAGGGAGGCGGCAGCACCCTTTTCTGCACCAGTTGTCCGTCCTCCGGCGTCGACATGAGTTCACCTCCTCCCCATGCTAGGAGATCGTCGTCGGGGATTGGAGCATCCAGTGCTCATCCCGCACAGGGCCCCGTAGCGCCGGATCAGCAATTTGTAATATTGAACCCTCCAAGGTCTAACACGAAAGGGCGAAAGAAGGGGAGATATCTAGCTGGGATCGAGTTGCAGCCAAAGAGAGGTAGTCTGTGTGGTACTTGTGGTGAACCTGGTCATAACTCAGCTACGTGTACTGCTGGGTTGGGTAATAACCAGAAATGATGTGTTTATTGGTGAAGAAGCAAGCATTTATTTCATCTTTCTTTAGTTGGTGAATAAGCATGTATTGACCTCAAGAAACAGCTTGAGTAACTTATTGTGTGTTGGTTCACTGTGTATGCAACAAAACAGTAGACAAAAACAGCTTGAGTGTATAAGCCAGTGTTTTCTTAGTTGCTGATTGTTCTTTCATCTTTCTTAGTTGGTGAATAAGCATGTATTGACCTCAAAACACTTGAGTAAATTATTGCACTAGTACACTTGGTATGCAACAAACAGCAAACAAAAAACAGCTTGAGTATATTATTGCACTGCTTGAGTACATAATTTCACTACTGGGTACTAAAAGCAAAAACAGTGGATGTCGTTGAATTCAGAAAAAGGTCTACTAAGCAGAACACTGTTGTACCTCACTTCAAATTCAGCACCCTTTTCCAGTTGATGTCGTTGAATTCAGAAGTAACCCAGGTGTGCGTTATCATCTTCCTAATGCTTGGGATATTTGCACCTTCATATCCTGGTAGGCTTCTCCCATCCCAGTGTTCTGCGTTGTACAGGGTGCATACACCGCAGTCGTGCCTGCAAGTACATTCAGGTGGTAAAAAATTAGTGAAAATAGTACCATCTTGGAGTAAGTTCCAGAGTGCAATGTACTAAGTTGCAAAAAGTGCAAATGTACTAAGTTGCAGAGAAAAAAGACCTAAGTTTTTTTGCTGGTACTACAAAGAGAAAAAAGAACCAAGTTGAAAAGTCAAAATGTACCGTAGTAAGTTGCTTCTTATGGAATGCACTAATGTACTTTACAACTAATGTTTGAGGTGCAAAAACTGGCAAGCTAAAAAAAAGTTGCAGAAGCATGAAAAGAAAAGGACTAGAAACTTACGGGGTAATCTGTTTTGGTGGGTCAATGTCCTCATATCCAAATCTGTCCAACTGGATAGGAGACTGTGGATACATATCCTCCCACAAAGAAATGAGAACAGTGATAATCTTCTTGGCACACATATCAAGATTCTTGTCTGCCTTTGACCTCACTGAATCCAGCAACTCGAAGCGTCTGTCCCTTATGTTGATGACAAGAAGCCAATAGTGGTTCACAGGGTCTTTTGCTTGCGGTGCTAAATTCTCCATGACAG
The DNA here is from genome assembly GCA_947311845.1 of Poa pratensis. NCBI lineage: Eukaryota > Viridiplantae > Streptophyta > Magnoliopsida > Poales > Poaceae > Poa > Poa pratensis. Next base: position 163,457,530 of record CAMZMU010000074.1, read on the forward strand.
GTATGAGTACCTAACATGATGAGTGATGAGTATGAAATTAGGTAAAATTCGATAAAAAATGGTACAGATAAAAATGCAAAAATCTTACCGAGTCCTTCCTGTCGAGGTGTGCATTTTCTTTTGAGAAATGCTTGACGAGCTGTTTGTTGCGCGGATCCATGTCTCGCAGGATTATAGTCTGAAGAACAAGAAAGAAATGTACTAGTGTTAGTGAATACATATTGTGATGTAGACAACAATAAAGAGCTGCGTAGGTATCAGATTAGTTGTGTACCGCAACACTCAAAGGCATGACCACCTTCTTCTGCCTCTTCTCTGTCCTCAACATTATCGATTCAAGTCCTAGCTCTACCACCGAGTTCAACAACGACGCGCATGGCATCATTGAGTTTGCTAGTTCTTGTAGTGAGACATGGAACTTGTCGTAGTTCACGATGACAGGAGTGTTGTCTGTTGTTTGACCCCTCGAAAACCTGCGTCGTGCACAACAACTGCATCGTACACCTCTTTTACTTCAGCTGAGCATATGAAGTTACTTTTGTTGCTGTAGTCCACATAAGGCGACTTCTTGCAAGGAGGGTTCCTTACGATCCTCCGTTTGTGTTCTTCTGCATCAATGGAGCCAGTCATGCTTGCCATGACTGTTGGATCTGCCCTTGCTGTTCCCCTGCCTACAACTTTGCATTCTGCTGGTTGTTCCCCTGGCTGCAACTTTGCCTTCTGCTCAGCTTTCTCCCTCACAATTTTATCACACATCTCCCATGCCGCTATTTCCTCTTCTGGTGTCCAACCGAGATCACAATCAAAACGTTCTGTCAGCTGAACAGGCTTCAGAAAGGGAGGCTGGCTTGGTTCAGAAATGTTGTTAGTCTTTCCCTTTTCTGGACTATCAAAGTCAAACCCAAAATTGAAAGGTGGCGGATCACAAGCCCCATCTCCCCTAGTATCTCTTGGTATGGGGGGTGGGCATGTTTTCAAGTGGGTGCAGCTAGTCCTGGCATGCTTGCTTTCAATGCGGCTCTAGTTGTTGCTCCCTGGCCTGCTGCCGTGGTTTCCTTCTCTGTTTGGAACATTGTTTCTGTCTTTTTGGATTGGATTGTTGCATGTTGCACTTGAGTTGTTACAAATTTGGGGTCAGTTGCTGCCAAATTCACAGTAGTTGATGGCTGGCCATGGGTAGTTGCTGCCAGTTTGTTCATGGTTGCTTCTGCCTCGCCCTGACCTGCATCGGGCATGCCTCCTAATTTGGGGTCAGTTGCTGCCAAATTCACAGTAGTTGATGGCTGGCCATGGGTAGTTGCTGCCAGTTTGCTCATGGTTGATTCTGCCTCACCCTGACCTGCATCGGTCATGCCTCCTACTTGCTGTCCTACTGCTGCAGTGGAGGTACTGCTGTCTTGCTTGGCACGGTGTGCGACCATTTTCTGCCTTTTCTTAGCTTGTGGACTGCTGCCATCGGGTTCCATGAATCTTTTTCTTTCTAACTTATAGCACTCTTCGACGCACTGTTTCACGGCGAAATCTCTGCGGAACCCGTCCAGTGGTGGTGGTGAGCTGGCAGGTGTATTCCTCCTCACTGTCTCCATGAAAAGCTGGTTCACATGGAATTTGAGTGGTGTATCAAAGATAATGGGGGGTTCGAAGAGTGGTATGTCAATCTTTTCTTTGTCTTCAGACAATACAAACTCTCTTAACTCAGAAAAAGGGCTGGGCCGTGCCACAGCTGGGTTGCCATCTGTTGTCGCACTGTTCCCTGGAATATGTGCCATGTGATCCGCCACCATACATTTCCTTTCAGAGCTTAGCATTGCTTGAAGTACTCTGTCTTCACCATCCTCATCGACTGTTTCCACATCTTTTCCCTCTGAATGTCCTTTCATTGGACTGTCCTTTGCCAACCTAGGAGACCTCCTTGGTTGCTTGTTTTCTGGGACAGGACGTTGCTCACCAACAGTTGCTTCTCCATCATCAAAACTGGTAGCGTCTTTGCTGGATCCATTAATGTTTCCTTGTGAGAGTTCTTTCATAGGGCTGCCTTTCGTTGGGCTGTTCTTAGCCACCCTAGGAGATCTCCTTAACTGCTGTACTCCCTTGTTCATATCAGCACCTATGTGCATGCTGTGCCTGCTTTCCCCATGTTCTCCACCAATAATGCCTTTAGAGCATTCTTTCACAGCACTGGCATTAGCATCTCTATAAGACCTCCTACTCCGAGGTTCTAGGTCGCAATCTTGCTCATTTTCGTCTTCGTGTCTGTTGGCAACTATGTGCGTAGTACGGCTGTTGATTCCCCTGGCAATTGCTTCATCATCATGTTGTTCTTCATCTTCGGCGTCATCATTTTCATCGTCAGAATCGCTGTCCCCATCCCAATCATCCTCATCGTCATCGTCAACTTCATCCAGCCTTTCCCTGCTGCTCCTCGTGTTCTGAACATGTGTGGTTGTTTCATCCTGGTCGATCCTCCCATACTCCTCAACAAATGTGCCAAGTCTGGTAGAAATGTCGTTGCATAAATCTCCTAGCAATACTGCCAATTTTCTTTTCTTCTGCAATAAATAGAAAAAAGGGAGACAGAAATAAATTGTCACTGACATGAACAAAAATGAAACACATGAAGGGACTGGTTTGTATTGGAACGTTGGTGCAGGTGGCAAGTATTACCTCGTTTGGGAAAGTTGCTGGCAACTTTGATGAAACAAACAGCTCAGTTTGCATCATGCCAGCAAACAACCCATCCCTGATAGTGGCACCAACACCTTCTTTCAGCTGAAAAATTGTAAGAAAATCAGTTTACAAACCTTCTTGCGTAGTTGCTAACACAAAAATAACACTGTTCTGCGGCTTTGGAAAAGAAAAAAAAGTGGAATGTTGTTTCAGTTAAAGAAACATGAATGGTATATCATACCCTCAGCTTGCAAAACTCCCCGTTTGGTTTTCTATCTTTTTGCATGACAGCTTGTATAATCTGGTTTGTCCATGCCGCAGCGCGTATTGGGCAATCACTTGCAGACTCGATAGGCTCGTCGACCTCAAGCGAATCCACATAAAGGATCTGCGTGAGTTGAAAAACAAAGAACTAGCAGTTGTTAAAAAACTGCAGGTATATAGGATAGAGATAGAAAAAAGTAACACATTGAAAACAAATAAAAAGATGCTAGATGATATGAGTTGTTTACCACTAAAAGAAATACGCAACAGCAAACCGAATTTTTCTTGGATCCCATGGTCTTCACTTCTGCAATGATTTGCTTCTTCAAGATTCCTTATCGCTCCGTAACACCGGGGGCTGATGCTACACTTTGTAGTTGGGCACATAAAACAGCTCATCACTCCAGCAAAATACGCTCGGAGAAACTTCATGTCTGCAACCCCGCCCTTATCCTTTATCTTCTTGCACCACTGTGCAAATGTGGGGGCTATGCCACTCGCAACACCATACTCTTCATTCATAAAAACTACGGCTTCAGGATCCATCTCATAACGAGCACGCCTGCCCTCATTGAGCAGTCCAAACACTTTCTGGAAGCTGGCACCATCCACTGGGATGGTGCCCCTCCCAGGGATGACGAGCTCACTTCTCATTGGGTCAAAACAGCTGAGAATCCACATGCTGAGGTCGTGCGGCATTTCTATTGCCTTCACCAGTAGCATGCCGCCCCATCCCCACTCTGTTATTAGAGTCTTCTGATTAGGTGACAACAGTGCATTCAGCTTGAAAAGCCTTGCTGGCGATGAGCGATTCCTACCGAGCTGTCATGGTTGTCAAAAAAAGGTTAGTGGAAGCTTAGTGTCTCGGATGTGGCAACAAAAATATTGATACAACAAAACGAATTGGCTTCCGTATTTCTATTGTAGGTCGTGGTTCTGCGTCCTCACTGCCAGCAACTGAAGTACTGGGGTTTGTTCATGCTTTTCTTTCAGGTTTTGTGACTACAGCCTGTAGATGATATCATACAACATGCCACCACATAAATAGAGATTGGTACAAGAGATTAAATATAGGGTCAACAAGGAAGAAATAAAACAGAACTGAATTGGAAAAAACCTGGTGTTCAGTGTGCATGCTTGATTGAGCCTTATTCCCTGCAGCATCGTCCGGTAAACGCAAGTTTCGTCTCGTCATATTTGTTGCCGTGAAAGAAAACCACCCACTGTGAATGCAGGAAAACCCTAGTGAGAAACAACTTCTGCCTGACTGCATATAAATCTGGTAAAAGTTAACCTACAAATTAATGAAACCAATGAAACCTACATACTGTGTGAAAACTGGCCTACAAGTTCTGATGTACAAAAATGCAATGTTCCAAAACTACTGCAAAATTGTTCATGCTATACCACTTGTATCAATTGCAGGCCTACTTCAATTCAACTTAGTACTATTAATCTACAACTTAACAACTTAGTTCACAACAAAAAATGTCCCCCTACAAAACTTACTGCCAAAATTGTTCATACTCCATCACTTGTACCAATTTACTTACTGCTCTTCAACTTAGTACTACTAATCTGCAACTTAGCTCTGAAAGCTTACTGCTACTAAAATCTACTGCTCTGAAACTTACTACTAGTAAAACCTGCAACATAAGCATCATTCAGTTGGGCGTTTCATTTTGGTACGTTTGCTCTGCAACTTCGTCCTAAATCTACCTGTATTACGAGCCAACTAATGTGCAAAATTTGCCTGCAACAGCCAAAAGTTCATCACGGGGGGGGGGGGGGGGGGGGGGGGGGGGGGGAGCGTGCATACCTTTCGGCGTCGGCTACGGAGCCCAATCTAGCCCCGCTCGCTGACACCCCGCGGATCTCGCCGGTACACGCGCGGATTCGGCCTCCGGGCGCGCAACTCGCAGATCTTCATGCACGGATTCGACCTCCTTGACGCGCTGCTCGCCCGACCTCGTGCACGGATTCGCCTCCCCGCGGAAATCTCGCACCCCACGCGCGCGGATTCAACCTCCGCCACGCAGCTCGCCGCCCCTCCTGCGTGGATTCACCCGCTCGAATGGGAGGAGCTCCCCGCCCCCGCACGTCGCCCCCGCTGTCTCGCCGCCGCGTATCTCCTCCGCCTTGACGCGCGAGGCTCGATCTCCTCGCTCCCCGAGCTCCTAAACCACGCCGTGATACTCCCGATCCCCGCCGAGCTCGCCGATTTTGCGAATCGCCGGGAGAATCGAAACCCTAACTCCTCTGAGGGAAAGGGGAAATGGAGGTGGACGAGAGAGACACGGGCGCGCCGCTTCGCTGTTCAAACCAAGCCTCCCGTTGCCACGTGCGTGCGGGACCCACGGCGCGCCCATGTGCTCGTTTGTCGGAAAAGGTCGACGCGCGCGGGACGCTCCGATGGCCATCGGACGGCACAGGATCGATTGCTCGATTTGTCACGAGAGCAGCCGTGCGTTCTTTAGCATTTGGGAAAATAAAACTAGTAGCGTACGTGGCCTGTTCCATTTTATGTTAGATTTTCGAGTGGGAAGGATATAATCTAAAATCGGAGCAGCGGATGCTGCTAGGAGCCTAAAATTAGCTAATTCGATTGGGGCGAAGTGGATTTTGGGAGCGCTAGAGTTAGAACTAATCCCCCGTCCCGTTTTATCTGCCGTGGACGAATAACCATGATATTCATTCCGATTTGTATGTCGCGAATGAACCCTATTTGGTACACACGGAAAGCGAAATTACATGCTATTATCATGGACAGTAAGGTCAACATATCATTTCCATCATCTTCCCCAATCTCTTTCTCTTAACCGGTTTGACCATAAAATTAGCCCGATGTGATAACTCCGCAAAACACAAACGTCCCGGAGAGGATGTCGTTAGGGTCTGCGACGACAGGCTTAGCACAAGCGACATCTTCTCGACCGGTATCCTAGCCACCAGTGATGGTCTCAACATGCGCAAATATCAGTTCAAGACACACCTGCCAGGCATCGCGTCGGGGATCCTCCTAGGAACGCCCGCCTCGAGACGGACATCCGGAGTCCACGGCCACGGGGGGCGAGGGCAGCACGTGCTCCAGGGAAGGCGTCGACGTCTTTGCGAGAGGAAATCTCGAGACGTCGAGGATGCTGATCGGCCTGAACCTGAGTGCGACAACTACTATGCAAAGGCGGGGGTTTGCCACCGGCCTCGAGAGTCGGGCGGGTGTTGTGCCGACCTCTAGGAGGGAATTAAGCACGACGAGGGAGCCGTGGTTAGCGCCGTCATCCAATAGAGTGGAGGCGACAGTGAAGATGGCCTAGACGGCCTCGCTGAGGATGAGGCCATGGCCGACCGGCAGCACTGGTGGACATGCTGGCCTTGACGTCCGAGTGTGGCCACATTCACTTTGACCTGTGGGTCAACAAGCACGGTGTCGCCGTGGTGTACCTGCGGCAATAGTGTTATCTCAGCCAGGTGTACGCCGCCATGCCCATCCCAACCGCCATTGGCATGCATGAGACTGGCAATAGGACGAAGCCCGCGGGCTCGTCCTCGGCCAGGTCATCGAGGCTAACTTCATCGCCGCCTCCATGCATCCTTGGCAGGCGTGAGGTGCTCTACTCAGGCGGCTCGACGCTGGAGGGAACAGAGCCAATGATTTGAGAGAGAAATTGACTAGGGAGAGACTAGGTGGGAGGGGCATATGAGATGTGGACCAATTTAGTTAGCGAGAGTACCAAATTATCCCGTTTGTTTTTGGCCGTGGAAAAACACATTGTGGGGTTGGAATAGACCGGAATTCACATGGTAAGAGTGTCCACTTTCAGGATTCAAAATTCTTCACGATTTAGAATTTGAGATTCGATTTATCTATGAATTTGTCGTTTAAAATAGACTTTACTCTTTTCTCATTTTTTTGTAAAACGAGACTTTACTCTTTTCTCAAGGCCGCGAAAAGATGGCGTCATGATAGCGGCGCGAAAGATCATTTGTCCATCCATCCGCGAGCTGCGGCTGGCGCCACCGTAGCCACTCACGACAACCTCCACGAACCACCACAATAGAATACAGCAATCAATTCAATTCTCGACGCCGACGTGGATGTGGCCGGTGATTCACGCAGCTGACTTCTCCCCCACCATCCTGGAAACTGCCGTCGATAGGGAAGGAAGAAAAGGCTGCATCTAAATCCGAGCAGTACGCGTGGGCCTTGCCGGGAAGCGACGCCTGGCCGACGCGCCGCCCAACGCCACCGGAAGAACGCGTATGACTGTGCACGGCGAAGTCACTTATTTATCCGGAACGATGGCGATCGTCGGCGCGTGTCGGTAGCGCGTGCTCGCCGGTATAAATACCCAGTGCGTGCCCACTCCAATTACACAGTCCAATCTCCAGCCACCACTGATTACAGCCACTTGAAAGCTTGAATCTTTGCAGCTAGCTCAGTAGCCATGTCGACCACCGACGGCCAGAAGCAGATGCAGAAGCCGGCGGCGCTGCCCGGTGCGGGCCACGACGACGCGGAGATGCAGAAGGTGTTCTCCCGCTTCGACGCGGACGGCGACGGAAGGATCTCCCCGTCCGAGCTGGCCGCGGTGACGGGCGCCATCTCGCCGCCGCCGAGCGAGTCCGTGGGGCGCCGGGAGGTGGGGGCCATGATGGAGGAGCTCGACGCCGACCACGACGGCTTCGTCGACCTCGGCGAGTTCCAGGCCTTCCACGCCCCCGGCGGCGGCCGCGACCTGGACGCCGAGCTGCGCGACGCCTTCGACGTCTACGACATCAACGGCGACGGCCGCATCTCCGTGCCGGAGCTCAGCAAGGTGCTGGGCCGGATCGGCGAGGGGTGCAGCACCGAGGAGTGCGAGCGGATGATCGCCTCCGTCGGCGTCGACGGCGACGGCTACGTCGGCTTCCAGGAGTTCAAGAAGATGATGGCCCCTGACAGCTCCGGCGCCGCCCAGGCCCAACCGAAGCCTGCCGCCGCCGGCGTCCCCGACGAGGACAAGACCAAGGAGGAGTGAGCGATCCATTCCACGCTTTCTGCTGTGATGATCAGGATTCCAAAGGGAGGTGTATGCCGACCTGTGTGTATTTGATTAGCGTATTGTTACGATTTGTCCGGATGATAAAAATGGGAATAGGGATGGATGTACAATTTGAGTATGCACTGATCGGTATCCGAACTCTGTTCTTCAGCTCTGTTTTTCCCCTGTAATATTTGCAAATCTGACAATTCCGCGGTTGTATCTGTTAACTGTGTAGTTGCAGTGTGGTAACTGAAGCTCATCGAGCTCAATAATCGGCTGTTCTGCTGCTAATAGATTTCCCATCTGCTAAAAGTGTTGCCATTTTTTATATTTATGCGCTAGAACATTGAACTGAACATTCATCTGGCTCATTGTGAAAGAACAGGAAAGCAAAGAAAATAAATGTAAGCGTTAAGGTACAACCAAAAAAACCTCCGATTCTGCTTTTTGTCTCGGGTCAACGGGTTGCAGAACATATTTTATTTGGTCGACGAGGTTGCAGAGCGAGCTTGTGGGTACCACTGCTGTTGTTGACAGCAATTTCTTTAAATATAGTTTCATTTTCCTATTAAATAAATATATAAATTATAAATAAAAATCCTTATATTATAAGTAGTGATTTTAAATGATATTTCTAAGGAAAGTCCACTTACAAGCCAACTGAAAAATATGTCAAAACTTTACTAAACTTTGTTTTGATGCCAAGTTTATATGCAAAATGCGCTATAAATTGAAGAAAAAACAAAATTTAGATACTTATATATCTTGCTAACTCATTTCTAAATAAAATAAAGTAAAATTTCAGAAGTGCTATTCAAAATCCAAATGTATAAATGCATTCTAGTACTCCCTCCGTCCAAAAATAGGTGTCTCAAGTTTGTCCAAAAGTGGATGTATTTAGACATGTTTCATGTATAGATATATTCACTTTTTGGCAAACTTGAGACACTTATTTTCGGACGGAAGGAGTATTGGATTTCACTTGTTTGCCGACTGTTTTATATAAAAACTATCAGTAAAGTCAGTCCAGTTCAGTCAACCGTCCATCTGTTGTCAACAACGTATAGAATGGACACGTGTCCACATCTTTGTTAACTGTTTTTGTTTACCGAGTGTTCTTGGCCGTCATAACTTGATTTTTAGGAACACATTCAGATATGCACGAGTGTTTTTTCTGAATAATTTGAGTGGTTGTATGAACATGACTCTGTATGAGGAAGCTATGATTGTTTCAGCGAACACAATAAGAAACCTATTTAGAACCAAGAAGGACTAGATCTAGTCTAGTCGGAAACAAACTCAATGCTCTTTACAATAGTTAATTTTCAGTATAACAAAATCCGACAATAAACAACGTCCTAGATGCGGTATTTAAGAAGGGTTTGAAAGTATTTTCGCTAGCTTATGGAAGTGGTTGAAACTGACTTTAGTTCTGCGATAGATTACCTTCTATAGTTTGACTTTTGTTTTGTATATGTTATTGGCTGAAATTATAATAGTATCAACTCGGTCAATATTTGTTTTAATGATGTGTGGATATGTTTGCTGAACTAGAGAAACGATGGTTGATTGTCCCTCATGAAAGATGTCAATTTGCGCAGAAAATGACATGTCAACCTACGTATGGATGAAATTGTAACAAAATATGGGAAATCAAGAAAAAAGAGAAGACATGTCAGTATTAATACACAAATAATTAAAAATCTTAGAGATCTCTCTTCTCCTTCTGGTAGAAATCAAGAAAACGGGAACATATCTTATTCGTACACATAGAATTAATTTTTTATTGATTATCTTAATATTTAATGGTACACATATAATTAATTTCTTTATTGATTATCTTAATATTTAATGGCATCTCATGTTTCTAAAGATTTATCGTCTCATTGAGCAGGTATTACTTTATCAGTGATAGAGCCAGCTACGACAACAATTGAAAGGGAAGGCACTTATAGGCGACAAATATTATCAAGACCAAGCTGCGCAGAACGATGTTGGCGCTTGTTATGTGATGACTTGATAATATGCGATATCGAGTGAGCCTAGCGCTTTCGATGGGAGTAGCCCCGAGTGTCTTGACACTAATTCAGTTTTTACATGAGAGCATGGCAAGATCACGGGAGGATTAGTTCTGGCCCTTTGTTTTTAGCTGGATTTTGGTAGTACGTATAACATTCAGTTGATATACCAAACCTGGCTCTCAAGCTCTTACTTTCTAAATAAGTTAGTATTCTACATTTATCTCTAAATACTTCGTGTTCGAAATGTATCTTGAAGTTCGATTTTCAATGTTCAATTCAATGCTCTACCGCGTAAATCAAACTTTGGAACTCTTTTAGCAAAGTGCAAACGTCGACCTGGTTACTGGGAAAACAGATAGAGAAATGCAGTAGCAGTAGCAGTAGCATTACAACAGTCCATGCTTCAGCTCGATCAGTCGACCACACGGCCAAACCACAACAAGAGAGCACCGGGAACCGATCGTCTTCGTCACAATGCCAAGCTGCACTTGCTACAGATAAACAGAACTGAAGCTGGCTCGGATACTTACACAACTGTACACTAATCCTACTAGCTTATTCCCAATTTTTTTCATGTCGACAAGATTGCACGCATCACTACTTCACTCCTTCTTGGGCTTGCCGTCCGGGACGCCGGCTCCGGGCTGGGCGGCGGCGGCGGAGTTGGTCGACATCATCCTCTTGAACTCCTCGAAGCCCACGCAGCCGTCGCCGTCCACATCAACGGATGCCACCATCCGCTCGCACTCCTCGGCGCTGCACCCTTCCCCGATCCGCGCCAGCACCTTGCTCAGCTCCGCCACGGAGATGCGCCCGTCGCCGTTGATGTCGTAGACGTCGAAGGCGTCGCGCAGCTCGGCGTCCAGGTCGCGGCCGCTGCCGCGGGCGTGGAAGGCCTCGAACTCGCCGAGGTCCACGAAGCCGTCGCGGTCGGCGTCGAGCTCCTCCATCATCGCCCCCACCTCCCGGCCACCCGCGGACTCGGTCGCCGGCGGGGAGATTGCGTGCGCCACCGCGGCAAGCTCCGAGGGGGAGATCCGCCCGTCGCCGTCCGCGTCGAAGCGGGAGAACACTTCTTGATCTCCGCGGACAGCGCCGCCGGCTGCTGCGGCTTGCGCATCTGCCTCTGCCCGTTGGTGGTCGACATGGCTACTGAGCTAGCAAAGATTCAAGCTTTCAAGTTTCAAGTGAGACTCTACTGGTGGTTGGAGATCGATCGATTGCTTGAGAGACTCTGAGCTCGCTCTGGGGTATTAATACAGGCGGGCGCCGACCATCGCCATCATTCCGGATAAAGAAGTAAACGCTCCGCCGTGCAGAGTCATACGCGGCGGTGGCGTCGGGCGGCGCGTCGGCCAGGCGGCAAGGGGCACGCGTACGGTCTGATCTGCCAGGGGCGGGGATCTCGGTGTTCAGGCGCGAATTTTCTTGCCTCTCGCCGGCAGTTTCCTCGAGGGTTGGGAGAAGTCAGCAGCGTGAATCACCGGCACGTCGACGTCGGTGGCATAGAACTGAATTGAATAGCCCAGTGTGGTAGTTCGTGGAATTTGTCGCGAGTGGCTACGGTGGCGCTCGGGATAGACACATGACGATATGTAGGATCTTTGAGCTCTGGCGTGTATTTTTCAAAGGAAAAGTTCGTGCAGCTCTCATGACGCCATCTTTTCGCTGCGTTGGAGATTCTGGTAGTGGAACGAGAGCACGAAAAATCACTTCGCAGCCCGGGCTCATGTATAGCCCGGTTTTTGAATTTTTAAATGATCATTTAAAGTTTTAAAAAATTCCGGGAAAAATCTTAAATGTTGAGACAATGACATGTTCTACACTACTGTCAAGTTTTAACAGAAGGTTTTTTTAACAGAAAAATCTTAAAAGTTTTTTTTTTAACAACAAGGAGGAAAAAGGATGGATAAAAGGATAAGCAGAAGCAGAAGACAATGCAGCTAGGGAGCTGGGCGCGTGTTTACTACCTAGCTTGTAATTTTACTTTTGCTTTAGCTCTTCTTGTTATTGTCCTTGTTCCTCCCAGTACTTTCTGTTGGCTGTAAAAACCTTGAATTCTGAGATGGGGGTGTGTTCTGGATGTTGAATCTTGTAGCAAAAAAATGTTTCATTAATGAAATCGGGGGAAAACCCTTCTATCTAAAAAAAAACTGTCAAGTTTTAACTCGAAATGGTTTTTATTCTGGCCTACACGAAAAATAAAAAATCCTGACAATTTGAGAGTTTTTCAATCTATCACTATTCCCCACCCTAGGTTTAGAAATTTGTCATTTTTACACAGCATAAAGTACAAAATGTTTCGCATTTCTTTTCTACACACTGGTCACTATCTACGTCTATTTTCAGAATTTAGTGAAACTTAAAACTGTATGTTTTTAATTTTCACGATTTCGGTAAAAAATATTCACCGAATAGATACCGCAACTCACGCCGAACCATAAATATTTTCTAGATAAATTCAAAAGGAGCCTCCAATACATCAAGTTTTCAAGATTTGAAGTGACTTTTTAGTTGACTAGAGTGGATGGAGGCAGGCAGTAACAGAAAGAGGATAGAGATGCGTGACGAGGAAGAGGAAAATTTGGCACGATTCTTGTATAAATCATATGTTGATTTCTTTTTTTGAACGCATGATTTTTTTTCTTCGACATGTTTTCTTTTTAGGTGATATTTTCTTTGGATATAATACATCCAATTCTTCGCAAAATGGAAAGAGTTGAAAGAACGATTTTGATGTATCTTTTGTTTAATCGGTTTGTGATCGTCGTTGTTGTTTACACAATTTATAGTTCTGTTAAACTGGTGGAATATCAGCTCATACATTAACATCCATAGCAAGATAAATAACATAAAAAAAAATCATGACATCAACACGCCATGAACCTTCTATAGAGTATAGCACACTATTCACGCACAAACTTTTTTTCCAAGAACCTGCACGCCTGTAAACTGGCCTCCTATTAGATTCAACCCCGTATTCATCTATATTATTATCGGATACATTAAATTTAATCCGTTCAATATCTGATCAATGACCCAGATCGTTCCAACAATGTTGAGCACCTCAACACAATCCACCCGAAACATTTTTTCTGTTAATTACGGGACTTGCCACCGCCTAAAAGAAATTTAAATAAAAAAAAGGGGCGCGGGCGCTCGATCAGACTTGAAGGCAACCAGCTCACTTCTCGGCCACCCGCGCACGGTCGGGCTACGGCCGAACTTGAAGGCGACCATTTCGCGACGGAGTTCCCCGGCCACGGCCAGGTGCGTCATGCCATGAGCGAGCTTCTCGGCTCCTCACCGGCACGGCACGGTTGGTCTTGAAGGCGGCTAGCTCGCGACGGAGCTTCTCGGCCACGGCCGGACAAGGCAGCCAGCACACCGAGGAGCTTCTCAGCCACGGCCCTCCATCCCCTGGATATGAGATTTTTCTTAATCGTTGGCGCCACCCGGCAAGATCAGGAGCGCCTCCTCACGCCGGTAAGGATAGGATCGCTTCATTAGATTCAAAATAAATGTGTTTATTATAAATTAAAATTCGTGCGTTGCACGTGCACGTCTACTAGTAAAAGTAAAGCCAAAACATAATTTTTTTTACGGCAGGAAAAAACCGCAAACCCTATATATCGCCTTTTGCGAGTCCTAACTACGACTCGCCCGCGTGCGATTTTCTGCTGGGCCGGCCCATTACATATTCTGAACAGAGAAAAGAGAATAAATAGGATGCAGCAAAGGGGTTCGAACTCGCGACCACCCTAACGCGCAGAAGAGCATAGCCGGTGGGCTACGCACAGGCTGTTGGTGAACCGAATTTCTTCACCTTTCTATTGTTTACCTTTTTCCGTTTTCTTTTTTCGTTTTCTTTTTCTGTTTCCTTTTACCGTTTTCTTTTTCATTTTCCGTTTTCATTTTATTTTCCGTTTTCTTTTTCTTATTTTGTTTTCTTTTCCCGTTTTGTTTTTATGTTTTCTTTTTCGGTTTATTTTTTGTTTTCCGTATTTCTTTTTCATTTTTTCCTTTTTCATTTTATGTTTTAATTTTCGCTTATTTTGAAAATGGTTCATATTTTGGAAAAACAATTATTTTTAAAAAACGGCTCAGTTTTGAAAATATTTATTTTTTGAAAGTTGTTCAGATTTAAAAAATGGATCTGATTTTTCTGAAAATGGTTTCAATTTTTGAAAAAGGTTTTGTTTTTTGAAAATGGTTCCGATTATAAAAAATGGTTCTATTTTTTTGAAAAAGGTTCCGACTTTTGAAAAATGGTTCCTTTTTTTAAAAATGGCTTTGATTTTTGAAAATGGATCTGTCTTTTTTTTTTCAAAACTGTTCATATTTTTGAAAATGGTTTCTATTTTTGAAAGTGGTTCCGATTATAAAAACTTTCTGATTTTTTAAAAATGTTCCAATTTTTAAAAATGGTTCCGTCTTATGAAAATGGTTCCTTTTGCTAAAATGGTTCCGATTTAAAAAATAGTTCCTATTTTAAATTGTTCTGATTTAAAAAAATGGTCACTTTTTTTAAATGGTTCCGCATTTTTGAAAATGGTTCGATTGAAAAAATGGTTCTAACTTTTGAAAATGGTTCCGATTTTTGAAAATAGTTTCGCATTTTTTAAAATGGTTCTGCTTTGTTGAGATGGTTTGATTAAAAAAATGGTTCCTTTTTGAAGATGGTTCCGATTTTTGAAAATGGTTCTGATTTTTTTAAATGGTTCTGCATTTTTGAAAATGGTTCCGCTTTTTTGAAAATGGTTCGATTTCAAAAATGGTTCTTTTTGAAAATGGTTTTGATTTTTTAAAATAGTTCCAATTTTTGAAAATGGTTCTGCTTTTTTGAAAATGGTTCCGCTTTGTTGAAAACGGTTCGATTTAAAAAAAGGTTCCTTTTTGAAAATGGTTCTGATTTTTGCAAATGGTTCCGCATTTTTGAAAATGGTTTCTCTTTGTTTGAAAATGATTCGATTTAAAAATTGGTTCCTTTTTTAAAATGGTTCCTTTTTGAAAAATGGTTTCGATTTTTAAAAATGGTTCCGATTTTTGAAAAAATGGTTCCGCATTTTTGAAAATGGTTCTATTTTAAAAATGGTTCCGACTTTTGAAAATGGTTACGATTTTTTAAAATGGTTCCGCATTTTTGAAAATGGTTCCGCTTTTTTGATTCGATTTAAAAAATGGTTTCTTTTTGAAAATGGTTCCGATTTTTAAAAATGGTTCCACATCTTTGAAAATGGTTCCGCTTTGTTAAAAATGGTTCGATTTCAAAAATGGTTTCGATTTTTTGAAAATGGTTCCAATTTTTGAAAATGGTTCCGCTTTGTTGAAAATGGTTCGATTTTAAAAATGGTTTCGATATTTGAAAATGGTTCCGCATTTTTGAAAATGGTTCCGCTTTGTTGAAAATGGTTCGATTTAAAAATTGGTTCATTTTTTAAAATGGTTCTGATTTTTGAAAATGGTTCCGCATTTTTGAAAATGGCTCCGCTTTGTTTGAAAATGATGCGATTTGAAAATTGGTTCCTTTTTTAAAATGGTTCCTTTTTGAAAAATGGTTCCGATTTTTAAAAATGGTTCCGCATTTTTGAAAATGGTTCGATTTAAAAATGGTTCCGATTTTTGAAAACGGCTCCTTTTTGAAAATGGTTCTTTTTTAATAATGGATCCGATTTTTTAAAATGGTTCAGATTTTTGAAAATGGTTCCGATTTATAAAATTGTCCGGTTTTTTAAAATGGTTCCGATTTTTGAAAATGCTCCATTTTTAGAAAAATAGGAACCATTTAAAAAATATTTGGAACCATTTTTCTAAAACAGGAACCATTTTTCAAAAATGAGCAATTTTCCTACAAAATATAAATAGGAACCATTAATTCGGCGAAACGAGAGAAAACCATTCGAATATATTGAACCGTTGCGGAATATGCCATTTTCAGAAAAATCCGAACCATTTTCAGAAAAAGTATTTTTTGAAAAAACAAATCCATACTCTGGGAAGAACGAAGAACACGTCCGCTCGAATGAAATAACTCGTGCCCGTCCAGCGGAATCAAAGCGAGCGTCGCGGAAACTTTTATGGGCCTCGAAGATTTAATGGGCCTTCGCGCGGTTCTGCTCGTACACGGGCGAGTCGTAGCTTACGACTCGCTAAAGGCGATAGGTAGGGTCCCCCGGAAAAACTAAACAGATTCAACCCGTAAGTCCATACGCCAGGCTCACACCAGGGCCCATTCACTCGTGAAGTGGTCTATGGGCCGGGCTGCATCTTCTACACGTTATGATTGTCTTAGGACAAAAAAAATGTGACTAGAGTATACAAGAAATATGTCTAGCAGTTAATGGATGGACGGTGATCTATAAGTGGATTAGTTGTTTGCGTGCACGGACTGCGCGAAAAGAACAACGATCAATACAACTCTTTATGAAGAACTGATCACACCAATGTTCTATATTTATTGAATTTTTCCAATCAACTAGGTCTATCGACGGTGTATATTTTTGACCCTATGTTACATGCAACAACTCTGAAGCATAATATAACATGTTGTGTCAACTATAATATCCATCGTTTCTATGGCGTTCAATTGGAGCAACAACAGATGCCACCGTGGTCTGGTTCGCAGTGGCTATGCTTGTATTCGAAAAAGGCACAATGGTCCTTGCACGGCCGGTCGGATATGTAATCTCCTGCGCAGCTTGTAAAATGCATACATAGATTTCCAACGGGGGTTGGTTTCGGAGAACCTAATTAAGCACAACGATGTAGAGAAACGTTAGACTTGCATATATAAAGAACCTTTATATAAAGAGAAAAACCGGCGTACCTCCATCTGCATGGCAGGGCAAGAGAGTGGTAGACATCATCACAAGAGCCACCAAGCATAGGATTGTTGTGTTGTTCTTGATAAGAGCCATGAGGAATGGTTTGTTATTTGTTTTCTTCTATGTTGTCCTTGTAGGTAGACTCTTTGAGCTTGCTCAGTATGTTGTTGTGCTAGTGTTTATATAAGCATGGCTAGATCATTGAGGATGGGTTCTTTCCCTTCTATTTCTTGCAGTGTTTAATTAGTACTTATAATCATCCTTTGACATACCAAAGTATACCTTGTGGATAAACCGTCATTAATTGGCTCTCAGGTTCTCACGTTCTAAATGAGTTGATATTCTTATTTTCAATTTCGAGGTAGCTTTTATTGGCTCCTAATATTTGGCAACTAGTATTAACTCGTGTTAAGTACTTGTGAATCGAAAATTTTGTGCAAGTTTTGTTTTTGTGGGGAGGTCAAAAGCCACATATTAGAGTCAATTAATTGTCACAAGACAATCCTTGAATGATAATAAATTACGCGTAAGTCGTGGGGAAATCAAAAACCGTCTTACTCATGTACTCTCCGATGGCGCATATGAGCGAAGCTCAATGCTGCCCGTGGACCTCTGAACCATCTTAAATTCAGGAAAACATTATTGACGTGACATTCAGGAAGTCAATCACCGAAGCTAGAATAAGCCCTAGACAGTAAATACGTGAGCCAGATCACTGTCATATAGAAGAAAGCGATAGAGGTAGCTGGGTGACCAACCCAAATCCGTCCAAACATATCCGGAAAACATGACATCACTATCTCCCCGACGAAGTCAACGTTGGCTCAATCATGCCAGCCGACGAAGAAACATTTGGACCGAGACACGAAATTACCAGCGAAACACAAAGACAAAACTAGACCCAACACTCTAGCAGAGTAACAAACAGACAATTCACTCCCCTTCACTATTACAGAACGACACTATGGACAACACTATATGGAAACGACAACGAGAGAGGCGACGTTAACTCGTAATTTGCCCGTTACAGACGAGACCTGACAATTATGGGCCTGGGCTGGTCCGTTAACATTGGTTACACACATTTTCCAATTCCCATCGCTGATTGTATTGACAATGGTCACATATATTAATTTGTTTCCATTATGTAACGAGTAGATAATTCACTCCCCTCCTTGACAGCACTGACGATGTGGACAATTGACCAAAAACCTAACAAAATACATGTAACTACAACACTACAACACGTAGATTCATGGTGTCTGCCCCTCTCGCGCTGGATAATGACAAGCGGAGGAGGGGGACCCATCACATGTCGCTAGGGAGCAGATGAGTCGAGTGACTTTTCTCATGAGAGGCGAGGTGAGATCTCAGGTCGGGCATTTCTCCCGACAATTTGGACTTCAATAATTTGTACAAGTTCATGAATATTTTGTTTGGCATGCACTGACAAGTTTCATAGATAGTGGAACATGTTTCTATTCTTGTTGTACAAATCATATCTGAAATTTCTATTGTACATTCGATTTTTGAGAAAATACAGATCAAACTAGAAAATGATTTGCAATTTTTTTACAAAAGTGCAAAAATAAAATGGTTGCGCACTATTGTTGGATCGGTCCATTGCCACCATTGCTAGCCTGTGCAGAGCTGCTCTTTTGAGTTTGGAAATCCTACTGCAAATGGTTAGATGGCCCACCTGTTACAGTCATCCTCCTAGTGGTTTTCCGTTCCCAACCCCAGGTGGCTAGGCCATGGTCGCCGGAGCTGCTCCTGGCACCCTGGCAGTACTGAAGCAGAATCCAATGGACGGCGATAAGTTCTTCACGATGACAATGGTGCGTCAAGTTGCCGCTCTTCCGTCGAGAAAAGAATCAACACCTGTTAACATCTATCATGTTTTCAGTTATTGCTCTCATAGAATATAATTTCTGTGTTCTCCCTATTCGTATGGTTTTCACTCCGTCCATACATCGGTAGCAAGCATTGTTCACGTAATGACAATATCAGGAAACCGTAAGAGGTGTCCAGATAGTAATTATTTCCACGACATTCTCAATTGGCGCAATTTTCAACTTGTGCTGATTGTTCCAACCAATTAAACTTGTCAATTGCAATGTCATATTTTCTCGCAGTCCTGGGAGGGACGGCAAGCTAGAGGGATAGAATTGACATGTCTGAGGTAAAGCACAGAGAGATGCATGAAGATAGTCTATTGTGCACACAAGCAGATTCGATACATCCCCTCACCATGCCAGATGTTCTTCATATTCTTAGCAGCTACAGAAAGTAGAATAGCAGCTCAAATATTAACATCCATGGCGGCATAAATAAAACAAAATAAACTCTTCTCGCAAAATAAAATAAAATAAAAAACTCACAATAGCACGACATGAACCTTATTTTTAGAGTATAGCACATCAATGAACTTTTTCCCCCGAACCTGCAAGTCCGTGAACTCACCGACATAAACAAGCCACCAAACAGATTCAACCCATGAGTTCTTGCGTCACGCTTACACAGCAGGGCCCATTATTCATAGATTGGTCTATGGGCCAGGCTGCCTATGCTACGTGATGATTCTTCTATACTAACTATTATTAAAAGAACAAACATGTTTGACCAGTCCAACCGTTATTTTCCGCCACCTGCTGACATGGCTAAAATAAACGTGGATGCAGCAACCTCAAAGAACACAAACACTGCAGCGGTAGCGGCTGTCGTTCGTGGCGCAGACGGTACGTTCATTGGCGCGTCCTCGGTGGTGATCCGGGGTGTCACTGAAGCGGAAACGCTGGAGTCCATGGCCTGCAGGGAAGGGCTAGCAGTTGCGGCTGATCTTCTCTTGCAAACAGGGACGGAGGAAGGGGGGACGAGCAGGGGCTTAGCCACCCCCAACCAATTGATTTCCTTCATAAACTCACTTAGACTCATGCTTATAATTAACACTACTAAGCCATTCTGCCCCTCCAACTTGAGTCTGCCCCCTCCAATACTGCATCCTGGATCCGTCCCTGCTTGCAAAGAATAAGGGTGGCTTCAGATTGCAGCAATGTGTTGAGAAGCATCAGTGGTGAAGGGAAGAGCTCCTATGGTCACATCGTTCAGGAGATCAAGGCGCGATCCAGAGACCACCCATGTCGAGTTCGTCCACGAGAGAAGAACGGCGAATGTCGATGCACACAACCTGGCTAGAGGCTCAATTTATCTTTCTAGAGGCCGGCATGTGTGGTTTTTATCTCCACCAGAGGGTGTCCCTGTAATCGTTAGTATTTAATAGGGGGTGGAGGTTGTATACTCAAAAAAAAAACCGTTATTTTCCTTATTTTTGATCCGTATCTAATCTAAACTCATACACCGACCTTTGCAAGCCACAAGTCGAGGGTTTCCTCCGCGTCTTGCTTCCGTCGAGTTTGCTCAATCCTCAATGATGTCACGCCGGCGTGCGTTTCGATCGTCTATGCGGCCGTGGGCTGGCCGCCGAGTGCTTCCTCGACCTCCTGCGTCTCCTACTTCTCCTCCTATGCGGCTATGCCCTCATCCACCGTGGTACTGCCTGACGACACCGCGTTGTACGGGCTTGGCAAGAACAGGCGGACCGGGGACATCCAGCTCCGCCCGAACGACCCCTAAACAATCATACACCACGGACGCCTTCCGCCATCAACCTCAACACCGACCTCTACAGCTCCCATCCTTTCCCTCGAGCCACCGATCCACCGCCACCCCCTTGCGTGGCCATGGTCCTTGGTGTCGTCATTACCACATACCATATTTTTCTCTGTTCAGAACACCGCAACCTGGTGCCTCCTCGTCGCCATGCCGCTGAATCTCTCGCACCGGCCAGCGCCGGCGCCTCCCTGGCCCGTTGTGCTCCTTTCATCAACACGTGATCCACCGTCGCGCATTGTGCTCGCCCACCGCCGACACCACCAAAGGCGGAGGCACTGCTCGCCCCACGCGATCCCGCGCTGAGGCCACGACAGGAGGACTGCAGATGGCACACCGCGTTCCTCTCTGCCCGCCGCCGACGAGGACCCCCACTCCACTACCGCCAATGGGACACACCCGGATTCGGCGTCGCCAGCCAGTCCGAGTTGTCCACATTACTTATCGCATCAAGGTACTCGTGTGATCGTGTCATCCGTTCTGCCTCAGTTCCGCGGTTCCGCCTCACGAACCATGCTGGTGACCTGCCGTTGGAGTTCTTTTTGGAACCTTGGTGGAAATCGTGCTAGAAGCATTGGTTGCTTTACTCATTGTTCTGAAGAATGATGTGCTTTTGCTTGCAGTATTATTGGTCAGTGTCGGGTGAATGTCAGCTTATTCTTGTAATTTTCTGAAGGCTGGCCGCTGAAGGTTTAAGTTCTTAGCTATGAACTGCGATCAGTACATGGGCGAGATATACATGGGTGATTTGATTTATCGGCCCCGCGGCCATACGACGATTTCATCGATTTAAACTTGTTCCAATCAAGATCTGTTAAGATGCTAAATAGTTATGGTCCTTTCAGCACATCAGTTTGAGATATCATTTGCCACTAATCATTGGGTTACTCCGTCGTTTGAAAAATATAAGTGCTTCATAGCTGCAAGATGTGATACTTCATCTTGGATACTACTGTAGCTTTTGGAGTAATAGTACAGTAGAAAATGGAGAGGTGAAGTTGAGAAAAATGTATAGGAGAAAGGGAATGCAGAGTTTCGAGAAGCGTGGTGATGCAGCCACGGTATCAGAAAAGTAGAGAGCTTTATCTGAATGTATGCATCTCCAAACTTACGGGAAGGGAATTAGATCCATTATTACTTTGAGGTACTTATTGCTTACTCTGCTTATTTTCAGCCAACTATTTTGATATACATGGTTTGTACGGATTAACTTTTTTATGATATCTCATTCGGAATAATATTAGACTCATATATAATGGTCTGTCCTCCAACACAGAGCAAACATAAACCAAATAAGGATTATGGATAAATTATTTGCTGACGTCCACAAGAATTGGCCAGCCTTTAAATTCTGCTAAAGCCTTTATATTTTTTTTGCAAACTAGAAATCTTGGATATGCACTAACTTTTATCAAGTTTGTTTTTGTAGGGCTCACAGTAAAACTGAGTAGAATTCTGAGAAGGCATTACAATTGCATTTTCTTAGATGAAAACTTTAAGGTACATGTTCTATATTTTGAAGCAGAACGCTCAGATCTAACTGTCTATTTGTTCATGTTATATATTCGTGAAACCTTGCAAAAGCAACCAACGGCCATTCAAAGGCCTGAGCTTGGCAGAACTATGGATTTTCCCTTTAGTTTACTAACAATATTTTCGCAATGCATTTTATGTAGTTTATATCAGTCGAGACGCGCATTGCGCGTGCAAGATTACTAGTTTAGGACAAATTGAATTTGATGACTCCTTAACTTTGGTCCCATATGTGACTTGAGTATACAAATATGGCACATGTTTAATAATCGATGTACGGAACGTCCATGAATGGATTATTTGATTGTATGAATGGGCTGTCAGAACAAATAACAACGATCAAATACAACTCTTAGGGCCCGATTGGATTGTCTTTTAAATTCTCGGTCCGTAAAACTTTTCTGGTTTCATAACTGGATCGGTCGGATTTCCATGCGGACCTCAGCACGTCCGTGGCATTTTACGGGGGTATTTGGTTAAGATACGACAATCCAATCGAGCCCTTATGAAGAACTAATTACACCAACGGTTTTTTATTTATCGAATTTTCACCATCAACTAGTTGTAACATGCAACAACGTTTAAGTACATGATAACATGTTGTATCAACTATAATATCCATCATTTATATGGCGCTCAGTTAGAGCAGCAGCAAACGCCACCGTTATCCGGTTGGCACTGGCTGTTCTTGTATTCAAAAAAGGTACAGTGATATCTGCACGCCTCTTCGGATACATGGCCTGCCGCGCAGCTTGTTAAATGCATACATAGATTGGGAATGGGGGCTGGTTTTGGAGAACCTAAGCACAACGATATAGATCAGCGTTAGAACACAATACAAATTATATATTTAAGTAAATTATTTGGATTTGCTCGAGTTACATATGCGGAGGTGTGTACGTATGCTATAGCAAAATGAACAGGAAAATATATTAGAGTAGATAAACCGACGTACCTCCATCTGCATGGCAGGGTAACAGTGTGGTAGACATCATCAGAAGAGCTACCAAGCATAGGATTGTTGCGTTGTTCTTGATAAGAGCCATGAGGATTGGTTTGCTATTTGTTGCTTCTACGTACTCTTGTCCTTGTAGGTAGACTCTTTGTATGGCTTGCTGTTGGTGTGCTGGTCTTTATATAAGCATGGCTATATGACAGAGGATCAGTTCTCCTTCTTCTATTTTGAGCAAGATTTAACTAGTATTTATAGCAGTCGGTTGACATACCAAAGTATACCGGTACCTTGTGGATAACGCGTCATTAATTTGCTCTCGGGTATTCTTAAATTCGAGCTAGCTTGTTTATTTTCTAATAGTATTTGGAAAGTATTTACTAGTTCTTAAGCAGTCGTAGATCGAAATAATTGTACACTTTTTTTTAGAAAATCCTAAAAAAAAACCACCACAGTTGGGGTTAGGGTTTCAAAGGACACCGACCATGCGATATTTTCCTCAAAAAGTTACCAATATTCAGTAAAAGTGCAACATATAGCACTGATTGAAAAATTTAACTCCGCTAAAACACTTTCTGATCGGTGGACCCAGTGTCGGTGTTACGTGGCATGACGAACTGTTGGGAAGAAAGACGCCAGACTGGTTACAATTTTTTGGCTTTTTTAGTTTTCCAAGGGACCCATTGTAAACTCCTCACACTCAAATAAAAAATGCCAACAGAGAGCACGACCATACAACAATAGTTGGTGCTGGTGGCAAGCTGCGGCCCGTACTTCGCTGTTTGGCGGCGCCCGAAATGGGGATAAGGAGGTTGTGCCCTCATCGCCGACAATGTCGTTTGGTCGGTCCAGCGGCGTAGCAGGATCGGTTTCCACCTCGGTACTCTAGGCAGAAGTTTCAAGAGGCGGGAATGGTGGGAGACAGGAGTGGCGACAGATACCGGAAGCAGGAGGCTGTGGTGGGAGCGAGGACGGGCGGCGGAGGACACGCGCAAGCCGAGCGCCGCGACGGTGCCGGTGACGCATGCTACTTCGTCCGGCTCCTCCATGACCATTGCGTCATCTTGGCGAGTTCTGGTCCATTTCAGCATGTCTCTGAGCTTTACCTTCCCTCTTCTCACCCGTGCTCTCGTCAACTTATTTCCTGACGTACATCGTCAGAAGTCGCCGTCGTATCTAATGCTGGTAGAGCACCGCGACCGGGTCGGACTTTCGACTCAACTCTTTCCGCCTAGGTTCCTCCTAGTGACCTTGGCAAGAAGCTGACCTTCGACCGCAACCCCGGAGCAAGCATTCGAGCCTCCCCCGTTTCTACACAAGCGTATCGTCACCACCGTCGCCATTGACGACCTCGTCGTTGCCGATCTGCTCTCCTACGGCGGTCTGAGCTCAATGGTGAATCGAGTGAGCTCCTGTTACACGACGACCGTCCCCGGCATGGAGAAAGGTGTGGAAGCGCCGACACCAACCACACACACGCGCTCACCGGCAGCCACGCTTGATTTGGTTGCGTCAGTGGGCATTTTTTATTTTGTAAGATGGGTAGGGATTTTCCGAGAAAGAGGCAAATTTTACAAATGGCCCAAAAATTTACAAAAAGCCCAGAACTAACGTTCATCTCGTTTAACCGTTTTGCTTGTGCCACCGGGACAGACATTGGGGCCTGCTTGTCAGAAACAACCTTAGCTCGCATAAACTAGCCTATCAGTGTTTTTGTTACACAATTATAGTGGTTTTTTTTATATAAATTCACATAGTGGATGCTTTTTGAAACCTTACCCTAAACTTGGTGTTATTTTTTGGATCTTCTGGTTATTATTCAGGGGCAAAGGGTACATATTAAATTCAGCCAATCGTCACAAGATAATCATTGAATGAAAAAGAAAATTACGCATACATCCTTGGGAAAATCGACTTTACTTGCCAATGTCTTGTAGTGAGCAAAGCTCGATGCTGCCTCTGGACTTCCAAACTATTTTGGATCCAGAAAAACATTGTTGATGTGGAAACAATGAATTTTTTTGTTGGAGCTTGAGGAAGCTAGTGACAATGATACATGATCCACATAACTGTCCCATAGAAGAAACCGACGCTAGGTGACCAGCTCAAATCAGGCCAGATAGATCAGAAAACACTTGAGGTCACTTCACTATCCACCCGACGAAGCGGAAGTTGGCTAAATCTTAACAATCGAAGAAGAGACCATCGGACCGAGACATGAAGACAATCATCAAAAGACGAAGACAAAACTAGATCAATTGATATCTTTGGAGGAGTATCGACCAAACGATTCTCTGATCTCCTTAACATCGCGACGAGAACACCACCAGTGAGAGGTGGACGAGGAATAGGGCAACTTTTATCTTTATTTAGCAAATTGCCGGTATTGCCACCATAGCTACATCTCCGACTGACCAAAAACCTAACAAAATCCCCTAAAAACCCTCACCAAATAGATGTAACTACAAAACCGCAACGTGCAGTTTCGGAGTGTCCACCACCTCCCGCATGGGGATCGCCAAGCGGAGAGCAGTGACTCGTTGCTTGCCGAAAGGGAACGGAGGGGTCGGGTGACTTTTTTCACTAGGGGCGAGTTGAGATCTAGAGTAGGCCCTTCTTCCCAACAATCTCGACTTCAATATTTGGTAGTACAAGTGTCATCAATATTATTTTACACCCATGAGTTTCAATTATTATTGTACTAACAAGATTTACAAATCTATTGATTTTTTTTAGTTTATACTTTGTCCGTTCCAAAATAAGTGTCGTGGTTTGAACTAAAACTACAACGCTTATTTCGGAACAGAGCGAATACTATTTATTATTCACAAAAAATTACAAAAGTGGAAAAAATTAAAGGTTTCGCACTATTCTTGACATGCCCATTGCCACATCCCCACCGTGCGCTTTTGAGTTGAGAAATCCTGCCGCAAATTGTTATATGGGCCCACTTGTCATGGTCATCCTCCTAGCGGTTTCATGCTCCCAAGTTACCAACCCCATCAATTCCCAATCCTTGTCTCTCAACGGAGCTCGCCGAGAAGCAGAATCTAGTGGATGGGAATCGGTTCTTCACGGCGAGAGTACTCTCAAGGCGAGGGTGCGCGAAGATGCCTCGCTTGCCTCACCAACAGACGAAAACAAGTTGCCGCACGATTCCATGGCTCATGGCTATCTACGAGCACAACCTGTTTGCGGAAATGCTCCACAGCATCAGGTTTCTACTAGTGACGTCAACTGAGGACCCCATGACAGGTATTTATCCATTGATCTTCACGGGGACGTCCTCGCATGAAAAGAGTAGAAGGAAAATCTCAGTTTGATGAGATTTCGGCATAATTAATCAACTCAGACGTTCTGCTGTCACATCCATCCTCACAAGAGGCAGTACCAAACCCGACGGAGCTATCATTACAAAATTGTTATTCCATGATTTCTGGGAAAGACTTGAGCAGCCTCATTCTTGAAAGTCTTCTCTAGTTCTGTATAATTTGCATCATTGCACTTGGTGAGTCATTTGCTTCATCCCTCGATAGAGGATTTTTCTGCTTTGCTCATCGTAGCAGGCTAGGTAGCTTGCTTTTTTTTTCCTGTCGGCCGAACGCAACACCGGAGGTCGTGCTTGGTTGAGCAGAAGAAGCAACAGGTTGGTCCTTGCTTGCTGTGTAGTATGCTTGTCTCTGTTCCACGGCTTACTCTTGTAACTTGGTGCACAGTTCATTCGAGCAGCATATAGATTTGTGCTCTCATTTCAGGATTGATGGCCGACGTAGTAGGCAGCGTGACTAAAATTGTTGAGGTTGCGCTCAAGATTAAGGATGCGGTGGATACAGTTCGGCAGAATAAGGATGTTTGCATTCAGATCAGAAAGCGCGTTAGTAGGTTAAGTGCTATCCTGTTGCATCTTAATATGGAGATGATGGAGACCATGAAGGAACCGACGATGAGGGAAACACTGCTGGAGCTCGAAGGGGCCCTCCTTCGAGTCCTTGGCCTCGTCACATCCTGCCAGGAGAAGAACAACGTGTCCCTTACCTTCATGGCCGGGAAGCTGTCCAAACAGTTGTATCAGGTAAAGCAGGATATCTCGGATCACATGATGGAAGTAATCCTTGCTACCAATGTCCAGGTCAGCATCATGATTACTAGACATTATCAAGAAGGAGTTCACCCTTCACTCCAAAGGTGCCATTACTTATTAGCTACCTATCTGTGGTGATCTGTTAAAAACAATCTTATGGCATATTATATATAACACAACCACATTGCATAACTAAATGGCAATCAAGAATTATAATTAAGGCAATTAGAATCATCAAGTATAACAACAGTTAGAACTGTTCTGTTTGTAGTTGGTTTTTAGTAGTTTGGTTAAGTTTTTGCAAATTTTCTTGTTTAGTTTTGCTTTGCTTTTGGTTTGGTCGTCAGCCACTGTTGTTTATTTATTTTTACTTTGTACCTTCTTTGGCGTTCCCCTTCTATTAAAGAACCATATAGGTGTGTGTTCAAGAAAAAAAAGAATCAACAACTAGATCAACCGATAAGGAAAAGAAATAATATATGAAAGATTACATCCTAGCTCCCGCAAATCTGAAGCAGAACTCCAGAACCCTTCGTTCTGCACTGGAGCTTTTCCAAATGTACACTACTTTTTCGTCTTACTTTCTACGGACTACTGAAGATGTCACTTAGTGTGTTCACCTCGTTATAAGGTTGCTTGAGTTGGTTTATGCATCTTCTACTCATATAAGAAATGCATTCACTTTTCCTTAATGGCAGTGACAAATCTGAAGTGAATGGTGAGAAAGTAAATGCTCTCAACAGCGGAAATAGCACCTGGGCTCCAGATTCCGTTTTTGAGGATAAGGCTACCCTACCAAATTATGTTCCGAAGTGTAAGGATACTGAAAATTGTTTCTCTGAGAGTGTGGATACTCCAAATTGTAATGTTAAGAGAGAGGCTACTGCAAAAAAAATCTCTGAGAGTGTGGATACTCCAAGTAATTTTCCGAAGAGTGAGGCTACTGAAAATTGTTTCTCCGAGAGTGTGGATATTCCTGATCTTGTTTTGAAGAGTGCGGCTAGTCCAAAATACAGTTTTGAGAGTGAGGCTAGTTCAAAGAATGGACGGTCTGCTCAAGCAAGAGAAAATACTGATCCCTTATTATCACGTAAGATCACATCTTCCTTATCTCGAAAGAGAAAATGACAGCTCTCTCTCTGCATTATAATTCCCCTGTTCATGAGAAATTTGATTATATAGGCTAGGTAGACGATAGTAATAGTGCTCTATGATTATGTGTTTGCGTCTCTCTCATTTATGTATGTGTATTTGTGTTGTTCTTACGGCAGGTTTCACATCTTTTAGTTTCGCTGACTTGAAGGCTGCTACAAATAATTTCTCAAAAGAACACGTGATTGAATTGGAGAAGGTGGTTGTGCTACCGTTTATAAGGTACTCCATTATCACCCATGCATTTTGAATTATTTTATCATATGCATATCGATATCCATCCTGTTGTTTTCCCAATATGTACTTGTATGAACCGTATTGGGCCTCAGCTTGACATTACATGGGAGAGACCCTGCATGTTTGACGGAAACAATGAAGGGTGTGGAGATTGTGATCTTTCATATACTGAAATTCACAATTTAACTTGTTCCGTACTCTTTTCAGGGTGTATTACCTGAGGAACTCATGGTTGTCATCAAGAGATTTCATGATCCATGGGGACCGCAGAGCGTAATGCAATATGCTGGTGTTTTCTCAACGCTGCTCCAACACGAAAACGTTGTTAGATTTCTAGGATATTGCCATGAGGACAGACGGGAAATGGTGGTCGAAGAGTACATGCCCAAGGGAAACTTGTCCAGAGTTATTGATGGCATGTCTCAAGCATTAAAAAAATATTGATTAATTGTAGGAGTAACTTGTTTGGACCAAAATTTTACTCTGTTGACTGTAATGATGAATGAATTATTTGCACTTTCCAGGATCATTGCATAAGCTGGATTGGTCCTCCACATTCCAAATAATATGGGGAATAGCAGAGGGCGTTGCTTATCTCCACACCAAGAACATTATCCATATGGATTTGAAACCAGATAACATCCTCTTCGACTCTAATATGAATCCTAAGATTTGTGATTTTGGATCATCTGTAAAGCTGGATCAGACGGACACTCAAACAGTAACAGATGAATTAGTGGGCACAATGTAAGACACATGGCATTTCATAGATACTAGCCAATATATATTTCCATAAATGTGGCATGCATGCTGCTCGTTAATTTATTATTGGGGTTCTGAGTTTTTCTGATTCATTTCACCATCCAGGGGCTACATTGCTCCGGAATATCTTGCGGATGGTATTATATCGGTGAAAAATGATGTGTACAGTTTCGGTGTCCTAGTCCTTTGTACCATTAGCGGACTTGGACAAAATTCAACTGACATTAGAGAAATAGCAACGCCTAAGTATTGCCACGATTCAATTAATTGGGTAAGTATTTGTACACAGTCATGTGTGTTCTGTATCATCACCATGTTGTACCATTCTTACTGAATTTCTCCTAGAGTAAATGATTTTTTGCGATTGTGCATCTACCCAGGAACCAGCGGTGGCAACCTGGGCACTACAAGCATCCATCGAATGCTTATTTTAGAATAACTAGCATAGCTAGTGCCCGTGGGTGAAGAAAAAATCAACGTTGTGATGGCTTACAAAGTAATCTCGTTGCGCTTCTAGTTGACAATAAATCAACTATTTCAAATTTGAGAGTAGACAAAGATTTGGCATGTACAACATGTGATTTTTCTCACTGGATATTCAAACTTCACCGTGCACAAATTAACATATATTCCTAGTCGGAGATATTACAACAAAAAACAAGTAAAAAAATACTGCAAAATAACATTAAGTTCATTATGGCGAGGACATCTTTAGACATGATTATTTCTTCCCCTTAGGGATTGAAAACTCTCCGGGCCAATCGAGAATCCCAATTCCACGGACGTTTTGGGCTCTCTTCGTGCCTCCCATCAGTCTCGCTATTCCCTGCTGCCGAGCACCTGCATCCAAAACCATCACTGAATGGCCTCACTCAGTGCTTCTTGAACTCCTCTTTATGGCATTAACGCAGTGGATCTTGAAAGCTTGCCGCTGCTGCCTCTTAACGCTGTGGTGAACTTGGCGTCGGCTGGGTGTGGCATCTGCTTGAGAACATAGAGTTGGGCTGTTATGATTGCTTTCCCAATGGTTATGTTTATAGATTATGAAAAGGAAGTGCATCCATGCTAAATGAATGGTACCTCTTCGCTGCACCGATTGGTTGTAACCCTCAGCAATCAGATCCTGCATGATACTGGAGGTAAAACCACATGGCTGATTTGAATGTCTTGAGATATCTAGCAAACTATGCCTCACAGCATTCAAAATTCCGTGCGTCTGCAGGAGAAGAAGAATGATAATTTTTAATAAAATTACTGCCAACCTGATAGTATGCTCTGTTTCTATCTATATAAATATGAACTTTACTAAAAATTCATTTAAAGAAGGATTGATTTCTCTATTACAACATAACTCCCAAGGTAGAGAACTTCTATGCTAATGCCACGACTGAACATGCAGTGTACGTATCAACAATCAGACTTGTGCATGCTTAAAGTTTCCAAGGCAGGAAGAAATCTAGCTAGGCAAGAAAGATTCAGCCCCAATATATAAAATGCCAAAGTGCACAAAACAGAAAAACCCATGTGAGAGTGTGAGACACAGTCAACATACAAAGAAATAATACAGCTTAAGTCTAAGTTCAAATCAAAGTCAACTCAAACCAAGTTAATTAGACATATGCATGTGACTTGTGACATTTCACATGACAACGTGCACAAATTTTTTATGTAGTGTCCGTTGCAAGCATACAAAATTAGTTGCAATTCCATGTTCTTGACACTGCATCAGCATAGACCGAAACTGATTCATGTGGTTTACTCCTTTACCCATTGCAGTAACGTAGTTCCATAGCGTGTTAAAAGGTGAAAATTGCCCCTATAATTTTTCCAGCATGAATTGAGGACTTCATAGAGTTTTACTCCCCATAATTTTGACCAAACTTTAGATTGTTCCCCTACAATATATATATATATATATGATTTTGGGTGCGATTGCATACTGACACTCACACGGAAGCGTAAAAATTCAAGAAAAGAATGAATAACTTAAACATGAACAGATAAAAGCTCACCCAGATCTTAAAGATTTAGGTAGTAGAGCGCTCACATTTTCCTGCCTGGGGATGCTGCCCCCTCCGTTGGCGGCAGTGCTCGCCCTTGTCACCAAGTAACTTCCCCTTGACGGCCTTGTTGGCGCTGGCCATGGTGTGCGAACCGATTCTGCCGGACATCTGGACGTGGAACAGAAGTCAGTAGGCGCGTGGAACAACGAAAATTCTGGCACACCACATCGTTTGATGAGTCACAATAACCTTTATTTGTATAGCAATCAAAACTGCATTTTAGAATTCTGGAGGTAGCCTGTAAGCTAACATGAAACAATAACCAAGTGGTCTGCCCCGGCCAATCACTATATCGCTATGCAAGATGCAATTCCGGCAGCTTTGCATTTCCTAGAACAAATGGAAACACATGTGCTAACAACGCTAGTATCCTGCTCCAAATCTAAGGGCATCTCTAACCGATCCCCTAAAATCAGTTAGAGAAGTAAAAATAGGAGGCGACCGCACCTAACCGATCCCCAAAACGGTTAGAGGAGGGAATTTTTACTCATCGGAGGAGTAAAAGTGGCGGCCGACTCCTAAATATACTCCTCCAAAACCAAATCCGAGAAAACCTCCCGCCGCTCCGCCTCGTCTTCCCGCCCTCCGCCGTTCTTTCCCGCCCGCCTCCCCGCCGGCGCCGATGTCGCCGACTCCGCCCGGGATCGACGCGCAGCTCTCCGGCGCACCTTCTCCGCCCATCCTTGGCTCCGGAGACGACCCGACGCCGCCGCAATCGGAGATTTCCGCCGCGTCCGCGGCCAGAAAGAGGTTGGGGGCAAACAACGTGGTCCGGCCGGCCGGCACGGTCAAGGCCTCCGGTAAGGCCGGCGGCAAGCGCGTGGAGGCTCCCGAGGTGGCGCCGCGTCCTCCCATTGCTCCTGTGGCCGGCCGGCGGCAGAGCAAGCCGACTCCGGCCAAGGTGGCGCTCGCGGAGGCGGCGGCCTCGAAGAAGAAGAAGAAGGCCGAGGCGGCGCTTCCGAAGGCTGCAGCTGCCTCTTCGAAGCGCAAGGCCTCGACGGCGAACCCTCCCCGAGGCCGGCCACCGCGGGCGGCCGTCGTCAACGAGGTGTTCGATGGATCGTCGGCAAGGTAAAAAATTTCTTTTTCTCCTCTCCTCTCATCGGTTGGCTATTTGTAGACACACGGTGATGTTGTTTTGATGATATGTAGTGTGGTGGAGGAGGAGGTGGCCACCTTCATGAGCCAATTGGAGGGTAGCCATGCCGCACGACATGAACTTCGACGATCAAGACGTTGAACTCACCGAGCAAGGAGAGGTGGAGGAGGAAGAAGAGGTTGAGGAAGAAGTGGTGGACACACAAGGAAGCACAAAGAAGAGCCGAGCCTCCAACTATAGCGAGAAAGAGGACGTCACATTGTGCTATGTGTGGATGAATGTGTCACTCGATGCATCGGTTGGCACCGACCAATCGAAGGAGAGGTTTTGGGCTCGTATCGAGGAATACTACAACAACACCGTGGAGGTGCCGATCACTCGCACACAAGGCTCTCTCGGCCACCGGTGGGGTGCCATTCTTGAGTGTTGCAACCGGTGGTCCGGTTGTGTTGATCAAGTGCACACCAACCCGCCAAGTGGAGTGCCCTTGACGGAGTTTGGGCCACTCATCCAAGACCTCTACAAGATGCGCAACAAGAAGAATGGAGGCAAAGCTTTCACCTTGCACCATTGCTACAACGAGCTTGTTGGCAATGAAAAGTGGGTGCAGAGGAATTGGGAGACCACTCCAAAAAGGTCTAGGGTGAGCATCTCCATCGATGCCAATGATGAGGAAGACGAAGACCCGCACAAGAGGCCCGAGGGGCAAAAGCTTGCAAAGGAGAGGAAAAGGAGAGGTGCCCAAGTTGGAGGCTACAAAGAAGAACTATGTGCCATGGTTGAGACCAAGAAAGCCTTGGCGGCCGAGAGGAGGGATGAGAAGGCGGCAAGGTGGGCCGAGCTCAAGGCAATGGAGGAGAAGAAGTCGAAGAAGAAGATGGAGGTCGAGGAGAGGAGGACCCTTGCCGAGGAGAGGAGGGTTGCACTTGAGGAGGAGAGGATAGCAAAAGAGAAGGAGATCGATGAGCATGCTATCATGTTCATGGACCCAAGCAACATGGATGCCACGGCTAAGAAGTATTGGGAGCTCACTCGAGCAAAGATCCTTCAAAGATCTTTTGGTGGAGATGCTCATGGCCAAGGAGGTGATGGTGGCCGAGGAGGAGGAGGTGGTGGTGGTGATGGTGATGACTTCTTCGGAGATGGTCTTTGAGCTCTTCGATGGTGGTCCACAACATATGAGGTGATATGTTGGTGGTATTTTGGATCAAACAAGGTCGATAGCTTCTTTTTGGTGACCTTGATCGATGGTGGTGGTAGAGTCTACTTTTGAATGAACTCTATGTTTGAATTGTTTGTTTGAACTATATGTAATGTTTGAATGCATATGTGGAGTGGTGGAAAGAAATGGGGCAAAAAAGTTTTACTCCTCTAAATATAGGAGTTCGGTTCCGCGCCGTCCACCTTTAGAGGAGTACTTTTACTCCTCTAAGTTTTAGGAGTCGGTTTACTCCTCTAAAGTTTTGGGGATCGGTTAGAGATGCCCTAATGTAACTAACAACATTAGACGAGATCAGTCTACCGCCACCTTAATTTCGCTTGCACATACGAGCGCTATCCTACACAGGCATATGGAACATCACACCAAAGCTAAGTTCCAACAAGGCAATTATACATTTACAGTTTAATAGAGCACTTGTTTGCACTCAAACATCATCCTTCCTTCTTAACATATAGAATCTGAATAAAGCAATTTCAAGAACCTATATATACACCGATAGAGAGTATCAAATATAGTATAAACAGTACAGCAGTTTGCAGACTTACACAGAAGCAGATGGGGCCGATCTTCCACCGCACCCCAATTTGTTGAACCATGTGAATTAGTCAGAGCAGATGTGTGGCATCTTCAGCCTTTCCTTTTGACGATGTAAAAACTGACCTTTATGGCGCTGCATCCTGCAAATATGAACAAAGTATGTCTGGCATTATAACACAATATGCAAATGGTGATGCAGACTTTCATGTTACCAAGCTAGCACTGACTTATGTGCAACTTCCTTCCTAACAGAATAACGGACCTTCTTATCGAAGTTCCTCTCTTTGCAGTGTGAAAAAATCATATCATAGAGCACACACGATGTCCACGAAGCTTGAGCGTCGTGGGGACTCCTAATCCCCAGTCCCCACGGCAGGGAACGTTGTCCTTCCGATGTGGTCGTTGGCGAGGAGTAGCAGCCTGTGCGTACCCAATACACCAAACCGAAATCAGTCCAAAGTCCAAACACGCACAGACACGCGCATCCGCGTGACGCCGTCACATTCCAAGGGCTCGTGCGCGAGGTCCGTACCGGGCGAGCATACGGTTGATGTGGCTCCAGAGCTCGTCGTCGAACCTGGGAATGTCGGCATCGTGGAGGCGCCTCGGCACCTCCGCGTACACCTCCAGCTTGTGGCGCTGCTGCTGATTCCTAAGTGGCGCCACTGACGCGGCCGGCAGCAGCGACGACCCGACGCGTCTGGCGGCGGCCGTGGCCTGTTGCCGCTCGGCACTGGGCGACTGACCTCGTTCCGGTGGATCGGCGTGGCGTTCCAGCTCTCCAACGACGACGTGCGGCGGCGCTATGGCCTCGACGCCGTCATACATCTGTTAAAGATCGGGTGCTGATGTTGAAGTAGCTCAAGATGCGATCTGGGTGACTGGATTGATGGGAGGAAAGGAGGGCGTATGTGGCCTGACGGAGACGGGGGAGCGGAGGGAGGTGTGGCTCGTCACGGCCGGAGGCAGCGGCGGCGTGGTGGAAGAACCCTAGCTCGGCTCGTGTTGGATTTTGGATTGACGGGCTGCCTCATTTTCGCTGGACAGGCTGAGAGAATCGGGTCGTTGTGGGGCCAGAGCGAAGTGTAGAAGAGGGGGCGCGAACCACGCGAGGAAGGGAAAAGTGTGACGAAGGGAAACGACGAAGTGGCAGACTAACGAACAAAATTTTCTTTTTAGATAGGATAGATAGGATTTGGTCTGTTTTATGTAATTATTAAGGAAATGGTCACAACATGCTATTAATTGCCAAAACAGGATGGGGAAAAATCCACCCTGATGAGAACACATGAACACGCAAAAGAAATTCAAGAAATGGGCCGGGATTCATTATCTGTCAAATTTCGTTGCAGTTTGTAAGAATTTTTCGGGCCATCGTATTTTGGTTCATACACAGCCTACTAAATTCCTAAGAACTGCATCGTATGCACAACCTTTATAAATACGGTTTTTGACCGTGGTGTCATACCTCTTTTGATTTACTATAATTTTCTCTATGCAAATTTGTCATTTTGAAATTCATGTGATGTTCCTTACAATCAAACAACTTTTAATATCGATCATGTTTTCAGTTATTGTTTCCATAACATATAATTTCTGCGTTCTCCGTATTCGCTTTTCACGTAATGGCAATACCAGGAAACCTTGAAAGGAGTCCAGATATTAATTATTTCCATCACGTTCTCACTTGGCGCAATCTTCAACTCATGCTGATTGTTCATACTAATTAAACTTGTCAATTACAATCCATATTTTTCTCAGGCCTGGGAGGCACGGCAAGCTGGAGGGATAGAGTCATTTGACCCTTCGGTGTGTGACACGTCTGAGTCAAAGCACAGAGAAAGATGCATGGAGATAGGTCTGTTTGTGCACACAAGCAGACTCGACACATCGACCCACCATGCCGGATGTTCTTCAGATGCTTAGTAGCTACGGAAACTTACCGACCCCTGCGCACCACAAGGTTCCAACAAAGATCAGACTGACTCTGGAGCACCTACTACCGGCTATTGGAGTAGCGTTCATATGGTTGTTTCTCAGTGCTATTATTTATGTTGATGATTACTTTGAACTATAGAGCTTAGTGTCTTCAGCAGGCTCCCCCACCCCCATCCCATTGGTCTCCGAGTCTCTCCCCAGGACATGTATGCTATGAAAGTAGTCTTCGGTTTTCTGTTTCGTTATTGATGTCACCTGCATGGATATTTTTGTTTCCTTTTGCAATGCCCATGTATGTACACTGTCTGGACAGAAAACACATATCCACCTATCCAACCGGACTCTCTATACCTAGCCCAAAAACATTCGGGCTATCTGGTACCCCTCATATTTAGCCCATATGTGAGGTGAAAATGGGGCTGCCTGGACACGTCCGGAAGTGGCCCTACTCCTCAACCAACCCACCAAATTAACTCCACGGGACCAAGCCCTAGCTCAATCTCGCCCGATCTGGTCCGCTCCACTGCACTCCAATCTCCTCTCTATCCTCTCACCTCCCCTTCGCTCTACAATGGGCAGCTGATACTCCCTCCGTTCCTAAATATTTTCTAAATATAAGATGTTTTAGGTTTGTCCACATTCACATATACACAAGTGTATCTAGACACATTTCATCTGTATGTTCACTCACTTTAGTTTGTATGTGGACAACATGTGTAACACCTAAAACATCTTACATTTAGGAACGGAGGGAGTACATCGCAAATGTATCTAATTTTTCAAACATTTTTATTATTGTTTTGTTCTCTAATTTGCTTGATTTGAATAGAACTAACCCAGAGTGACGCTGTTTTCAGCAGAATTGTCGCGTTGCCTACTTTTTATGCAGAAATCAACTTTCTCAAAAAATCCAAAAAATTTCAGAAATTCTAAAACTCTAAAACAGTCACGGAGCCATAAGGGTGACCGAGAAGGGGCACCAGGGCGCTGGTGCGCGTGCCGGTGCGCTCACCCCTTTGGGTGCGCCGGGTGGATGCATGAGTCCCACGTTCACTGCCTCGCGCTCCCCTTCGTCTTATATTTTTCCTCACTAGGCGAAAAACCTAACCCCGACGTGTTACACCATGTTAGTTGTTCCATTTTTTATTTTCTTTTTTCCATTTCAATTTGTTCTACAACTAGCTAGGTTCTGCCTTTTCTGTTTCTTTGGACACAACACGACCACACCCGCTCTTGCTGCCACTATCGCTGCTCCCTTTTTTTTCCTTTTTTCTTACCATCATGCGCAAAATCGACGCGCGTATTTTTCCCCCGAAGTATACAATACGGAAAAACTGATATCCAGTGGCGGAGCTTCAACAAAATACATGGGCGGGCCAAGCTAAAAGAACACACGCAAAAATTTGTAGTAGCTTCGGCTAGGATTGGATTAGTATGTTCATTGTCCGGTTAGTGGTCCTAAGAGATCTATAGGGAGTAACGCCTTGAACATTGCCTATAGGAAACGTAGAAACTAGAAAATGCGATCAGATTGACAAATTGTTAACTAGTAGAAATTAGGGGAAAATAGGTCACTGCGCCGGCTGCTTGACCTCCGACCGGCAGGTTCCCCATGCCCGTGTGGCTGCGGGCTATAGCGTGTCGGCAACCCCCTGATTACGGCCGGCGGCGTGGCGCCGCTGTCCTGCTTTCCCCTCCGTCACTGCCTAAATTCCTAATCCTAGCAAGCAAGGCAGAGACGTATCCATGGCTATTCAGTCTCGGCTGATGCTCTGTGTGTCGCCCAGAAAGAACGAGTCTTGGCCTCGTGGGACAGTGCGAGTTTGCGAGGATAATCCCTATATGTCGACCAGGTCGACGATAGCGAGCCGTCGCACACCCCCACATGGGCCGGCCCAACGCGGGAAGACGAGATCCGTGGCGAAATCGCCGAGACACGTACCCTGTTACGCTCCAGTTTTACCGCTTGGCTGTTTACTGGGCTGGCCCACTTTTTCTACTGCATCAAATTAGCGAAAAACATGAGAAAAGACGAGGTGACCGGTGGGTTTCGAACTTCAGACCTACAACTAGGAAGATAGTGTGCGTATCCACTGAGCTAATCGACCTGGGTGTTTGCTTCCTATTTTTTCTGATTTCTTTTTCTGATTTTCTTTTTCTGTTTTCTTTTTCGGTAAATCTAAATGTAAGGGGCATAACCATACGCACCCCCCGCGAGCCCACATGTCCTTTTGCATGCATGCACAAAAACTCAAAAAGCTGATGTCATCCCGCATTTAATGCAAAACTCAAAATTTAAAAAGTTTTGTAGCCAAAACCGTTTATCCGTTTTCACCTTTAGAGTAGTCGCGACGAGATATTCGAAACTAGATCCCATGTTGATATGTTCCGACAACTTTTTTTTTGCCTGAAAGTTACCACCCCCATAACATAAAAGTTACCAAGGCTTGAATATTTAAGTTATCCACCATATTAGCAATTAGTTTTCAGGTTGACAAAATCATTGTAGTTACAATACTCTCTCGGTAATAGTTACCACCCAATACTGATGGAGTTACCACCCGGTATTGACAAAGTTATCTATGTGTTTTCATGTGTAGTTATCCACCACAAAATCGTTATAGTTACCGTACTCTCTCGATAATAGTTATCACCTAGTACTAGTAATGTTACCTCGTGTGTTTTTATGTGTAGTTATCCACCCTACTCTCTCGATAATAGTTATCACCTCGTACTAGTAAAATTATCCC
Organism: Poa pratensis; assembly: GCA_947311845.1. Taxonomy (NCBI): domain Eukaryota; kingdom Viridiplantae; phylum Streptophyta; class Magnoliopsida; order Poales; family Poaceae; genus Poa; species Poa pratensis. Next base: position 163,496,325 of record CAMZMU010000074.1, read on the forward strand.
GTGTGTTTTCATGTATAGTTATCCACCCTACTCTCTCGATAATAGTTACCACCCAATACTGATGGACTTATCCACTCAGTATTGAGAAAGTTACCCATGTGTTTTCATGTTGAAGTTATCCAACATGAAATCAATGTAGTTACCTGAAAGGACATATCCTTCCCCACAGTGTTTTGATGTTTGTTGACAACACACTTAATGTCTAATGTGTGTGCTAAAAGTGTGCAGGATTGTATCAATTAATATTGCACAGGTTTTGTCTCAAGAAAAGGAAGAAAAGCAGTCTTCATAGCTTCAGCCGGTACTACCGGGTTCACCCCGGTACTACCGGGTGTTCTGCCATGCGGAACTACCGGGCCCAGTACCGGGCCCAGTACCGGATCTCCAAAAGCTCTCTGGACTCGCTCGATTAATCCGGTAGTAGCCCCGGTAGTAGGAGCGGTACTACCGGGTGGGGAGCACTACCGGACCAGGGTCCGGTACTACCGATGCGCGCGTGGAGTGAGCGTTGACCAGTCTGACGCCAGGCCTTCAGTTCCCGTCAGCCGGTACTACCGGGCGAGGCCCGGTACTACCGCTGCGGGCTGTTTACAGTTCAAACGGCCAGATTTCTGGGAGGGGTATTTATACCCCTCCACCTACCTCCGGTTGACAAGCTTGATTCCTCACTCTCTCTCCACCATTGTTGCAAGCTTCAATCTACTAGAGCTCCCACTCCAACCACTCAAACACGTTGATACTTTGAGGAGTGAAGGAGGAGCCCTAGATCCGCATCTCCACCGAGCCGATTTGTCTACATCGACCTAGTCACTTGTAGATCTTGTGTAACTTGATACATTGGATACCTAGAAGATACTTGTGATTCTTGTGGCTTTGGTAGCCACAAGGATTAGCCGGGAGCCTCCAATTGAGTTGTGGAGACGCGACCCGGCCTTGTGATTCTTGTGGCTTTGGGAGCCGCGGGAATTTGGTGAGAGCCTCCAATTCGGTTGTGGAGTGTGCCTCATCCTTGTAAAGGTTTGTTGCCGACCTCGAGGGCATCATATAGTGGCTCGTGGATCTCCTCATCGGAGGATAACACGAGGGAGATACGGTGTGCCATATCAAGGCTATTCGGAGTTCACTTTGTGACTCCGCACCGCTCCAACGGAGACGTAGCTTCCATTGGGAAGTGAACTTCGGTAGAACATCTCCGCGTCACCGTGTGGTTATCTCTTAACCTTCCTTTACTCGTATTGCTAGCTTATCTTGTGTAGAATATCTTGCTAGCTTGTTTATTGCTCATCATATAGGATTGTTCATCTAGTTGCATATCTAGAGAACTTATATTTGAGCAATTCCTTAACTTGTTGAAAAGAAAATTAAAATTGGTAGTTGCCTATTCACCCCCTCCCCCTCTAGTCAACCTACTCGATCCTTTCAATTGGTATCAGAGCAAGGTCTCTTTATTAAGGGCTTAATCGCCTAAAGAGGAGGATGGCTAGTGCGGAGAGGTACAACGTGCTAAAGATGAGGAGTTAAGACTTGCTAAGGAACAAGAAAAATTTGATAGAGAACAACTTGATAGAGAACTAATCGAAGCGGGAATAATCCCTCCCGAGGGTGATGCCCCAATCACCATGAAGTCCATGATTGAACTTTTTGGGTTCATGAAAGGCAAAATGGTGGATGAGGTGTATACTCGGGTATCTAATCAAAATGGCTCCTCATCATCCGCTAGCCCTATTAAGGGTGCTAGTGACAAGGATAAAAATGATAAACCTAATGAGAAGCCTTCTCTTAACTTTGCTCCACCTAGCTCTTATCTCACTCAAGTTTCACTCACTCAACCTCATATAACCAACCTTGGTAGACCCCCTCCTAAGCTTGATAATACTCGTTATTTCACTTGGAAGAAATCTATGGAGTCTTATTTTCGCAGCTCATCGTGCATCTTTGGAGGGTGGTTCTACATGGTTTCAACCCAGTTGATCCCAACAACTTGACCAAGCAAGAAGAGATTGATGAGCAACTTGATGCAAATGCCAAGTACATTCTTGAGAGTGCTATGACCGCAAATGATGAAGATCATGTGCGGAATCTCAAAACTTGCAATGAGGCTTGGCTCATCTTGAAACCGTGTATGAAGGAAATGAGGGCATTCAACGCTCCAATGCGGCCGTCCTTCAACATCAAGTTGACAACTTCATCATGCTAGACGAAGAGACTCCGACCGAACTTTACCGAAGACTCTACAAGCTTGTGGTGACATGTAGGGAAAATGGAAAGAAGGATATGGATGATGAATGGGTCAAGGCCAAGTTCCTTCAAGCAATTATGCCATATAGTGAAACTATGGTGATGAACCTCCATGCAAGAGCGGATTACACAACAATGACTCCAATGACATGTTGGCTCAATTTGTCACATATGATACATTGAAGTCCACATCCAAGTCTTTCAACCAAGTCCGTGGCCCGAAGACTCTTGCTTTGAAGGCTCGTGTGGTAGACCATCCAAGATATGAAGAAAGCCCGGTCTATGAAGGTGAAGAAGACTTGGAGGGTGAGCTCAATGAAGTTCTTGCACTTGCCGCCACCCGGTTTTGGAACAAGAAGAACAAGAGCGTCAACCCTTCACCAATAAAAAGAATGTGCTTCAATTGTGGAAAGGACACTCATCTTGTGAAGGATTGCCCCTATGAAAGAAGAGAGGATAATGGTGGTCAACTCATTCTAAAGAAGAACAAGTACCACCCCAAGCCTACTACATGAAGAGATCACCTCAAAAGGCTCTTGTGGCATCCCATGAAGAGGAATACGAGTCCGGAGGTGAGGAGGATAAAGAACCAAGTGAAGAAGTAGGAATGGCGGCTCTTGCAATGGGCACCCTTCCTCCATCATTGGCCAACCTCTTCTCATCTCCAAACGACGACAAGATCTCCAAGCCCATGTGCCTCATGGCCAAGGAAACAAAGGTGAATTCCCCACCAAAAATTACTATCTCCTCTAACCCATCACTATTGGATTGTGTTGAGGATGTAGGGAAAATTGAAGAAGAGGATAAAATTTCTATCTTCATTAGCAACTCCAAGGTCCAACCAAGAAAATGGTTGAGGCCCTCATGTATCAATATGGAGAAGCCAAGCACCTTCTTGATGTGAAGGATGTTAGGATTTGTGAGCTCGAAGGGCATGCATGTGATCATGCCGACAAGATTGGTGAGCTAGAAGATCAACTTGTTGAGGAACAATTGCTCCGTGAGCAACTTGAGGAGACACATGCCATGGATCTTTCCAAGGCAAAAGAAACTCGTGAAACCTCTATTCAAATTGCTATTGATCTAAAAAGTAAAAATGAGGAACTTGTAGAGAGTCATAACAAACTCTTTGAGGGTTTTGAGCAACTTAGGGAAACCCACAAGGTGACCTCAAGTGAGCTCACTACACTCAAGGAGTCATATGCCAAACTACAAGCTCAATTTATCTATGCTAGCTTCACCACTTCTCACAATGATAAAGATGCAAATTCTTGTACCACTAACCCTTTATGTGTCAAGGCATCTCTTATTGAGGAAAACACTAGGTTGAAGGCCCAACTTGAGAAGGGCCTAGCCACTTGTATCCAAGGGGAAAAGAACCTCAATGATCTTTTGAGCAATCAAAAGGGAGTGGTTGGCAAAGAAGGAATTGGGTTCACACCCAACTCTAAGAAGGTCAACAACAAGAAGAAGAAGGCGACTCCCCCTTCCAAAGATATTGTTTTTGTGAAGGAGGGGGAGTTAGCCAAAGCAAATGACAACTCTATTGGGAGTGGTAATGTCACTAGGGGCAATGCCACTCACAATAACTTTGCGGGAAAATACAACCCCTCATATGTTCTTTTGAAATCTACAAATGGTTGTGTTTTTGCTAAATATGTTGGCTCTTCATATGGAGATGATTATCACTATGCTATTTGGGTTCCAAAGACCCTTGTGACTAACAAAAGAGGACCCATTCCAAAATGGGTACCTAAATCAAAGACTTGATTTATTGTAGGGTTTCTCTTCCGGTGGATCTTCATGGCTCATTGATAGTGGATGCTCATCCCATATGACCGGAAGCAAAGAACTAGTAAAGGACTTATTGAAACAACTACTCTCATTCTCTCATGTCACCGTTGGCAACAATGCAAGACTCAAGGTAGTGGGAGTTGGTAAAGTGGTGATCACTCCGGAGTTATCCATTGAGAAGGTCCTCCTTGTCGAATCTCTTTCATACAATTTACTTTCCGTTGGTCAATTATGCAATGCCGGTTACACCGTTATTTTTAATAAATACCACGTGACCATCCTTTTCACCAAACACTCAATGTCGCCTTTGTTGGATTTCGTGAAAACGGTTTGTGTGGTTGATTTCTCAAAAGAGACCACTCAAATCGCTACATGTTTAATGGCTAAAGGCGACAAGGGGTGGCTTTGGCATCGCCGACTTGGCCATGTCGGTATGAGAAATTTACAAACTCTTGTAAAGGGTGGACACGTGGTAGGACTAACCGATGTTAATTTTTCCAAAGATCGTCCTTGTAGTGCTTGCATAGCCGGAAAGATGCATGAAAAGAATCACCCCAAGAAGACCATTATCTCCACTAAGAGGCCTTTGGAGCTCCTTCATATGGATCTCTTTGGGCCTCCCACATATGATAGTCTTGGTGGCAAGAAATATTGTTTGGTGATTGTGGATGATTACTCAAGATATTGTTGGACTTTCTACATCAAGAAGAAGAGTGAAACTCAAAAGATATTCATTGACTTTGCAACCCTAGTTCAACGCCAATATGACTCCAAGATTTTGGCAATTAGAAGTGACAATGGTACGGAGTTCAAGAATTACACTATGGATGATTTCCTAAGTGGGGAGGGCATTCAACACCAATATTCCGCTGCATATACTCCCCAACAAAATGGTGTTGCCGAAAGGAAGAACCGCACTCTTATTGATATGGCAAGAACTATGATGGCCGAGTTTAATTCCCCATATAACTTTTGGGCCGAAGCCATCAACACCGCTTGTCATTACTCAAACCGGCTCTTCTTCCGTCCTCTCAAGGACATGACACCATATGAACTCCTCACCGGTAAAAAGCCAAATGTATCTTACTTTCGAGTCTTTGGATGCAAATGCCATGTTTACATTAAAGGTTGCAAAATTGCTAAATTTGAATCTAGATCTTTTGATGGTATATTTGTTGGATATGCCGCAAAGTCTCATGCTTATAGGGTCTACAACATATCCACCGGGTGTGTTGAAGAATCTATGACGTGGAGTTTGTCGAGGATAATGGCTCCCAAGCGGAGCATATTGATCATGATGATGTAGGTGATGATCCCATCTCAAGCCATAAGAACTATGGGGATTGGAGAACTATTCCTATTGAAGGACCCATTGATGATACTCAAGAAGAAGGAACAAGTTCTACTCAAGTTGAGCCATCCACCTCAAATATTGATCAAGAAGATGGTCAAGACCCACCCAACTCTAGTGGTGAACAAGAACATAATGAACCCACAACTCCAAGAACTCCACTTCGGGTTGACCATGAGCAAGATAAAGGCAATGATGAAGATATTTGTGTTGGTGAAACAATTGGTCAAGCCTGGAACGCCGGGTCATCCGGCGTGCATCAAAATTGGATTACCAACAACACTTCAAAGAAAATATCCTTGGGAGTATCCGTAGAGGTGTGTCCACACGCAATCAATTATCTAACTTTTGTGGTCATGTCTCTTGTTTGTCTAGCTTAGAACCTCTCAAGGTATATGATGCTCTTGAAGACATGGATTGGGTTGCGGCTATGCATGAAGAGTTGAACAACTTCGAGCGCAACAAAGTATGGTCATTAGTGGAAAGACCCAATGACTCCTCCCATAATGTCATTGGAACCAAGTGGATATTTAAGAACAAGCAAGACTCACATGGTCAAGTCATTCGCAACAAAGCAAGATTGGTTGCACAAGGCTACACCCAAATCGAAGGAGTCGACTACGGTGAAACCTATGCCCCCGTTGCTAGACTTGAATCCATTCGCTTACTAATTGCTTATGCATCTACTCATAATATTGTCTTATATCAAATGGATGTTAAAAGTGCTTTCTTAAATGGTCCACTAAATGAATTGGTGTATGTTAAACAACCACCGGGTTTCGAAGACCCTAAATTTCCTAACCACGTCTACTTACTACATAAGGCTCTTTATGGGCTCAAGCAAGCTCCACGTGCTTGGTATGATCATCTCAAGGAGTTCTTAGTAGACCGTGGCTTTGAAATTGGGGTAATAGATCCCACTCTTTTTACAAAAAGGGTAAATGGAGATTTTTTCGTATGCCAAATATATGTTGATGATATTATCTTTGGTTCCACTAACCGTGAATTTAGTGATCAATTTGGCAAGCTAATGACCAAGGAATTTGAGATGTCCATGATGGGAAAATTGAATTATTTTCTTGGCTTTGAAATCCACCAATTTCGAGAAGGAACATTCTTATGTCAAGCCAAGTATATTAAGGACATGCTCAAGAAATTTGATATGAACAATGCCAAGCCATATAAGTTTCCCATGGACTCCAAGGCGGATCTTCACTTAGATCCGGATGGTAAGGAAGTTGATCAAAAGCTTTATCGTTCTATGATTGGATCTTTGCTTTACCTTTGTGCATCTAGACCGGATATTATGTTTAGTGTGGGTATGTGTGCAAGATTCCAATCAAGTCCTAGGGAAAGTCATGAAACCGCGGTCAAAAGGATTCTAAGATATTTGTTGGATACTCCCAACTATGGTCTTTGGTATCCCCATGGTACAAGCTTTGATCTTGTTGGTTATTCGGATGCGGATTGGGCGGGTTGCAAAATGGATAGAAAATCAACTTCGGGTACATGCCAATTCCTTGGTAGGTCCCTTGTGAGTTGGTCTTCCAAGAAGCAAAATTGTGTGGCCTCGTCATCCACCGAAGCCGAATACATCGCCGCCGGTAGTTGTTGTGCACAATTATTATGGATGAGGCAAACTTTAAAGGATTATGGTGTCATTTGTGACAAAGTGCCTCTTTTATGTGACAATGAAAGTGCTATTAAAATTGCACACAACCCGGTTCTTCATGGCAAGACCAAGCACATTGAGATTCGGTATCATTTTATTCGAGACCATGTTGAGAAGGGTGATATTGCAATCAAGTATGTCAACACCAAGCATCAACTCGCCGATATGTTCACAAAGCCTCTTGGTGAAGCAAGATTCAAGGAGTTGAGAGGAGAACTAAATGTGGTGGACATATCCAATTGGATTTAGTGGATTTCTTGCATACCTACCCATATTAGACGATACTTATTTGGTTTAGATGTAGGCATGGACATAGGGGGAGTGCGGTCCTAATCCATTGGACCATCCCTCCCCCCATTATGCCGATAGTAAGAATTCATTTGCATCTCTATATTCGTTCTATGAATTGTGAGCTTAAATGACGAGTAGTGGCCGTGGACCAAGATATATCTTCGCGGTATCACACCACATACTCATACATGGTGGCCTCGGCCACCACCCTCTTCCTTGTGAAGAGTTGGTTTCATTTGGATTTTATTGGTTTTCTAGTGCTCCTATGGAAAACATGCTCAATTTGGTGTTTTTGTGTGTGTTTGATTCTTGCAAATTGAGTATGAAGTACCATCTCCAGTGTGTTGATCTAATCCTATGCCTTTCATCTATCTCAAAACAACTTCCATCTTGCACAAGTTCAAATTCCTTACACAAAAAGAGAAATCTGGGGTTTCTTAGGAGGCCCCGGTAGTACCGCCGGTGGGATCCGGTAGTACCGGGCTCTGAATCTAAGCAGTTCTGCTGCTCGCAAAGATTCAGGCCCCGGTAGTACCGGATGCTCCGCCCCGGTACTACCGGGAATCGCGGGTTCTAGATATTTCACCGTGCGGGCAGGGTGGGGGTTATTCCCCATTTTCCCCACCCGCACGAAGCCACACCGCCGCCTCCTCTGCTCCTCACCTCCGGCCGCCGCCCTTGGCCGCCGGAATCCGCCATCTCCGGCCAGATCTGCTCCGTGGGAGCGATCCCCTCGTCGATCTCCTCCATGGCCTCCGGTATTTCCCCGTTCTTTGCATTCTTTGTTTCTAGATCTTGAAACCTAGATGTATGGAGAGGAAATGTTGGTAGCTCCGTTGGCAACGGTTAAAGTTGGATGGATGATCACCTAGGCCTTGTTAGCTAGCATATATGTGTAATGTATGGTTGAATCTCTCGAGTTTGTGCCATTTCAGTCTTGAATCGGCTCAGCCGGTACTACCGGGTTCACCCCGGTACTACCGGGTTTTTCAAATTTGCTCGATTCAACCATTCTTTACATCTACTGGCTAGTTTTTGATTCCTTATCCGTGAACTTGTGCACTCATCTATTCCCTGCCCTACCTATATGCTGTTTCACAGGTAGTCGCCGTGGTACCAAGAAGCCACGTCTTGTGGAGGATGAGATTGAAGAAGAAGAAGAGGAAGTATTGCCTGCTCGCACCACAGCCAGAACTCAAGCAAGGGGAAGAACATCAGCTGCTGCTCGTACCACCACTGCTCCCCCCACGAGAGCCCGCAAAGCTCTTCACTTATGGAAGAATGAGACTATCAAAGCTCAGAGAAGAGAATCCCTATGATGAGGAGAGGTCACCCTTGTGCGGAATCCGCACTTTTACACAAATGATCAAGAGCCATCTACAAGGAAATCTATCTCCACAAGGATTACTCCGTGGTTGTCCAACACACTCTTGATATTCCTTACATGAGAAACTCGAAGCACAAGGGCTATTTTGATGAGACACTTGCTATGTGTGAAGAGTTTGGGCTGATTGACATCATGAAGGAGAACCATCCCTACATTGAGTACTACATCATTCAGTTCTTTGCCACCGTCTACCTTGACCATGATGAAGCCCGGACCCTATATTGGATGACTAAGGACACCTTGCTTTCTGCCACCATGGCGGAGTTTGGAGAGCTTCTAGGCTATGAAGACAAGGGTGAAAGTGTTGCTAGTGGATGGAGATGCCATGACAATGATCGCTCAAGCTCCAAGGATGTTCTTGGACCAATCACTATGGCAAAGGGCACCACCGGTAAAACTGCCATCTTGTGCGTCCATTTGAGATTCTCCACCGTGTCTATAGGGAAACCATTGCTCCTCGTGTGGGAAATTGGGATGAGGTTCATGGCTTCATGTTTGACCTTCTCAAGCTCTCATATGAAAATCAAGGCAAAGGCAAGAAGCTTGATGTGATGGATTGGATGTGGAATGACTTGTGGTCCACAATCATTGATAGAAGGGCCCCCATCTATGGCCCATACATTATGAAGCTCATTCGCCGCAAGTGGGCTCTCAAGAAGAATGGAGAAGATATCATGAAGGATGGCAGTCCCGTTGTGGCTCATCTAGTGAAGGAACTGCGTATCAAGCCTCATGCTCCTCCCAAAACCAGCCCTTGATCCTGAGGCTGCTGCTGAAGCTGAGAGAGCTAGTGGGAGTGCACCTCCTCTTGAGGAACCTCATGGTTCAAGAAGCTGCAGATTAAGGCCAAGAGGGCCTTTTGCCTCAAACTGGATTTGGAAGACCGTCTGTATGAAGCTCATGTGTATCACAAGAAGGCAGCTCAGCGACACAAAGCAATGATGAGGCATATGCAGATTCAGTCTCCGATGGTTCTGAAGAAGTATCACTCCAAAGGAGGAATGGGTGTCCAAGCATGGTTACTGGAGTGATGAAGATGCTCCTCCACATGGTGATCGCTTTCAGGCCTCCTCTTCGACCCACCACGGCGCGGGTGGAGCTTGATGCTCCTAGGGACGTGTTAGCATCGCGCTTCTCCCTTTTTGGCATTTCGATGACAAAGGGGGAGAATGTGTTCTATTTAGGATGAGCCGTGGGATTTGCATGGGTGGAAACACAAGCTTGCACTTCGTTTGATCTTTATGCTTGTGTTTCATCTTTATTTGGATATTTGCTTTGAACTTGAACTTCCCTATGCATGGTGTAAGACATGCCTTGAACTTATGGTATTGTAATAAGACCTATCTAGTATGTTACTTGCGTATTGTTGCTTATATTGTGCAAGTTGTTTCATTTGTTATTAATTGTTGCTTATATTGTGCAAGTTGGGTGTAATTGTTATCCATATGAACTTGCTTGGTTCGTAAAATATAGGGGGAGCTCCGCCCATTTTATATGGTGTGTTTTGCATTCAAAAGCAAATTCCTAATAAACACACAATTTGGAGAGCCCCGTCTATCTTTTGCAAATCATTTGTTTCTCCTAAGTATGTTGTCATCAAACACCAAAAAGGGGGAGATTGAAAGGACATATCCTTCCCCACAGTGTTTTGATGTTTGTTGACAACACACTTAATGTCTAATGTGTGTGCTAAAAGTGTGCAGGATTGTATCAATTAATATTGCACAGGTTTTGTCTCAAGAAAAGGAAGAAAAGCAGTCTTCATAGCTTCAGCCGGTACTACCGGGTTCACCCGGTACTACCGGGTGTTCTGCCATGCGGAACTACCGGGCCCAGTACCGGGCCCAGTACCGGATCTCCAAAAGCTCTCCTGGACTCGCTCGAATTAATCCGGTAGTAGCCCCGGTAGTAGGAGCGGTACTACCGGGTGGGGAGCACTACCGGACCAGGATGTCCGGTACTACCGATGCGCGCGTGGAGTGAGCGTTGACCAGTCTGACGCCAGGCTTCAGTTCCCCGTCAGCCGGTACTACCGGGCGAGGCCCGGTACTACCGCTGCGGGCGGTTTACAGTTCAAACGGGCAGATTTCTGGGAGGGGTATTTATACCCCTCCACCTACCTCCGTTTTGACAAGCTTGATTCCTCACTCTCTCTCCACCATTGTTGCAAGCTTCAATCTACTAGTGCTCCCACTCCAACCACTCAAACACGTTGATACTTTGAGGAGTGAAGGAGGAGCCCTAGATCCGCAACTCCACCGAGCCGATTTGTCTACATCGACCTAGTCCTTGTAGATCTTGTGTAACTTGATACATTGGATACCTAGAAGATACTTGTGATTCTTGTGGCTTTGGTAGCCACAAGGATTAGCCGGGAGCCTCCAATTGAGTTGTGGAGTCGCGACCCGGCCTTGTGATTCTCGTGGCTTTGGGAGCCGCGGAATTTGGTGAGAGCCTCCAATTCGGTTGTGGAGTGTGCCTCATCCTTGTAAAGGTTTGTTGCCGACCTCGAGGGCATCATATAGTGGCTCGTGGATCTCCTCATCGGAGGATAACACGAGGGAGATACGGTGTGCCATATCAAGGCTATTCGGAGTTCACTTTGTGACTCCGCACCGCTCCAACGGAGACGTAGCTTCCATTGGGAAGTGAACTTCGGTAGAACATCTCCGCGTCACCGTGTGGTTATCTCTTAACCTTCCTTTACTCGTATTGCTAGCTTATCTTGTGTAGAATATCTTGCTAGCTTGTTTATTGCTCATCATATAGGATTGTTCATCTAGTTGCATATCTAGAGAACTTATATTTGAGCAATTCCTTAACTTGTTGAAAAGAAAATTAAAATTGGTAGTTGCCTATTCACCCCCTCCCCCTCTAGTCAACCTACTCGATCCTTTCATTACCGTACTCTCTCGGTAATAGTTACCCACCCAATACTGATCAAGTTACCCACTCAGTTTTTATTTAGTTATCCATGTGTTCATGATGTAGTTATCCACCACTAAATCGATTTAGTTACCATGTGCTCTAAATAATAATAGTTACGAACACAATGTCCATTTTTTCTATGTGTAGTTCACTTATGAAATCGACAGTTATCATTCTAATACTTATGCACAATAAATTTACCATCTCAAAATAATGTGGTAAATTTAAAGGTCATAAAAAACTAAAAGAACAACAAAATATTGTTATATTTCAACTCGAAAACTAATCGTCAATATGGTGTGCATGCATGCATGGGAGCGTTTCTCTCCCTCCGGCCTGCGTACAGTTAAGCTAATCATAAGGCGCCTGCTACATAGTAAATCCCTTTCTTTTTTTATCCGTTTTTTGTTTCACTTCTTTTCTTTTTATTTATTTTATGTTTTTTGTTTTCGCTAATTTTCGAAAATGGTTCATATTTTGAAATAAGATATTTATGAAAATGGTTACGATTTTTTAAAATGGTTATTTTGAAAATGGTTCATTTGAAATGGTTCATTTGAAAATGGTTCATTTTGAAAATAGTTTATCTTTAATATGGTTAATTTTGAAAATGGTTCATTTTGAAAATGATGTATTCTTTAATATCGTTCAAGACCAAATTCCGTTCAACGGAATTTTCAAATATCGATCAAGACCAAATTTCGTTCAATGGGTTTTTCAAAAATCGTTCAAGACCAAATTCCGTTCAACGGTTTTTTCGAAAATCGGTCAAAAATAATTTTCGTTCATAGAATTTTTCTGTTTGCCTTTTAAAATCGTTCAAAAATAATTTCCGTTGAAATACTTATTTTTTGTTCACTTTGTGAAAATCGTTCAAAAATAATTTCCGTTCGTAGACGTTTTCTGTTCGACTTTTAAAATCGTTAAAAAATAGTTCCCGTTCAAATACCTATTTTGTTCCCTTTTTTGAAAATCGTTCAAAAATAATTTCCGTTCACAGACTTTTTCTGTTCGACTTTTAAAATCGTTCAAAAATAGTTTCCATTCAAATACTTATTTTGTTCACTTTTTTGAAAATCGTTCAAAAATAATTTCTGTTCACAGACTTTTTCTGTTCGCCTTTTAAAATCGTTCAAAAATAATTTCCGTTCAAATACCTATTTTGTTCACTTTTTGAAAATCGTTCAAAATAATTCCGTTCACAGACTTTTTCTTTTCGCCTTTTAAAATCGTTCAAAAATATTTTCCATTCAAATACCTTTTTTGTTCACCTTTTGAAAATCGTTAAAAAATAATTTCCGTTCAAATACCTATTTTGTTCACTTTTTTGAAAATCGCTCAATAATAATTTCCGTTCAAATACCTATTTTTGTTCACATTTTTGAAAATCGTTCAAAAATAATTTTCATTCACAGACTTTTTCTGTTCGCCTTTTAAAATCGTTTAAAAATAGTTTCCGTTCAAATACATTTTTTGTTCACTTTTCCAAAATCGTTCAAAAATTGTTTCAGTTTTTGGTTCAGTTTTTCAAAAATCTAGCAGAGTATTTTTTGGTTCAGTTTTAAAAAAATTCAAACATAATTTCCGTTCATAGACCTTTTTTTTACTTTTTAAAATCGTTCAAAGAAGTTTCGTTCAAACGAAAAAATTAAAAAAAGAAAGCAGAAAAATAAGTGAAAATAGGAAACTGAAAACAATTAAAGAGTGGATAACGAAACACTCACACCAACGATAGAGCAGCCCAGTGGTTGTGCACACTGGTCACGTGGGTAGTGGTTTCGAGTTCGAATCTCACCGGTGCCCTCCTATTTTCCTACTTTTTCTCCGTACTAGAAGAATTAGTGGGCCGACCCAGGAAAACAGCGAAGCGCGATCGGAGGTGTGCGACGTGGATTATCGTCTCACAGGTCGATGTATAGGTGCTCCCGTTTGCGAGGCAGCAGAAAGGGCATGGTTGGGGCCTCCCGCTGGGCTGGGCCTCTCATGCCTAGTAGTAAAGTTCGGTCAAAACCTGGGCGGGCCATGGCCCGGTTTGGCCCCTACTAAGCTCCGCCAGTGCTGATATCCAAAAGTACAAAAATTACGAAGTACAAAAATATTGGAACCTAAAGTACAAAAAACACTTAAATCCAAATTACAAAAATAATGAAGTAAGAAATGTTTCAAAGTACAAAAACACTGAAACCTGAAGTAAAAGCGTTGCTTTTCCTCCTCTCCCGATGCCCTATTGAGCTGGGCCTTTTACAACTTATAATTTATTCCAGCCCATATAAGAACAACAGTAGGGTACATATGTTGTGATGGGCCCCTCCCAAACATGGGCCCTTGTGAGTCACACAAGGTCGTCGCCTGGGGTCAAAGCCGGCCCTACGTATTTAGCTAATATTGAAACTCGCTCGAAATTTGCTGTATCGGCCATGGCATTTTTCCCAAGATTTTGCTGGGTGCCTATATTCTATCTCGCAATGTTTTTTCTGTATCTTCAATTATGTGCAGGAAAGAAAAGACTCGGCAGCACCGCTTTATAAGCCTTTACTTTGTGAGGCATCTCACTCTCTCTCTAGCAATGTATGCAATGATCCTCCAATTATTAAGCATGAATTTTCTACCTTTAAACCCCTATGCAACGATCCGTTTTCATTGTTAAATTTGTTGTTACGAGAACTTTGAATTTCTGTATCATATTGACATGCTTTATAACTTTTTTTCATTGATAATTGCTAGATTATAGTCACTTGCTTATTGGATTAAGCATGTTACCGGGTTCCTGAAGGTCATTCTGCTCCATGTAAAATTTGGATCATACACAGGTGAAAAAAAGATTTGCATGATACTACTTATATCAAATGTTGTCATCTCTTGGTTGTTGGTAAGCTAGATTTCCCAATGCATAACATTGTAATGTCTATGACCATGCAAAAAAAAAATCTTAGCTACTTTAAAAATAATAAGGCTTATAAAGTAAGATAAAGTTACATGTTATAAAATTTGACCAAGTATAAGAAGAAATTATTAACATTTACAATATTGAATGGACAGTATGAAAATATCTTTTATGCTGTATCTTGATATTAATATTGTTTTTGTAGATGTTCTTATTTTTTTTATAAACTTGTAATCTATCTCTCTACTTGATCTGATGCTTAAATATTGTATGAGAGCCTACTATGATCACGGTAACACTAACGAATGTTTAATAGTGGATCTTTAGTTCCGAGATGAATTTTCTTTGCTACGGTTGATTGTGAAATATTTATAGATTCCTATTATTTACTCTGTTTTTTATGCTAGATCTAGCCAATTTATAGGATGTAATAGTAGCAGGTGCAGTGTACATGTTGGAGTGAATTAAGTGGTGTGATTGATGACAGGTCGGAAACGTATCTATGTATATTAATGTATGTTATATTACTATCCACTACATTTTGGCAAATTTATGTACTTATTGGGACTAATCTATTAACAGTGGTAAAATTGCACAAAACTCGGTTTTCAGTTTGATGTGTAGCAATTACATGACTATTTGACAAATCACAAAGCAGACCTTGCTTGGGGTAAAATTCAGAATTTACTAATATCTATCCCTCCATGACATTTGTCACAGATCGTCACGGGCCCGTCCAAGGATGACGTCAAACATAATAAGATGTTGATACACTAAACGTCCAAAACCGACTTCTTATGGGACCGGTGGGCCCAAATTACCGAAGGTTCAGTACTGCATCATGGGGTTTTGAAACTGGGTGACGGGATTGATTCTAACTCTTATCATACTTGATGGCTCCAAGCATGGTTTGACCCTATGACTCATGGGGACAGAGGGAAAATCTAGGAAGGTTCTAGAGGATCCCAAAAGCATTTGGATCAAAGGAGCATGGCTCGAATGGTCAAGATGCAATGCCAAGTCTATATAAAGAGGGGAAACCATAATTTTAGAGGAGGACGCCGTTGCCACCATTCGTGACAATGGGCGGCTTCCTAGAAAACTAGGGTTTGCGCTCGTTATATAGACTTGGGCTTTGTATCTTGGCCACCGGTTCATGCCCCCGTTAATCCAAAAGCTATTGGGCAACTCTAGAAGCTTTCTAGTTCTTCCCTCTATCCTCGTAAGTCATAGCGCCCAATCATAGTCAAATCCATCAAGTGTGGAAATAGTTAAAGTCAATTTAGTCATCCACTTTCGGAATCCCGTGGTGAAATACTGGACCTTTGGTAAATTGGGTCCACAAGTCGCATACGAACTCGGATCATAGTCGAATCCATCAAGTGTGGAAATAGTTAAGTCAATCTAGTCATCCACTTTCGGAATCCCTGTGGTGCAATACTGGACCTTGGGTAAATTGGGTCCACAAGTCGCATACAAACTCGGATCGGGACGTTCAGTATATCATAGTATTTGTCTTGAAATTTCCCACGACTTTCATGTTGAGACTTTGATCGACATCATCTTGGAGCGGTCCCGTGACGATTTTTTAAAACTGTTCAGGAGGCCAGATTTCAGGAAACTAAGAATTTTGCAGCAACGAGGGATTCTTCGTGATTTTTCCAATATCCATGTAACAATCTATACATCCGGTAGGACGCTCCCGTAATGTAGCCTGTTGCTGGCTGCTCGAGTGGTCAACCTAATTTCTGTTTTTACAGAAGGGGGACTAGGAGCCCAGGATTTGGGAGACACTAATCAATCCATCGATTGGTTATTTCGTTGGGGGAATCATGAGCCAACACGGTCAGCGACAATGGTCCAGAGAAGATCGGCCCAGGTAAACCACACGACAGCGGATGGTCCAGGTAAGATCAAACTTTTTATTTCCTTGTTTGCAGATAGACGCTAGCTCATCTTTATTCGGTTATCTCAATGGTATAATGGAGTACGATTTTGTGTGGAAAAAGAATAGTCTCTTACTTTTTTGAGGAAGGATCCGATTCATAAATAAGGAGGCTCAACACTTTTACAAACAGGTCCCAAAGAAACACAAAATTACAAAGAAACCCAGAAAAGTGCACAGAGCACCCTAAGCCACCGGGAAGAGAACGCAAACGGATCCACAACTCGCCCCAAGCACCTAGACGACGGCAGCGCCGCCGAACCACACGCCGGTGGGGAGAGAGCACCACCACAGCTTGTAGACGACCGCAAGAGCCGTCCGCCGCCGAGCGACGGAACTGAGAGGCGCTGAACGAGCACGGCCACAGCGCCAACTCCCCGCTTCCGCCCAACTTCCAGCCGACACGCCGTCGTCCAGGTCAACCACCGCCAGCCCCCGACCACCTCCAAACGCCGCTCCCCTCGCCGCCAAGGCCGGCCGGAGCAGACATGTTGAAGACGAAGACCACCTCCACCAGAACCACCAAAAGCGGAGCAGCAACCACCCCCAGTTTCTCCCCTCGCCGCCACGGCCGGCCGGAGAAACAAGGAAGGAGTAGAGCACCGAACTAACCTCCACAGCCTCTCCGGCATCACCACCAGAACGGGGAACAGAGGGGAGGACCAGAACACAAACACCGCCGCCATCGCCACCGTCTCGATGTCGGCGAGAGACTACACGCACACCTAGACCAGTACTATACAAGCACGGCGACCACCGGAGCTCCCCCTGCCTCACAGCGCCAGAACGGCGGCCGGAGGCAGAGGGGAGCAGCAGAATCACCGGCGAGACCCGAAGCTACGCGGTCGCCTCCCTTATCGCCTCCTCTCCACTGTAGCGAAGGGATAAGGTGGACGCGCTGTCTTGTGAGCACTCACATGAATAGTCTCTTGCTTGTTCAAGCCAATGGATTTTTTTCAATATTATTGCTACGACTTCTCTTGATGATTAGGCAACTTTCTTCCCTTCCTTGGCCGATAAGACACAAAGGAATCCTGGAACTGATAGACGTGCGCCATGGATATATATTTTCTTCGCGTGTAGCTGCCACGAGACTTGGAATTTTGGTCGATCTGGAAAAATCTCTCACAAGCAGTACGTGCTACGCTGTGCCGTGATGGCACCTCCAGATGGTACTATACCAGCAGTTGCCGTTGATCGGCACTTGTCGTCCAAGATCACTGGTCTACAACATGTCCTTGGGAAATTTTGCGTGGCCCAAAATGTTCCTCCAGCACGGAAGTCGTATTAGGAAGTGAAGCGAATCACGGATGTATAATTAACGTCCGTCGGAAGTCGGATGAACGAACAATCGCGCCCACATTTTGGCTAGATAGGGAAATGTTGGATGCACAGGTGCGTGTGGTAGAAAAATTAACTAGTCTGGATTGGAGTAATATTCGACGGTTCGTACGTCCACATCGTGTTGGAAAGAGACTTTGTTGGTCGATTGTGTTCTAAATAGTTCAACAACATTTACATCACATATGAACTGGAGCTCTGGGACAACAGAAATAAATTTCCTTAAAAAAAATAATAGGAAGCTTCTTTCTTTTTAACCAGCCTAATCCAGCTAGGTCCCTCGCGGACGCCACCGAAGAAAACTCTCCCTGTCGTAACAACAATGTTCATGGAATACATAACGTTTTTAGGCAGATTGATGAACCAAACATTTCTATCCAAGTGTAAGTGGTGAGTGAATTGCCGACGGAGCTGTATGTAGCATGCCTCCTTGTGCCCGGTGCAGCGCAATCTCCATGCCACGCCGATAGCGCAACGGTTCTGGCCCATATAAGATATGCGCATGTACTTGGAAAATCTCTCTGAAGGCCCTAAACCGTGTGGGCCTATCTATGTATTCCCCTCTCTTTATCTGTCCACACTCTTCTCATTTTCCTTTTATTTTTATTGTTCTTCCTCGATACACTCGAGAGATCAAGGGATGGCGGCCGCAGCAGATCCATTGAGATGGAGCCGGTGATGCCGAAACTGCCTGTAGTGGTGAAGGTGAAGATGAGACTAGACCGAGCTAGAGACGTGCTGATGTAGGAGGAAGAATCTTACGGTTCGGGGGAGGGGAATGCTGGCTATGAGAAGACGTGGCCGATCAATGTACTTAGAGGGATTGCCGGGCCGACACCGGGTCAACAGAGGAGGAGCTCGTGGTAGTGCGGTGAGACAAGGCACACGACAGCGCACCGATCGCGGGGGAGGAGAACATCGATTCGGTCAGCGCTGGTGCGAGGGCAGGGAAGAGGCGGAAGAATGGCGGAGCCGGTCGACGGAGGGGAGGGAAGGAGTATGGGACCACGTATATTTCATAGGTAATTTTTTAGAACAATTTTATTTTTTTGAGCTATAAAGTGGTCGTATCCACCGCCCTAAAAGATAGAAAGAGTTGACCCAGTTTATAAGGGAAACCGGTTCCAAAAACCATACAATCTGTACAAAAGAATAACACAAACGAAGCGACCCGCCGCCCACACGACCCAAGTCAACAAACGCCACAACACACACCACCTGTTCCGGGGCCGCCGCCCCGGCGTAACAACCAGATCGACTTTTGCATTGCCCGAAAGCGATCCAGTCATGGTCGACGAACCCTCTGCCCACGCAGTCTTCATCCAGATTGCCACCAAAACCACCTGTTCCGGGGTCGCCTCCCCGGTGTAGCAACTAGATCGACCTTCGCATTGCCCGAAGACGATCCAGTCGGGTCGACGAACCCTCTGCCCAAGCAGTCTTCATCCAGGTCGCCACCCAAATCCATACTAAACAACGGTTCTGCCTCATAGAACCGTCGTAGCGTGGGAGATCGAGGCCGCCGCCTCGACGACCACCACCTTCCGGAGCCGCCGCCCCGACATCCACCGCCCACGACCACACGCCATTCTGCACATCCGTCGCGAAACCGTTGCACCACGCTGGCCAAGGGCTCCAAAGCGGCGCCTCCAACAAGATAGTGACGAGACCGTCACCGCCGCCCGCTCACGAAGGAGCAAAGGTTTTCACCCGGAGAAGTTGGAACCACCACGTGTTAGACGAGGTCGAAAAGCTCCACGACGACGCAATCAAGAAAGGGAACGACGCCCGAGGGCGCCGCCGTCGTCGGCACTGACCGAAGTCCATGCGAGCTTTCGCCCGGAGTTCAACCCGACCGTAAAGATTCGGGAGCAGCAGGATGGCATCCCGGCCATGTCGTCAACCACCGAGCTCCACCACATGCCGCAGCAGCCGCGGCACCACCTTCCACGGCCACTGCCATGGCCATGCCCGCTCCGGCCCCTCCGCCGGAGTAGCCACTGTCCGGGGCCGCCACCCCGGCTCACCTCGCCCGAACAATTTTAGGTATTTAGTAACAGCCCACGACACTACGACCCCCCTTTTTGGTTTCGGGCTTGGGCCTCCCATCAACCGAAACGGCACAGCCTGATGCTTGGTACGGGGCATTATTCACGGGAACACAGATATCTTGGCCGTCGACCTGCCGTACTATACGTGTATGTGGTGGTTGTTGCAATGATGGAATACCTAAAACATATCGCAAACTCGCCGTTCTGGTGCTGCCGACCTGCCGTGCCACTCTCTCCACGAGATGCATCACCAACGAACCGGCCGACCAACTAGCTCGATCGCTGTTGTCCACGAGATGCTTGATGCATCGGAGCTTTTCAGAGTCAAAATGAAATATCTTCTTGTCTGTGTTGTATGAGGAAGACCCAAAACATGAATCAAGAGTTTTAGCATGTACTCTCTCCGTTCGCAAAAGGATGTCACAAAAATGAACTATAGATAGACCATTTTTGTGACATCCTTTTCCGAACGGAGGGAGTACTTAATTCAGCTAATATATTAACCACCTTGCCCAAAATGACTGAGATATTAGAGCAATTCCAGCTTGTTGATCTTCAATTCTTCATTAAAATTTGACCGTCAAACACCAGATATTTTTGCTTTGAGATGCAAAACACTAGAGTTGACAAGTAGTAATACAAGCAAGCATGCATCCATGCAGCTCATTCGCACCTGATGCGTACAAGCAAACAACAGATGGATGGAACTACGAACAGCAGCCACCGGCCGTAATTTCTGGCCAGGCCATAGAACGTACGGTTCGAACCGGCCATGCACATCACACGAGCAACTTACTACGTGTCTGCACTAGCGCCGGCGCCGGCGTTGGCATGCATGATCAGCTAGCACGGGCTGGCCTCGACCTCGATGGCCAAGGCCGGCTCTGGCAGCACCGCCATCGCAGCTCCCACCCTAGGCACGGTGACGATGAGCTCCCCGCCGTCGTCCATGGCGGCCCTGACCTGCCCCACGGCGGCGTCCTCGGGGAGGCAGAACCTGCCAAAGAACGACGCGGAACTGCGCTCGATCACGCTGCGGCCGCGCGCCTCGTCCGTGGTGGCTTCCCTCCGCACGCTGCGCTGGCCGGCGATGACGAGCACGTTGCCCGCCTCCTCCACCTCCACCGTGACCTCCTCCTTGGTGACCCCGGCGGGGAGCCGCGCGCTGAACACGTACGCCTCCGCCGTCTCCCGGCTCTCGATGTAGGTCTCGGCGAACGCCGTGGTGTCACTGGCCAGCCACGCGTCGGCGCCTGCCGGCGTGCCGAAGATGCTGCTGAAGGGGTTCTTCCACGCGTCCAGGGACAGCGTGTCGAAGAGCTTCATCACCAGCGACATCCTAGCTAGATTGCTTTAGCAGTTTAGCTTCTTGGAAATGGTAGGAAGCTGATTTCCTCTCGTGATTCTGTTGCTTGGAGAAAATGGCGAGACACGCGGTGGCTATATATGGACGAACACACCACACCCTCTACTTGGCTTCTTTCACCTTGCTGAGAGCGTGCACCTGTCCTTGTAGCTTGGGTTTTCGAGGTGTGAACGCGTCAGTTTTGTTGCATTGCGCATGGACTTAAATGGGAGAGATCGTGAAAGCTCACTCGAGAGATCCAAGCAACGGTGAAAGCAGACCAGACGGTCGTCAAATAATCTCTGGCTACAAAACCTGCTCAGTCAAATAGAGTTCGAACGCACGTTTTGCTTCAGCTTTCACCGGTATGGGTCCCCACTCCGGACCGTTCCGACGGCGACGTCGTCTGGATTTGTTCGCATATCCTCGTCACCCCGCTAGAAAATCTAGCCTCGAGTTAAGGGCTCGATCGATGTACCTGCGCTAGCCTCCGTTGCAATCTCGACGTTTGATGTAACATTGGCCAAATATATAGCTCGCTATTTCGTCCTAATCTATCTGTTACGACGCATGCAAGAATCTTGCAAGGATTGTGAACGCAACTACTGCTCGATGTTAATGTTGCATATGCATCACACTCCATGGGCTTAATTTACATCTCTTCACCGTAGGAGATCGTTGATTTTTTAATCATAATTGGGGCAAAGGTGGCAGTTGCAACGTAGAAAACAACCACCATTAACCGCATGAAATGGTATGTGTCTCACATGTTGGAATATTAGGCATAATTTTCATGATTAATTCCAGAATATAAAGCATGATCGCAAGAGCTACTAACATGTTAATCTCGAAAATACTAGACGTATTAATCTTTACCTAATAATAAAGGCACTAAGTCTTCCTTGGTTCGTTTCGTAGGTCGCGTGATTTTCCTTTCCTTTGTACGTCGCTAGGTATTCCCCGAGTCGTTTGTATTGTTAGCTCACCGAGTCCTAGGAGGAAAGGAAAACATGGAGTCCTGATTTGAGCTAATTTGCGTATCGTAGTCTGGTCCATAATAATTATCGAGATCCACGCGCTGGAGCTGAACGATTCCTGGGCGCGGAAGATGATTCGATGCGGCTGAGAGGTTCACAACGGGATGGAGAGGGATGTGGCCTGGAGCGGTGCAACGGGACACGCCGGCGGCGTGGGTGAGCACCTGGACGCGACTCACGCGAGGCACCGCGGAGGATTCCATCGGAGCAGACTTCAGTGCCGTGGTGGTGCCCGCTACTGATACGACCTACGAAGCCTCAGCATCGTGCTTTTCCTTCGGAGCCGGCCTCCACGTCCATAGCGCAGAAGGCGGTCGCGTCGGCAACGCCGTGGTTAAGCGACATGGCGGCAAACACGCGATCAACAAGCTCTGTGACCTGCGCGGCAAGGACTGAGCTGGTGGCGTTCTCTCCGAGCCGAGTAGCCCGTCTGGCGGAAAAACGACCAGGCAGGCAGACAACCCACGTGAAGTGACATGGCCTCTTCACCGGGAGTCGGCAACGCCATGGTTAATCGACGTGGCGGCGATGTCCGCGACGCCGGCCACAACGGCCTTGACGAACTTGCCGCCTCCCGGTCCCGATGCAACGGAGCAAAACGGTTGCGAGGCTGCTCTTGCTCCCCATCCAGGATCCCCTTGCGCGGCGGCGATGAAGAGTTGGTCGACGTGAGGGTAGGACCTTAGAAGTGTCCCAGCTGAACACGTGCGAAGGACGACGTGGGGCTTTCGGCAAGTTGATGTCCTCCGGTGCCAGTGCAGGGACTTCACCGTCATCGTTACGAGGTCCCACAGTGTATGGTTGATTGTCTCCGGTGGCATTCCGGCTGAGCGTAGGGAGATGATTCGAACATTGTCTAACTCGCCAGTCTTTGGATGCCGGCCAGAACGGTAGTTAGCTAAGCTGTGAACGACGATGGCCAGAGCAGATGATTGCAGCAGGCTGTGCTCCAACGATGCATGTGGCCTCCCTTAACTCCAACAATCAACTTGATCGCATTATCAATTCATAAAGTTTACGCACTTTCCAAAGAATTATACCCCAATGCAGAGTTCAGTTAAACATACACGAATATTGAAGGTTCTATGGATAATTTCTCCACTTTTCAGAGGGAAGTGGTGCAGTGCAGCGTTTACAGCGGATTAACACATGTAGTGGGCTGGGAAGACTTACTCATATTTCAACGATATCGATCTGGCGGCGGGGACGCACCAGGTGCCCATGTAATTTTGTTGTAGCGTAGCGTCGCGGACGCCGCTTGCGAGTTACATGGTGGAGATGGCGTCGACAATAGCGTAGCGTCGCGAATGCGGCTTGCGAGGTACACGGCCATTCGGCCAAGTAGAGACGTTTAGTCAAAAAAATTTATTCTAGGTGGGTCGATGGACTTCGGAGCAAAATTATTTTACTACATGCCTAGAAAGGTACACTTTTCTGATCAAAAGTTGATTCCATTTCCGTTGCAACGCACGGACATGTTTCCTATTAACATAAACAGCAGCAAGACATCTGCGAACACAGCCATCGAAACGTGACGAACGTACCGAACAATTGTAGATGAAGTAGTCGTTGGAGCAGCGACGGCAGCAGCTTGAGCGGCGACGGTAGCAGCTCGAAGAAGACGACGTTGGAGACGAGTCGCCCGCGGACCCGGAGATCGTCCAGGAAGGCGAGCCGTGATGAAGAAATTGAAATCAGTCGCGCGGGCGCTTCCCAAAAACCTTATTCGCCCTCTCCCGTACAGGATCACAAGGACAAGTGGTTCCGAAAACCTGATGTCCCGTTCGCCGGTGCACGCTGGCGCACAGGATGGAGTAGACTACGGTGGCGGTGCAAGGCATGAGATTGGCAAAATCTAGATTGGTTCGGGTGTATGTGACGGCGCACGCAGTGCACGACAGTATATAGTGCGGTTCGGGAAACCCTAACGGGTACAACGTGGGCCGACCACGTCGCACACGTTCGAGTCAGTGCAGCAGCCCACGATCCGGGAGCGACCCGAACTGGCTAAGCTGTACGTGTACGGTAGCGACTCGATTTTCCTAAACAGCAAAAATATAGGCATCGGCTCGTTCCCGCAACCCGCGGCGTGTCGAGACGGACGGACGGACGGCGGCGGAGGAGGAGTGCGCAGGAGAGAGCCTTCTGTTCTCAACTAGCACACCAAGTGTCACAACACTCCACCTTATAAGGTGGTGTTTGTCTCCTCCAACTAGCAATGTGGGACTAAACTTTAGCACCACATTGCACCTCCAAAATTCTGCCATGCACATGGTCCAATTTGAGATTTTAAGGAATTGCTTATTGGGCTGCCCAAATGGGCCCAAATTCTAACATCACACCTTTGCCCCAATTGTGATCGTTTTTTGCAATTATCTCTCACTGTAGAGGTAGTAGCTAGCGTAGGTAAGTCGTCGACGTTTCGTTGTTAAGTGGCCTGGAAAAAGAAAAGCTTCTTATTAACTATTTAGCTTGCACGTGCAACGCACGATATTTGATTATATTCAAAGACAAACATGCATATCCATGTGCAAGCCCATTTTTTTTCCACAACTTCTAAACAAAACTACTCACTCATCATTTTACATCAAATATAGTCAATTTTCTGTTTTAAAATCTTTAATAAAATGTGGGGACTGGAAAATACTGCACAAGATAGTATTATAGTGACAATGCATAGTGATATGCTCGATGATGTTTGCTAGAGTACCAAATCGATCAATGGATACAAAATATTAGTAATTCTGCTATGCAGATCCCTATTTCTATTCCTCGCAGAATATTAGTAATGGCTATAGCGGAGTATTAGTAATTCCTATTCCTAACAGATCGCACCTAGAGTACCAGATCGATGCATCGATGCTTGCCGGATGGCCCGGATCGAAACCGCTGCATGTTTTCCTGCTGTGCACCTCCGCCTAGCTTCCCTGCTTGTAGCGCCGCAGCTGACCGGTTGTCCCCGCGCCGCCGTCGCTGGCCGGCTGTCCCGCCGCCGCACTGCTACTGGCTGGAAGCTGCCACTGCTGTCGCTCGGCTGGAAGCTGTCGTCGTCGCAGCCACTCGCCTGCTTCCTTCTCCCGTTCCTGCCTCGACGCTCCACCACGCCTTGCCCGGCCGGCCGCCACCGCCGTCGCGCCTTGCCCGGCCGGCCGCCGCCGTGCCCTTGCTCCAATGCTCCGGCCGGACGCCGACGCTGCCGTGCCCTTGCTGCATGACGACGTATGGAGGTTGTAGCGGCGTGTGCCCTGCTTGGATGAGGCGGCCTTGTGTGGAGGTTGTAGCGGCATAGTCAAAGATCGTGGCGGCGGGGCAGATGGAAGGGACGAAGGGGTGAGATGAGGAGATTGTACTGAATACGTTTTTCGGAACGCGTATTGACGGACGGGAAAAGGTGAAGTGCGGTCCGGCAATGTTAATTGCTAACTGCACCCGGAGAGGCGGAGAATCGACAGGGACGACGCTGACGGTGGGACTGGTCTGGTGTTGTTAGTGGGTCTATGTACGCTGGGTGGGGTGGATGTAGCCTAACTGCAGTTTGCTTGTTTATTAGTAGTGGAGATTCTCCAGTCGACTTGTCCGCCTCCGGATAAACGCCGAAACAATATTCCAACACGACGTATATGAACTATCAAATATAGTCCAATCAAGAGTACTTAATTTTCTACTGCACGTGCCTACATCTCACATCTTCCCAACTGGTTCAGTAATATATGCGAGGATCGACTCTTATGGGTGATCCGCCGACGAGGCTGCAGGACGTGGCGGCGGCTGCGACATTTGCAAACATTCAGCGTGGCCTCTTGTAGCTAGGATCCGGAGGCGCGGCTTCGTCCATTGTCGGAGGAGGGTGAGAAGGCTAGCGTGGTGGACTTCCGGAGCTAGAACCGACACCATGGCGGTAGGCGGTGAGCTACACTTCACTCTGTTGCTAAGAGTTACCACTCATGTCGATTGGTTTATGATTTGGCAACTGAAATGACAAATTCCCCTCATCTTTTATTCTTTGGCCCGACAAAAAATACATAGTATGTACGATGATTCTTTCCTTCAATGCTAAGACACAAATAAATAGTGGAAGTTGGAATTGATAGACATGGCATGACTTGGAATTTTGCTCGATCTAGAGAAATCTCTCACGGGCAGTACGTGGTGTGCTGTGCTGTGATGGCGCCTTCGGACCTTTCTCGCTGATGGCCACGAGAAAGCTAGCATTTCTCCACACCAAACTCCAGCCATAAACGATAGATAAATAAAATCAAAGCGAAATCTCTTTGCCACAGTGCTACTCCTATCTAACGTCTTCAATTAAGAAGAAAGAAATTACGAGATACTACTATTGCTAGCACGCAGTTGCTGTTGAAGTGTTGATCGCTACTTCTCATGGAGGATTAGTCTGTATCATGGTGATCGCCGGCATGGAAAATCGTGTCGTGGAAGTGAAAAGCGAATCACGGATGAACAATCATGCCCACTTTTTTTTTTGGCTCCACTCGACGGACTAGCAGGGCTCGACATATAGATGTAGGATGCACTTACATCCAGTAGAAGTGTGCTCTGGAATGGACTGTGTATACACGTCGCGTTGGGCAAACGTTTGGACGATTGTGCTCTAGTTCAACGGCATTTATAGCAAGGTGAGTGATCTGGACTCTGGAGCTCTTTTTTTCTTCGAAATGGGGTATGTCCCACCTCCGCGTCAAAGTGATGCATACGATCTTTTTTTATAATTTAAACATATCTCAAAGAGTACAAAAGTATGGATCATGGAACCCAATACAATTAAGCAAAGATAGACCATCAGTCCCATCTCGGTGGCACATCGATAAGTTTGTGCGAGTGGTGTGTTTCACAAGGATTTCTTCTCGCGGTGGCGATCTTCGAATCGTTAAGGAGTTTCATCGGTGGTTCATCCTTCTTTTTTGGCTCCGGGACGGATGTGTGGTCTTCTTGACCCTTTCGACGACGTCTCGTCCACAACCAACAACATCAGGCCAGCTCAGGGAGGAGCGGCAGCGGTGGCGCGTCGTCGACACGGTCTAGAGGTTAAAGACAAAGGGCATCTTAAGAATCTCGTTATGATTTTTCTTTTTTGTTAAAATGTTTTGTACTGTTCGGTGTTTATTTTAATGTCAGAATCTTTTCGTAAAAAAGCAAAGATAGACCAAAAGAAGACTCTGGAGCTCCTGCACAGCGCACACATGGACTAGGGAATTAAAAAGAACCTTTCCTTTTCTTTTTTTCAGATCAATTAACGAAACGTCGACGACTCACCAACATCTCTACAGTATGTGTAACTTGGATCACTTGCGTCCACAAATCCTTGCCTGTAGAATCTTGGGTCGTACTAACAAACAGATCGATAGATTACAACAAAACAACCAACTATTTGGGCATTTGGCCAATGTCACCTCAACGTCGAGATTGCAACAGAGGCTGGCGCAGCGCAGGTATAGCATGCATGTCGATCCAGTAGTGAAGAAAAGTGTGAACGGATTGTCCATCCAGCCCTTAACTCAAGGACGCTGACCGCACGATATTTTGCCCGGTCCCCAACCACGTCATGCGTACGTACGGCCGCTTAATATAGGTCAGTTGCCATGCTAGATTTTCTAGCGGGGTGACGAGGATATGCGAACAAATCAAGACGACGTCGTCGTCGGAATGGTCCGGAAAAGCAAACATGTGCGTTAGGCATTAGGACAACTTCAATGGGTCGACTCAAAACAGACACAATAGGTGCCTGTTTTGGTCGGTCCATTTACATGCCGAACCGGACTGGCATCTGGCGCTTATCCGCTCTTTTCTAACAATAGCACTCAACGTTGCGAGCCATTTTATCTGTCCATGTTTGTCTTTCTTTTTCATTTCGACCATTTGAATATTTCTTAAATGAATTTAATTTTTGATAATGAAACGATTTTAATTTAGATAGGACATAAATTAAAACTAAGATAAACTAGGACATCAAAATAAATAATGAACCTTAGAACTAGGATTTGCTCAAGTACTCATCGTCCGAGTCGAGCACGTGGCCTCCTCCGGCTACGGGTCGCCAGCAACCTCCTCCTGCGCCTCGGCCTCCTCCTTTGCTGGCGGAAGAATGCCACGCCACATGGTGCTCGAGGCATGGTGACGAGAGTGGCTGTCGCGAGCTCACGGAGTAGGGAGAGGTAGCCGAAGCGAGGATGGAGAGAGTGAGGTGCTGTGGCTAGGGTTTGCCGCATTGGCGCGTGCTAAAGAACTAGCGGCAGATGGGAGGCTGACTGGCGGGGCAGGCACGGACACACGCTAGTCGTTTGGCCACATTTTCAGATCAATTTTGGTCGGAAATGGGTCGAGCCGGATGCGTCCGTCCCCGCCGGTCCATTTCCGGTGTCCTGTTGGACGATGTTTTTTCCGCACGGACAGAAATGGACAGACGGGGACGAAGGTAGTTGCCCTAATTCTATTGTTGTGACTAATTTTTTACGGCCATCTGGTCTGCTTTCACCGTTGCTTGGATCTGTCGAGTGAGCTTTCATGATCTCTCCCATTTAAGTCCATGCGCAACGCAACAAAATTGACCCGTTCACACCTGGCCACTGGCGCTACAACGACAACCCAAGCTACAGAGACAGGTGCACGCTCTGAGGAAGGTGCAAGGCAAGTAGCTGGTGTGGTAGTGCCTGGATAGTGTTCGTCCATATATAGCCACCCGGATGTCTCGCCATTTGCTCCAAGCAGCAGCATCATCAAAAGAAACCAGCTCCCTACCATTTCCAAGAAGCTAAAGCAATCTAGCTTTGCTAGGATGTCTCTGGTGATGAGGCTCATCGACACGCTGTCCCTGGAGGCGTGGAGGAGCCCGTTCAGCAGCATCTTCGGCACGGCGGCGGGCGCCGACGCGTGGCTGTCCAGCGACACCACGGCCTTCGCCGAGACCTACATCGAGTCCCGGGAGACGGCGGACGCGTACGTGTTCAGCGCGCGCCTCCCCGCGGGGGTCACCAAGGAGGAGGTCACGGTCGAGGTGGAGGAGGAGGGCCACGTGCTGGTCATCGCCGGCCAGCGCAGCGTGCGCAGGGAGGCCACGAGGGACCTCGAGACGCGCCGCCACGTCATCGAGCGCAGCTCCGCGTCATTCTTCGGCAGGTTCTGCCTGCCCGAGGACGCCGCCGTGGGGCAGGTCAGGGCCGCCATGGACGACGGCGGGGAGCTCGTCGTCACCGTGCCTAGGTTTGGCGCCGCCATGGCGGTGCTGCCCGAGCCGGCCTTGGCTCCCATCGAGGTCGAGGCCAGCCCGTGCTGATCATGCATGCGGACGCCGGCGCCGGTGCTGACAAGTACGTAGTAAGTTGCACGTTGCTAGCTCCGTCGACTGTCGTTGTGTGGTTTGTTGGGAGTGAGCTGCATGAATGCATGCATGGCTCTAAGAGCAATATGCATGTATCTTTGCTTGTATTAATGCTTTGTGGTGTTCATGGTCAAATTAATGAAGAGCTAGCAAGCTGGAATCAGTCTACTCTGTCAGTAATTCTCTCCAAGGTGTAGCTGTAGTACATGCTAAAACTCTCCATCGATATTTGTGTCTTCTGACACACAGAAGAAGATATTTCGAGTATGAAAGTTTCGATCCATCAAGCATCTCGTCGACAACAGCGAGATAATATTGCTCTTATTTGCATTTTGCTGTACTCTCTTGCTCACTGGAGGCGCCCGTTTCGTTTGGTGGTGGTGGTGTTATTTTTGTTTGTAATAAACAGTGGGTTGGTGTTCCCTTCCCTAACTGATGGTTCGATGCTTTATAAAAGCAGGGCTCTCTGAGCCTTTTCTCTCAACAGCGAGATAGTTGGTCATGCGGCACAAAAATACTTCTGTGGAATGACATTTTGTGGCGCACCATTTTGGCCATGCGCCACAAAAATAATTCTGTGGCGCACCACAGCAAATGCACCACAAACTACCGTGGGTCCCGCCTCAACAAAAATCTGGTGACATTTCTGTGGCGCATTGTTCTGGATGCGCCACAGAAAGCAACATTTCTGTGGCGCATCCAGTCCTGTGCGCCACAGAAATACTGTGGGTCCCCCTCCAACGATTGCCTGGGTGCTTATTCTGTGGCGCACGGTTTTAGATGCGCCACTGAAACTAACATTTCTGTGGCGCATCTACGCCCGTGCGCCACAGAAAAGTATGTGTGTGTTCTTTATTTTTTTAAATTTAACCAAATGTGTTTGTGTTTTGTACATTCTTTTTTTTTAAATGTGTGTGTTCTTTCTTAAAATATAACCAATTATTTTTAAAATTTAACCAAATGTGTTTGTGTTTTGTACATTCTTTTTTTATAAAATTGTGTGTGTTCTTTCTTTAAATATAACCAAATTGTTTTTAAATTTAACCAAATGTGTGTGTTCTTTATTTTTTAAATATAACTAATTTTTTTTAAAGAATAACAAATGTATGTAGTGTTCTTTATTTAAATTTAACCAAAAAAAAATACAAAAATATTTGAGACAGCCAGGATTTGAACCTGGCTGCCCCCAGGTTTCAGGTTTAGTGGCTAACCACTGGGATATGTTGGTTTTATTGTCCTATAACAGCAACTAAATATATTTTAGTTAAACTAGCCACGACATTCTGTGGCGAATGCCAGCTCGGGTGCGCCACAGAAAGCAGTTGCCCCCACTTACATGTGGGCTCGCCCCCGTGCTGCCTTCTTCCCAAATTCGCTGTGTGTCCAGAGAATAACCGTCCCGCGCAAACTCGTCGCCGCCCAAACTCGCCGCCGCCGCCGCCCCCGCCCCTCCACCGCCACCTCGACGCGCCCAGGGCCACCCGCACCGGCCGCCGCCCGCCCCGGCCTACTGCCCATCCAGACGCGCCCGGCGCCCGCCCCGGACGGCCTCGTGGCCCCGCCACCTCGACGCGCCCTGCGCCCGGCCGCGCGCCCCGGCCTCCTCCCTCCTCGCAGGTCCTCCTCGCAGGTCTCCCTCCTCCCTCCTCCCTCCCTGCCATCTTCCTCCTCCTCCCTCCTCTCCATGGAACATGCACTCTAGGTGCTCGTGGAAATGCCCAAACTAGTGACATTGCTAGGTTAGTTCAAGTCAGGTAGGTTAGTTCATGATGCTGCTGCCTCTAATTATTTGGATCATTGTTACATGACTTTTATTTGGATCATGTGTCAGGTAGCTCAAGTCAGTGACATTGCTAGGTTAGTTCATGATGCTGCTGCCTCTAATTAAAAAGGTTTAATAACACTTGAATACAGATATACACACATAGTCTGGATAAAAAACAGATATAGGAGTGGACATTTGCTTCAGTATTTGTTTGCCAATACTTTAGTAGCAGTAGGTAGCAATACATTTTTAGTTGTAAATAGTATCCATAGTTTTGCATTGGTTCATGCATTTTTAATTAACTAATGCATTATTTTGCCGTATGCAGGAAATTTAGAAGAAGCTCCGCGTTCTTTCAGGTGAGATGTGGATGTGGCGACTTCATGTGTTCTGTGCTACCACGACCATCGTGTCGTGGTTGTTTGTGCTCCGACCATCGTGTCGTGGAGATGCCGGCCGGAGATGCCGGCCGGAGATGTGGATATGGTCGTGGTTGTTTGTGCTCCGACCATCGTGTCGTGGAGATGCCGGCCGGAGATGTGGATATTTTTGTGAAATGTCTGCAGGTACCCCGAGAGGCCCTTGAGTTTGCCGGAACGTCGATTAACTTCCGTTCCGGCAAATTCGGGTACTCCATATGTCCCTTTTTTAGCAAAGGTCATGCCGAAATTTTTCGTGAATTTTGGCATGACTTTGCTAAAAATAGGACATATGGGGTATTGCGACTAATGCATGGGCCGGGGTATCTTAGTACTTAATTAAGCGATTTTTTTCTTATATTTGTTGTACTAACCTTTTGCCTCTTTTTAATGCAGTGCAAACATGTCGGAAGGCGGCCCTTCTAAGCACATGAGCGTCGAAGATCAAGCTAGAGATTTCAACAAGTCGTTCTGGGAGGTGTCCCAGCAGATGGAGGAGGAGGTGGAGGCCGCCGAGAATGAGCAAGAGGACCGGGTGGAGGACGCCGAAACCACAGATGGAGCTGCTAGTGCCGGTCAGGAGGATGACACCAGCACCACTGATGGTGGCGACCACACAGATGCTGCTACCGATAGCAACCCGACCGCTAAGCGGAAGAAGGCAAGGAAGGATCGGAAACCGCAAGCGCTCGACAACGTCACACACGTGTTCACCAAGGTCACGCCAGTGGCCTACCAGTGGAGCCGGAAAAGCTGCCAAAGGGTACAGCATGCAACTAGGGTGCATCGTCCGGGAAAGCATGTCGATCAACACGAAGGACCTCAGAAGCAAGGGCAATGAGGCTTTGGTCGAACACCTCCTCACGAAGCTTCACCAACGATACACGTTCCCGCTTCCGTTGAACAAAAAGGTGGACAGTTTAGCCATCACGAAGATGAGCACCGCCTTGAGCAGCTGGAAATTTCGGGTGAAGAAGAAGATCAATAAGGGTCAAAGCTGGGAGGAGATAAGTGCCAAAGAACCGACGCTCGACAAAGAAGAGTTCGAGATATTCAAGGAGTCCTTAAAGTCTGAGGAGGCTAGAAAATGGACCGAGTGGGGTAAGTCTATGCGGGAGCTGAACATAGGTAACCACCGTTTGGGAAGCGGCGGTTACCGAGGAAAACAGCCCGTTTGGGAAAAGGAGGATGCCATTGTTGCAAAAATGGGAAAAGAGAACATGTGGAACAAATTCACGGACGAGCAAGTGAGGAACTTTGTCCGGTCCCGCTACTATCTGAACGAGCGACGGGGGAATTCGTTACCGACGATGACGATGTGAGGACATTCGAGAAATTACTGGTAAGGAATTTAATTTCCGCGGATATCTCAAAGTCCATTGCGTTGATCTAATTAGATAACGAAGTCATATATTTCTACATGGGTTCACCTTAATTTCCTTTGTCTGCAGGAGGATGAGTTGAAGGATGGCCCGTCGTCCCAGGAGTCGACGGAGCCGTGGGACACGACTTTCAACAGGGCGACGAACGCTTACAAGGATAGGGACAAGTCGAAGCCGCCGACGTCAGCTGGTCGTGTGTCCGGCTTTGGTACGAGCATGAAGTTCGTAGAGTACTACTCATCTGACCCGGAGAAGAGAAAGGAGAGGAGGAAGATGAAGAGGGATAATACCGCCGAGGTTGTGGAGCTAAGGAAGAAGGTGGAGTCACTAGAGAAGCAAATAGTGGACTCCAGTACAGTGGACAAGTTAGTGGACGAGAGGATCCGGACGCTCATACCCCCTGGGTTGTTTGAGGGGTTAGCTGCTTGGAATGCGGGAGGTCAACAAGGGCCCATACACGTGCCCAGCTTCAGCGGCAGCAACTCAACCATGAACCGGGCCGTGTCGCCGGACCTGGTGACCCCACCCAACGCCACCTGCAGCAGTCGGTCCCTTTTGTCGCACCGACACCCCCTCCCGCGAAAGATACCGAGGCGCCACCACCCGAACGGCCGGAGGAGAATGTTAGGCCGGCCGCCGGCACCGGCGCCCTTGTCTCGACATTAGCCGAGATCAACGCCATCGACAAGGTAACTAATTAATTACTTAGTCCGCGTCATTTTCTATAACTCTGCCTTTTATGACTGCCACCTGATGATGCCCAACATTTGTTCACAAAAGGACACGCCTTGCATACTCCTGCATAGGGTGGTACCCGACGGCGAGTTGAAGGAAGTTGCTGAGGGCATGCTCATACAACCATTGTCCGTGATATGCACAACAATAGAATGAGCGAGGCCGTGATGAGGGTCAAGGTGACTGAGGTACTGCCTGAGTTTAGTGGCATCGACCCCCCCATGCAACCTCCGGGAGCCGAGAAACACATGCTCCTTGGAAATTGCCCCAAGTGGGTCCTGGAATGGCCGAAGACCCAAATTCGTCTTGGGGGGTTAAGGCGCCGCTCCACCGGCGCCACCTCTAAACCCCGGAAGCCGATCGTTCGGCCCTCGAAGCCGCCACGAAAACCTGTTGAGAAGGAACCGGCGCCACAAGCAGCAGTCGCCACCACCCGGAAGGAACCGCCGGTCGTTGCCACCACCAGCCGCCACCAAAGACTGTTGGGAATGTCTGTACCGCAACAGCCGTCCGAAGCCAAAGACGTTGCACCTCAACTTGATGGCAACGACGATGATGATGAAAATATCGACGTCGATGGCTTCATCAACACGGGCGCGAGCAAAGATTTGTTCATGCCTGCTATGGATGAGGAACCACCCTTCCGCGCTCACGGTGATCAACCTGGTCGTCGCACTACATGCCAGCGCCTGAGTTTTTCTCAAAACACGCCTCCGGAAGCCGGCGATCAAGCTCCAGACAAAACGGGTAACATTTTCAGCCCTGGCACACTGACACGGACGGTTTGCGCGGGGTTCACTGCACCCCCACCATCCCCAGAGAAGATCAAGAAGTCTAAGAAGAGAAGTAGGCAAGGCACCTCTACGAGCCAGCCAGCTCCTAAGGTTATCCGGGGTCATGAAGACATGACATCACCCCGTGCGGATAGCTTGACCCGAGTTCATGTAGCTGGTAAACCGTTGCTGCCTCCGGAGTTGCTCTGCCTCGCAAAAGGACCCATGCTCTCTTTGCATGAAGCTATCTTGATGATGGAGGGCCTGCTTCTTAAAGACAAGAATCCAAATTACCCGGTGTTGACGGTCCAGGTACCAAAGAACGTGGACTTCGTTACTGAAGCCCCGCCGATCTGTTCTTCATAGCGTTCGAGGACGTCTTCAACCTGTTTCACTCTAGACGGCTGGACTATAACTTGGTCCGCCTATACGCGATCAATATGGCGATGAAGATCCAGAGAGATGTTGCCCCGTACGTCACGGTAGTGGATCCCTACTACATGCGTGACAGTCAGCTGGTGGAAGGATCAACGACACGGGATAAGGCCACGGAGTACCTGAAGAGGTTCATGCTGAACAACAAGAGGAAGAACAACCTTCTTCTACCTTTCTTTCCCGAGTAAGTACACATCCGCTCGCCGCCGTCGTATCTTATGCTTTCTTATAGATTTCTTCCGTTGTTGATCCTTTCCACTGCATTTTTTCCGACTAGGGACAAGTACTGCGTACTCATCATCCTAAACCCGAGGTGGTCCATTGCCACTTATTTGGACACGGGGAGTTCGAGCAATAAGAAAGACTACACCAGAATAAAGGGTGTTCTCGATGAGGCTCTCGAGGGCTACGCCCAAATGGGAGGCCACTTCGAACAAGGACAGACGAACGGGGAATGTTTCTCGCTGAACAACAAACACCGGTTCAGGCATGGGACCCAGTTCGATTGCATGAAGCAGAAGCATGGCAGCGTGAAGGATGCCTTCTACGTCCTCCATCTCATGAAAGGGTTTGTCCGGGATGCACTGAAAACAAAGTTGCCATCTAGTATCCGAGAATGGACCAAAAATGCAGGGAAAATCGCCGAGGATAAGCTTAGAGAAGACTTTCATCTCATCCAGATGGAGTTGTCGCGAATCATCTACGACGATGTTGTGACAGCAAAGGGGACCTTCAACAAAGCCAGTGGTAGGATAAATCATGCATCATGCATACTCGCAATAAGTGTTTCTTTATTTTCTTTACTATAGACTTATCATACTCAATCTATTTATATTATTAACCAATATATATACCTATATTGACATGGTTACAAATATGAACACTAATACATGGTTGTATCCATTTCCAGGGTTGCATCAAAGGCAAATCGAAGAACACCTAGCTCTTCAAAATGACAGCCGGACGTGGACGACGAAAGACGGCTACAAACCGTTCCCGGCGCCGCTCAACAAGAAGACTCCTTGATCAGCAGGACGTGGACGTGTACTCAGTTTGATCCTAGTTTAGGCGGTCGTGAAAACTTCATTTATACTAAGACTTGTGTGAACTTTTGTACCAGTTAATTGTCACTATATATGTATGTATCTCGGGCTCTAACTGATGTAATGACATATTTATCTGTCTGTTTTAATACCGTGTCAAAATATATTACTGTTTCTATTATTTTCTGTATAAATACTGTAATATACATGTATTATTGTCAAATTAATACAGCAAATAATCGATAATACAGCAAATAATCGATAATTCAGCAAATAATTTAGTGGCGCATGGTAAATAATTTTGTGGCGCACCATATTCTGTGGCGCACGAAGCAAGTGCGCCACAGATAAATTATTGTCAAATTCATCAGCGCATGGACTAATATTTCTGTGGCGCATGAGCAATATTTCTGTGGCGCATTCTGGAAGTGCGCCACAGAATTTTCGACTTTCTGTGGCGCACATAAGGGTGCGGCATAGAAATAATATTTTTGTGGCGAGACTTTTGTGGCGCACCCACCATGCGCCACAGATATTTTGGTGCGCCACAGGAAGGCACTTCCCTACTAGTGGTAAGTCGTGCACGTTTCGAATGCGCCACCGAATTTTCTACTTTCTGTGGCGCACATAAGGGTGCGGCACAGAAATAATATTTTTGTGGCGAGACGTCTGTGGCGCACCCACCATGCGCCACAGAAAGATATTTTGGTGCGCCATAGGAAGGCACTTCCCTACTAGTGGTAAGTCATGCACGTTTCGTTGTTAAGTGGCCTGGAAAAAGAAAAGCTTCTTATTTATTCTCCAGTCGACTTGTCAGCCTCCAGAATCCAGGTTCAGTCACCGTACGTGCTATAAATGATGTTGAACTCGGCATAAACATCGAAACGATATACCAACACGACGTATAAAAACAATCAAAATATAGTCCAATCAAGAGTACTTAATTTTCTACTGCACTTGCCTGCATCTCACATCTTCCCAACTGGTGATCAGCCGACGAGGCTGCAGGACGTGGCGGCGGCTGCGACATTTGCAAACATTCAGCGGGGCCCCTTGTAGCTAGGATCCGGAGGCGCGGCTTCGTCCATTGTCGGAGGAGGGTGAGAAGGCTAGCGTGGTGGAGTTCTGCTGCTAGAACCGCTACCATGGCGGTAGGTAGGCGGTGAGCTACACTTGACTCTGTTGCTAAGAAATTACCACTCATGTCGATTGGTTTATGATTTGGCAACTGAAATGACAAATTTCCCTCATCGTTTATTTTTGGCCCAACACAAAATCCATAGTATGTACAGATGATCCTTTCATTCGCTGCTAAGACACAAAGAAATATTGCAAGTTGGAATTGATCGACATGGCCTGACTTGGAAATTTGCTCGATCTAGAGAAATCTTTCACGGGCAGTACGTGGTGTGCTGTGCTGCGATGGCGCCTCCGGATCTTTCTCGCTGGTGGCCACGAGAAAGCATTTCTCCACAGAAAACTCCAGCCATAAACTATAGATAAAAAAAATCAAAGGAAATCTCGTTGCCACAGTGGTACTCCTATCTAATGTCTTCAGTTAAGAAGGAAGAAATTACGAGATATACTATTGCTAGCAGTTGCTGTTGGTCGCTACTTCTCATGGAGGATTAGTCTTTATCATGTCGATCGCCGGCATGGAAAATCGTGTCGTGGAACTGAAGCGAATCACGGAGGAACAATCATGCCCCCTTTTTTTTGGCTCAACTCGACGGACTAGCAGGGCTCGAGATGTAGATGTAGGATGCACTTACATCCAGTAGAAGAGTGCTCTGGAATGGACTGTGTATACATGTCGCGTTGGGCAAACGCTTGGACGATTGTGCTCTAGTTCAACGGCATTTATAGCAAGGTGAGTGATCTGGACCGTGGAGCCCTTTTTTCTTCTTCGAAATGGGCCGGGGTCTGTCCGACCTCCGCATCAAAGTGATGCATACAATTTCTTTATAATTTAAACATATCTCAAAGAGTAAAAAAAGTATGGATCATGGGACCCAATACAATTAAGCAAATATAGACCATCAGTCCCATCTCGGCGGCACGTCGAGAAGTTTGTGGGAGTGGTGTGTTTCTTAAGGATTTCTCCTCGCGGTGGTGATCTCCGGAGCATTAAGGAGTTTCAGCGGTGGTTCATCCTTCTTCTTCGGCTCCGGGACGGATGTGGTCTTCTTGACCCTTTCGACGACTTGTCGTCCGCAATCAACAACATCAGGCCGGCTCAGCGGGCGGCGGCAGCGCGCCTTCGACACGGTCTGAAGGTTAAAGACAAAGGGCATCTTAAGAATCTCGTTATGATTTTTCTTTTTTTTTAAATGTTTTGTACTGTTCGGTGTTTATTTTAATGTCTGAATCTTTTCCGAAAAAAAGCAAAGATAGACCAAAAGAAGACTCTGGAGCTCCTGCACGGCGCACACATGGACTAGGGAATTAAAAAGAACCTTTCCTTGTCTTTTTTTCAGATCAATTAACGAAACGTCGACGACTCTCCAACATCTCTACAGTATGTGTAACCTGTAGAATCTTGGGTCGTACTAACAAACAGATCGATAGATTACAACAAAACAACCAACTATTTGGGCATTTGGCCAAAGTCACCTCAAAGTCGATCGACATTGCAACAGAGGCTGGCGCAGCGCAGGTATAGCATGCATGTCGATCCAGTAGTGAAGAAAAGTGTGAACGGATTGTCCATCCAGCCCTAAACTCAAGGACGCTGACCGCACAATATTTTGCCCGGTCCACAACCACGTCATGCGTACGTACGGCCGCTTAATAGGTCAGTTGCCATGCTAGATTTTCTAGCGGGGTGACGAGGATATGCGAACAAATCAAGACGACGTCGTCGTCGGAATGGTCCGGAAAAGCAAACATGTGCGTTAGGCATATTAGGACAACTCCAATGGGTCGACTCAAAACAGACACAATAGGTGCCTGTTTTGGTCGGTCCATTTACATGCCGAACCGGACTGGCATCTGGCGCTTATCCGCTCTTTTCTAACAATAGCACTCAACGTTGCGAGCCATTTTATCTGTCCATGTTTGTCTTTCTTTTTCATTTCGACCATTTGAATATTTCTTAAATGAATTTAATTTTTGATAATGAAACGATTTTAATTTAGATAGGACATAAATTAAAACTAAGATAAACTAGGACATCAAAATAAATAATGAACCTTAGAACCAGGATTTGCTCAAGTACTCATCGTCCGAGTCGAGCACGCGGCCTCCTCCGGCTACGGGTCGCCAGCAACCTCCTCCTACGCCTCGGCCTCCTCCTTTGCCGGCGGAAGAATGCCACGCCACGTGGTGCTCGAGGCATGGTGACGAGAGTGGCTGTCGCGAGCTCACGCGAGGACACTCCAGCACGCGCTCCATGGCGTCGAGGAAGTGCTGTGGCGGTCCATTCCGGAGTAGGGAGAGGTAGCCGAAGCGAGGATGGAGAGAGTGAGGTGCTGTGGCTAGGGTTTGCCGCATTGGCGCGTGCTAAAGAACTAGTGGCAGATGGGAGGCTGACAGGCGGGGCAGGCACGGACACACGCTAGTCGTTTGGCCACATTTTCAGATCAATTTTTGGTCGGAAATGGGTCGAGCCGGATGCGTCCGTCCCCGCCGGTCCATTTCTGGTGCCCTGTTGGACGATGTTTTTTCCGCACGGACAGAAATGGACAGACGGGGACGAAGGTAGTTGCCCTAATTCTATTGTTGTGACTAATTTTTTACGGCCGTCTGGTCTGCTTTCACCGTTGCTTGGATCTGTCGAGTGAGCTTTCATGATCTCTCCCATTTAAGTCCATGCGCAACGCAACAAAATTGACCCGTTCACACCTGGCCACTGGCGCTACAACGACAACCCAAGCTACAGAGACAGGTGCAAGCTCTGAGGAAGGTGCAAGGCAAGTAGCTGGTGTGGTGTGCCTGGATAGTGTTCGTCCAATATATAGCCACCGGATGTCTCGCCATTTGCTCCAAGCAGCAGCATCATCAAAAGAAACCAGCTCCCTACCATTTCCAAGAAGCTAAAGCAATCTAGCTTTGCTAGGATGTCTCTGGTGATGAGGCTCATCGACACGCTGTCCCTGGACGCGTGGAAGAGCCCGTTCAGCAGCATCTTCGGCACGCCGGCGGGCGCGGACGCGTGGCTGGCCAGCGACACCACGGCCTTCGCCGAGACGTACATCGAGAGCCGGGAGACGGCGGAGGCGTACGTGTTCAGCGCGCGGCTCCCCGCGGGGGTCACCAAGGAGGAGGTCACGGTGGAGGTGGAGGAGGAGGGCCACGTGCTGGTCATCGCCGGCCAGCGCAGCGTGCGCAGGGAGGCCACGAGGGACCTCGAGACGCGCCGCCACGTCATCGAGCGCAGCTCCGCGTCATTCTTCGGCAGGTTCTGCCTGCCCGAGGACGCCGCCGTGGGGCAGGTCCGGGCCGCCATGGACGACGGCGGGGAGCTCATCGTCACCGTGCCTAGGGTGGGAGCTGCCCTGGCGGTGCTGCCCCAGCCGGCCTTGGCTCCCATCGAAGTCGAGGCCAGCCCGTGCTGATCATGCATGCCGACGCCGGCACCGGTGCGCGGACACGTACGTAGTAAGTTGCTCGTATGATCCGCTTGGCCGGTTCGCACTGTACGTTCTGTGGCTTGGCCGGAAACTGAGGTGCTCGCTGCACGGTGCTGGCTCCGTCGTTGTGTGTGGTTTGTTGGGAGTGAGCTCCATGCATGCATGGCTCTAAGAGCAATGTGCATGTATCTTTTGCTTGTATTACTTGTTTGTCAGATGTGGAGCTTGCAAGCTGGAATCAGTCTACTCTCTCAGTAATTCTCTGCAAGTTGGTTAATTAGCTGTAGTATTACATGCTAAAACTCTCCATCGATATTTTGTGTCTTCATGACACACAGAAGATAGATATTTCGAGTTTGAAAAGTTTCGATCCATCAAGCATCTCGTGGACAGTAGCGAGATAGTTGGTCGGCAGGTTCGTTGGTGAAAGAGGCACGGCAGGTCGACAGCAAGGCGGGGACAGTTCCCTCTCGAGTTTGCGATTATTTTGCAGGCGATCAAGCAAGAGGCCAACGGCCATGTGGACCATTGCACCAACCGCCACGTGGGGTACGGCCGGACGGCAGCTCGGCGGCGAAGATGTCTGTGTTCTGGCCTCGAGATTGCCCTAAAACCATTTTTAGCCACTAATGGCGCTTTTAAAAATTTCAGACAGATCTATCCCTTCCCAAAAAAAGGGCCATTCGTTTTGAATAAGCCATTTGATACGACGTCTCCGATAATCTACTGTGAATGGTGTTTTTTGAAAATCTCCCAGATCCTGAGATTTTCAGAATGTCAACGTGAATGGTGTATTGGCGCGGGGCGCGGGGGGTGGGTGGGGGGGGGGGGGGGGGGGGGGGTGGGTGGGTGTGGCGGATCATTTAGCAAAAAATATACCATAGGGAGTCGGAGACATAGACACTGCAAACTGCATAGTTCGGCCACCCTAAATACATCATGTATTTTAATCGACGTTGCTGATGCGACAGGGATGGTTTTTCGGTGGCAGCGGGATCATTTTTTTTGCGAAACACAGTACAACGTAGACGCTCACATACACGTGCATACACTCACCCCTATGACCGCACACACGCACGCACACCCTACCCCTATGAGCACCTCCGAGAGACTGAGCCGGTGGATCAGGTCTTGAGATTGACAAAGTCATCACAGGTGTCTCGCTGTCGACGGGAACGTCGCCTCCTGCTGAAGAATATTCTGTCTAAATGAGAAATATCAGCGTCAAACTTGTGGTTTAAACTCTGGTGAGTTGGGAGTATAACCACCCTACTAACCATCCTACTAACTTGCGACGGGATCACATTTGGAGCGAGTGACCTGGGAGGCTAGCTGGACTAGGTTGGCTCTCCCCAAAAAGGAAGAAAGCTTCTTACATTGATTACTTTAATTTTTGTTTAAGAGAAATACTTTTCTCCAGCTTATCTGTGATGTAAATGAGGTTGAACTTGAAACAAATCGACCAACCAAGCCATTGTTCAGCACTACACACACGTCAAATATTAGTCCAGTCCAGACTAGAACTTGATTTTCTACTGCACGCATGTGCATCCTAATTTCCTAGCTAGCCCGTCGTGTTGAGCCAAAAATGTTTTTTTTTTGAAAGAGCGCAGGAGAGCTGCGTTATTTCATTGATAGAAGAAAGCAGTTACAAGGAACCCGAGCCAAAATAAAAAAGAGGCTAAACCAAGCAGAAGCCTGCTGGGAGTAGCGAACAGAACGGACTACTCGCGGCATCGTAGGTGCCCGCAGCCAGCTAGCGCCCAGCTAGCCGCTTCGTCGAATAGCAGCTGCGCTGCCACCGCCGGCGTCGTTGCGTGATCACGGAAGATCCGCGCGTTACGCTCGCGCCAGATGGCCCATATGGTGAGCAGGGCCAAGGACTTGCCCGTTTTCACCTGCGGAGCTGGCGTGGATGACAGTGCCGCAAGCCAGGCATGCAGTGCCGGCAGGGGCGAGGGCGGCCACGAGGCCGGGTGCAGCGTGGCAATGGCGAACTTGTCCGCAACACGATCCCAGAGCGCGCGCGACCAGCTACACTCGACAAGCAGGTGCTCCGCCGTCTCAAGACTCCGCATGCAGAGAGGGCAGAAATACGAGTTCGGCCATCGCGCGCCATTAGACGGTCAGCCGTGAGCACGCGGTTTTGAACGAACAGCCAGGCCAAGAGCTTGCATTTCGCCGGCGCCCATGCTTGCCAAACAGTTGGCACAAGAGGCAACGCCACCGAGCCGAGGAACAGCATCCGGTACGCGGAGGAGGCCGAGTAGACTCCGTTCTCCGTGCGACGCCAAGCGAAGGAGTTCGGGTTGCCAACGGCAAGCTGCAGATTAGCCACAGCCAACCAAAGCCGAACGAAGGCCGGCAGCATTTCCGCCGAGACACGTCCACGTAGGTCGCTGACCCAGCGCTGATCATGCACAGCATCGGCCACCAGACGTTGCTTACGGCGCGAAGCCGCAAAAAGGTCCGGGAAGAGCACAAAGGGGGCTCCCTCAGTCGTCCAATTGTCGAACCAGAACCGCGCAGTTTGTCCGTCGCCGATGGAGGCGATGGTGGCCGCAGCGAAAATTGCTCTGTCCGCCATCGAACAGGGGACCGGCATGCCGTTCCATGGCTTGTCGGGCGCAACACGTTCCAGCCAAAGCCACTTAAGGCGCAAAGCAGTCCCAAATCGGTCGAGGTCGACAATGCCAAGGCCGCCCAGGTCACGGGGCCGGCAGATCTTGCTCCACACAACCTTGCAATGGCCCCCATGGCACGTTTCCTCACCTCTCCAAAGCCACGCACGACGGAGCCGGTCGATCAGCTTGCGCACCCAAGCCGGCATGGCGTGCACCGAAATCCAGTAGACGGATAGTGCCGAGAGCACGGCATTGAGCAGGACGAGGCGGCCTGCCGCGGAAAGAAGCTTGGCCTTCCAACAAGCA
This sequence comes from Poa pratensis, assembly GCA_947311845.1. Lineage (NCBI taxonomy): Eukaryota > Viridiplantae > Streptophyta > Magnoliopsida > Poales > Poaceae > Poa > Poa pratensis. The sequence continues at coordinate 163,539,975 of CAMZMU010000074.1, forward strand.
AGCCTACTGGCAATGTGGTCGAGCAACGGCTGGAAATCAACTTTCCGGAGCTTGCGCAGGCTCAGCGGAAGGCCCAGGAACTTACACGGCAACGTGGCAAGACGAGCACCCAAAGGCGAGACGATGTCGGTGACGTCCAGGGCCTCACACCGAATCGGGATGACACTTGTCTTGGAGAAATTGACACATAGACCGGTCACCTCGCCGAAACGGTGCAGAATGGAGCGCAACGCCGCGAACTCCTCCTTAACCGGCCTAATGAAGAACACGGCGTCGTCGGTGTACAGCGACGTTCGCACACCGTTGGCCTGGCCGCCAAGGCGAGAAAGGATCCCGTCCTCGACCGCCAACGCGAGGATGCTCTGGAGCGGCTCCATGGCCAAGTTAAAGAGTTATGGCGAGAGCGGGTCACCCTGCCGGATCCCACGGCAGTGGCGAATCCGGTCCCCCACAACTCCGTTTAGGATGACACGCGAGGAGGCGGTGGACAGTAGCAAGGCGATCCAATCACACCAACGTTGGCTAAATCCTCTAGCTTTGAGCATGTCGAGGAGATAGACCCAAGAGACGGAGTCGAAAGCCTTTGCGATGTCTAACTTGACCAGCATGGAGGGACGCTTGGCTCGATGCAGACGGCGAACCTGCCCTTGTACAAGCAAGAAGTTGTCCTGGATACACCGCCCACGGATGAAGGCGCTCTGCGTAGGCGAAATCAGGTCATCGATGCGCTTGGCGAGGCGAGATGCCAAAACCTTCATGAAGAGCTTGGCGAAGCTATGCAGGAGGCTAATGGGTCTGAAATCACCAATGGAGGCAGCCCCATCACACTTGGGGATGAGGACAACATGGGCCTCGTTGAGCTTGTGCAAACCCGTCCTGTTAAGCTGGGAGAGCTGCTGGAAAGCTAACAGGAGGTCCTGGATGATGATTGGGGAAGCTGCTTTGAAGAAAGCCCCAGAGAAACCATCCGGCCCCGGCGCGCGGTCAGCTGGCAGGTCGGCAATGGCAGCAAGAATCTCGTCAGCAGTGAACTCCGCATCGAGCTCGGAGAGATCGAGAGACGGGAGCCCGAGCGCATCCCAGTCAAAAACCTGCCCGACAGCCGCCGGCGTGCCAAGCAGAGCGCCGAAGAAGTCCTTTATCACCGCCGCCTTGTGAGCATGTTCAGTGGCGATGCCATGGCTACCAGCGAGAGACGGGATGAAGTTTTTACGCCTTCGTGCGTTGGCTTTAAGATGGAAGAATTTAGTATTAGCGTCACCAACGCGAAGAAAATGCGCTCGATCACCGCGAGACCAAGGATGCGCGATTTCAAAGCTTTGCGGAGCTCGAGCTCGTCGGGCTCAAGTTGCCGCTCTTCTTGCGCCGCATCAAGCAGCAGCACCGTATCCTGGGCCATGAGAAGCTGCATCTTGGTGTCGCCGATGAAGTTCTTCTGCCAAAGCCGGAGGGCCTTAGCCGTACGCGCCATCTTCTCCTCCAATCGCCCCACCGCGCTAACAGCTGAGCACGGGGCCTGCCAGGCTTGGGCGATGACGTCAGAGAAACCATCAAGGTGCACCCAAAACGCTTCAAAGGGGAATCTGTGCGGCCGCGGGATCGGCGAGTCGCAAGTCAAGATGAGCAGGCAGTGGTCGGACATGGCAGAGGCATGCGGGAGAAGGCGGGCACTAGGAAAAGCACAGTCCCAATCGGTATCACAGAACGCGCGGTCAAGGAGCCAAAAATGTGGAAAGAATGTTCTGGGCTACGCAAAATTTCCCGTCGATCCCAAGGTCATGTTGCAGACCAGTAGTCCTCCACGACAAGTACTGATCAACAGGAACTGCTACAATTAATAGTAGTATCCCGTGATTTCTTCCTTCCTAGTTGAAGACATTAGATATATAGGAGTAGCAATGTTGCAAACAGATTTCCTTTTGATTTTTAAATCTATCGTTTCTGGCTGGAGTTAGGTGTGGAGAAATGCTTGGTGGCCATCAGAGAGAAAGATCCGGAGGTGGCATCGCATCACACGTACACTGCTCGTGAGAGATTTTTCCAGATCGAACTAAATTCCAAGTATCGTGGCAGCTACGCGAACAAATATACTATTTGTCAACAATGCCATGTCGATCAGTTCCAAGATGCCTTTGTAGCTTCGCGGTGAAGGAAAGACATATGTACTCCATAATTATGTCTTTGTCGGCCAAAAAATTAAAGATGAGAATTTCTTCTCAGTTACCAAATCATAAACGGAACGACATAATCGACAAAATCCATTGGCTAATTTTTTTGAGGGCAATCCATTGGCTTGATCATCAAGTAAGAAAGTGACCCAGCACTTTGTGATCAAGTCACGAGATGTGTGGTTGAGGGTCACTTCTTGCTCCCATGGATTGATGCATGAAATTTTGTGGGCTAACCGGCCGGCCCATCAAAGATTCATCTTCCGCTAGCGTCCCTTTCCTTTTGTACGTACTCCACAAAGTAGGTATCTCACCCACGCGTGACGCCACGGCCTGACCCGTTTCACGCCGCCGACCGATCTCGATCGATGACCGCGCTGAGCATGAAGCTCATGGTCGACACGGCGGCTCGCCGCGTGCTGTTCGCGGAGGCCAACAAGGACGTCGTCGACTACCTCTTCTCCATCCTGGCCCTCCCCATCGGGACCGCGATCAAGCTGCTCGGGAAGGAGCGAACGGGCGGCGTGGGCGGCAGCACCGGCAGCCTCTACGCGAGCGTCGAGAAGCTCGACAGGGCCTACCTCGAGTCCGCCGCTGCAAAGGCAGTGCTCCTCGGGCCCGCCGCCATGCCGTCCGCCGCCGGCAAGCCGATCGAGCTCCCTCCCGTTTCGCTCGAGGTCGATCGTGCGGGGCGTCCTAACATACACGGTGCTGGACGACCTGACGGTGACGCCCACCTCCGGTATGTCCAGCGTCGCGCTGCTCAACGCCTTCGCCGTGAACGACCTGGGCGCCCTACAGGAGAAGCACGTACAGCTCATGCACAAGGAGGTGAGTGATCGATCGAGAAGTAGTACTCACTAATATATTCAACATGGAACCACGGAAGCAAAGAAATACGCACAACAATATGATAACCCTACTGTAGTCTGTGGACGCGGATAGTGTAGACAAGGAATATATGATGAAGTATGGTCGGGTTCGATGATAGGGTTGACTGAGTTAGGGTTGCAAAAATCTTGTACAGTATCAATTTTGATTGATTTCTAAGAAACTAATTTGTGTTGACACTATAAACTTACAGGGTTTGGATATTCTGAGAGCTTCGCTAGAGTCCAAGACTGTTCTTACGGACGTTTTCCTTGGAAAGAAGCCCTGAGAAGTTATGATGTTGTGAAAGTTCTCATGAGGTTATTCTTGTAAAGGTACAATTGGCCAATCTAATTTTAGGTAGTTGCAATTTGTGTGCACAAAAGTGGAAGCACTATCACACACCATTGGTGGGGAAGCTTAAACAAAATTATAGCAGGTACTATAATTAAGCTAAATTCCGTGATCTTGGTGTGTTTCCACTTGAAAATTGCACTCGTTTTATAATTTACTTGTTTCCATTTAATTGATAAGTTATGCTCATTTTCGAAAAAGAACTATGGTGCAATAGATCTAGGAGAGGGAATTTCATGATGTTTTTTTCAATCTGCAACACTACCACTCTATAATAATTAGGCTTATAATATCCTATGTTGACTTATTTTATAATAAACATAGGCATAGAAGTAGAAAAAATGGTTAAAGAAATGTAAATTATGAAGAACTTGTTGGGAAAGTTGGATTATCGTAATCCACCTCAAAACTAAACAGTGATGTGCAGGCTATTACCTGTGCCTTGCCAACCCTTTGCCCTGCCTACCATCTTTCTTTGACCAAATTTGTTCATGTATTTCTAGGTACAATCATACTTTTGGTACTACTATTTAAACCTGTTGCAGTGAATTAAAAAGTGAATGAAGGGCAATGAATGTCATGTTATCCGGTTACAAATAGGGTTTTGTCTTAGATATGATATTTGAAAATTATCTCCTGGAAAATTGCAAATGGATCATAAATATTTGAATTGTGGCTGGAAAGGATTCTCAGCTGTAAAATTCTGAAGCTCCCTCGTCCAAACGCTCATGTCTTTTGCTAGGAAAAACTAATTGTTTTAAACTGAGAAAACCTAAATGTTCAAGAGACTAAGTTTTGAAATTTTGTCCTATTGCAGAATTTTTTAGTAACTTCCCAAAATTTTGGAAATTAATTGAGGTTGTTGTAATGAAAAAAATAGGAACTATTCCCTCTCCTAGATCTCTTCCACCATAGTTTTAAAAAAAAATGTTCAAATGGTAGAAACCAAATGTTCAAGAGACTAAGTTTGGGCAAAAATTAGAATCTTCGAAAAACTATAAAGTTTTTTCGACTAACTTCTCAAGGAGGCAGGGCGTTCCTGCAATTCGTATACAAGTTTTTTGACATTTTAGTTGAGGTGATTTATCCTTATCTCACATATTGGACAGTATTCCTGTGGTAGAAGGTAGAATCTGTTGACAACAATACAGCCTTGGCAAATTCATTAATCTTGAGTAAAAGTAGGTACAATGTGAGTGTGTATAATTGTGTAAATGCGTGCTTCCAGTTGAAAAGGACTATTGTCTCTTAAGACTATAATGTTAACAGGAAACCAAGATCTGGTCATGCACTGGGTGGGCTATGCACTCCTTGCTGGGTTAAAGCCCATGCTACCATGTTCTTATTCTCGGCCTACAGCCCAATTTGCCTTTGGGCCTGCTCTGCTGTCTGCTGTCTTACAGTTGTATGAAAAATAGCTACTCCGTAACTAATTGGATGTATAATTAGGCAGTATCAAAAAAAATTTAACTTAGAATTAGCAAGCAGTCTTTTTATTAGATCAATTCTCTGGCTCTGTTAACAGACAATTCGAGTATTCGTTGCAAGAACAGTCTTTTTATTAGATCAATTCTCTGGCTCTGTTAACAGACTACTCGTTGCCTACGTTCCTGTCGCTATTGTTTCTGAATCTGACCAGCCGTTTGAGGAAACCAAATTTAGACCTTACTAACAGGAAGTTCCACTTCTTATTATCGCAAGCAATACGGGATAAGAGCCTGCAAAATATACACAACGGACCACGCTCAAGTCAAAATAATTTATTTCTTATCGGCAAACTACTTGACCTCAACCTTGGGCACTGTAACCGTAAACACTCTCGGCAAACTACCACGAGGGCTTTGCCAAGAGCAAAACGGGCACACAGCAAAGGAGCAAAATCCGGTTGTGTTTTATATTCGTGGCTGAAGCCCTTGCTGCAATGCTCTTATTCTCAGACTGAACTCTGAAGCCCATTCTGCCATGGCTCGGTCTCTGCAGTCTGCTCGCTTAAGTTGCTGATTAACTGAAGTTTCGCCTGATGAAGCATAATCAGGCAATTTAGTAGACGGAATGCACATATAACCCATATATACGAATTAATAATTTCATTCCTCTTGCTCTCTTAAGAAACTACTCGGTCTCTATGCCCCTTCTCAGCTACTACTTCTTAATCTAACCAAAAGTAATCAACGAGTACTTAAGAAAACAGGGAATGTCGTTTTCCTTAGGTCTCACAGTCCAAACTCTACAAGCTCCTGCGCAAGGTAAGAATTTGGAAAACTTCACCAAACACAAATCCAAACGATTTGTTTCTTATTTATTCTTCAGCAAACTGAAAGGTGATCAAACGGGCACAGCTAAAGCATACACAGGAGTTCGATACACAACTACATAGGACTCGACAAGAACACTGACATAGATGCTGGACCTGATCAACCAAGACGCACTCAGCCGGAGATCTCGATGGCCTTCACCTCGGTCGTCTTGACCTCAGCTTTCGGCACGGTGACGGTGAGCACGCCGTTCTCAAGCCCAGCCTTCACCTCGTCCACCTTGGTGTTCTCCGGTAGGCGGAAGCGCCTCACGAACTTGCCGCTGCTGCGCTCCACGCGGTGCCACTTGTCGTTCTTGTCCTCCTTCTCCTTGGTGCGCTCGCCGCTGACGACGAGCACGTTGCCGTCCTCCACCTCCACCTTGACCTCCTCCTTCTTAACGCCGGGGAGGTCCGCCTTGAAGACGTGCGCCTCGGGGGTCTCCTTCCAGTCCATGCGGGCGTTGGCGAACGCGGCAGTGTCGCTGTTGCCGGAGACTGCAGGGACGATGGAGCGGAAGGCGTCGAATGGGTCGGCCCAGAGGTCGGCGAAGGGGTCGAACACGTTGCTGCGCCTAACAATCGACATTGTTGCTGGGTGCTGTGGCGAGTGATTGCAAGTGTATGATTGTTTGATCGAATCCGAATGCTTTGTTGATCTGCAATCTCAAGAACGAGGGTCTACTTATATGGCCTCGTCAAGGAGCACCAACGAGTTCCCTGGTCTTCTCTGCTTCTTTCTAGAAAGAGCCCTCGCGATGCATTCCAGACTAGTCTCCTGGCGCTGGAATTATGCTGTTGAATTAAAGGAGAAGGCCCACTCGCCAACCCCAGGCTCGAGAGTGCTCTAGAACGCAGTAGGCCCTTCCTGGGCCAAAAACAAAAACAAAAATCAAAGCGCTCGTCCACTGGACACTGGAGAGAACTCGGGAGGCATCAAGAGTAATACTCTTTCTTTTTTACTTGTATAATCCACTTTATTTAAATAGAAGTTTCAGTATTACAATCTTTGTGTTCTATCGAAAAACAATAGGGAGACAAGGTGACCTGATCTTCAACTTAAGATAAGAAGATATAAAACAACACGTTAGTCCCACTTCACAATCAGATTATTAACAGGTATAATCCCATTCGCTGCTCCGGCCCTTGAAAACATATCACGCGTCGCGATCGACCGTCTCATTAATATCCCAAGCCCTACACGGTAAAGTCTGATTATGACACCGCGCTCATCAAGTGATTCGAGTTACTTGAACATGGACTTGTAGTGATCCATGCCTAACTATTGATGATTAGCACATAAACTTGTATATGTCGAAACTGATCTTTAGGAGTATTAGTTTTGTTTACCATCTTTATGGTTTTTGTTTCATAGTACCAATGAAAACAAGATGAAAACTTGCTCTCAGGCTGTTATTGTCTTACCATAGGTAACTAAACATTGAGAAGACCACACGCACGCACCCGCACGGTAGAATATTTACATGGAACGTGCCCAAAGCACATACACGCACTGGGATCCCATCACACACGCTAGCACCGACGAGATCGAAGTTACTAGTAGTACAAAGTAGTGTAGTAGTACTAAGCTTAGGATTAGACGACCAGAAGGAGCAGCAAACATATATATGGTGTCACAGAGCTAGCTTGTTCGGCACTCTGTCTTCTCCATCGACCGCTCTGAGTTTAGCGGTGGGTGCTCCTTGTCCTGGTCTCGTCGCTGTAAAGCCTGGACAGTAAACTTGGCAACGTTATTCCTAGGCTTAATAGACCGTGTTAATTAAGATGAGGAGGTTGCTAAGCTTAATTAAATTACCAGTCATAGACGGTGGGGGAGTTGGGCTGCGGGCGGTCGAAGAGGTTGGCGCCGAGGCTCTTGGTGGCGAGGTTGCTCCCGGGGTGGAACACGCTCCTCCACACGTTGCCACCACGCGGCGGGGTCGACGACGACGCCGACGTCACCGGCGTCGTCGGGGTCGTCGGCATCGACTTACTCGCCTCGCCTCCAGTAGCTGCTCCACCAAGATCCATGCATGGAAATCGCCGTCACCAAGTTGTTATTAGTTTCAGGTTATTTCGCTGCTTCTTCATGCAGGATCTGCTGTATGAACCACTAAACATATACTATACCTGTGTTGATGGCCAGAGGTTGGGTGACGGCGACCCTCCGGAGCTTGTCGAGGCCTGTCTCCGGGCGAGGCCCGGCCACCACGTCGTCCCACAGCTTGTCCAGCATCTTGTCTTGTGCACAACCAGATCTGGTCGAAGCAAGAGCTTCTAGCTGCTACCGCGGGAAAGATCAAACACACACTGTCCGAGTAAGTTGCTACCCGAGAGCTTCTCTTAAATCTTGCAGGGACGCAGTGCCGTTACCGTTTGGTGATGTTTACCGCCCTAAGATCACAGATAGCCGCCTATACAACCTACAGTACTTATACTACGACTACTTGCAAATGAAGGGCCGGGATGTCGTGTCGCCTCGACAGATCTTAGCTCCGGTGAGGATATCTTAGTTTGACCGCAGATGACCAGAACCAACGCTCGATAAGACGGGATGACGAGCTCGGAGTTTGGACAGTCGTGGCGGATACGGATGGGCAAAATGGCGCCGGCCCCACGGCTAGAGCGGAAAATATCCTAGCCTACATCCGTGAGGCATGATGATATTTTCTTGACGTGAGACACGCGGCAGAGCAGACAAATGATCAACGACCATTAGTACAGATCAATTAATCGGATTAATTTGACTCATCGCAAATGGTTAACCAAACAACCACTACCGTTAGCGCTGCACATAACCGAACTGAAACTGAAATCGAACCCGAAAAAACTTAACCGTAACATAAATTATGGTTTTTCGGTTACTGGTTAAGGTTTCAGTTAGTAAAAGTGCTAACTATATAGCATACCAAAAATTCACGGTAAACCGGAAAAACCAAAGAGCCAAGCCTAGCGTCCTCCACCGTATGGGTACATCCCCAGGCAAGATCCGGAAGCCGAGCGAAGAGATGATGCCCGCCGCTGGGATGACCAGAGGCGGAGAGATGACGAATGGAGATGGGAAGAGGATAGGCGTCGTGAAGAGGAAGACAAGCATCGTCGCCGTCTGGAAGATGAAAGGCGCCGGGCTGATGCGTCCCGCAACTCGGAGAGGCTGGCAAGGGAAAGGGCGTTGCTCGAGATCAAGCGCAAGGGTGATGAAGAAGCGAAGCGCAATCGCGACAAGTGGGCTCACAGGCCAGAAATGCAAGCGGGTGGCTCTAAATCAACTGAAGTTTCTGTCAAATCCGTCCCTCCGGCCCAGCCTGCTCGGCAACAGGTTTCAATGAACACGGTAAGCCCCTCAAACAATGCCAGCAACCCTTCTTGCTTACAGCCGATCGCTGCTCCAGTAGGTTCTAAGGCAGTTGCGTCAGATATTGGACAATCTCGAGAGCAGTTGGGGTCCTCTGTACCTCCACCTGTTCCCGGTCTACTCCTGAGAGCCAGGCAAATGAAGTGGTTGATCTGACTGATTCTCTAATGGTTTTGTGCGACAATTGTGGGAAGAATCATCATATCAAGGTGTGTCCGCAGCGTGATCCTTGGGAATATGTGGCCTCTTTCTTTGGTTGCTCTGATTTTGATCAAGGCTTCTATTCGTTTCTTGTGAATCAGTCTGAGGTACAACCTATGGAGCAACTGAATTATGCTCATATCATTGTTGAACAAGGGGCAGTGACCAGCAGGGATATAGAACATGAGTTTCAGGTTTGGGCTGAGACAGCAAAAATCAATTGGCGTTTCTATGTGAAATCTGTTCAGAAAAAGAGTACTTGACAAGATTCCCTAATAGCAAGAGCATTGAGGAGTTGGCTCATTTTGAGAAACTCTTTATGAAAACTGTGCCTGGGGCAATCATCAAATTGCAGAAATGGGCTGGAGATGTCCAGCCAATTGCTAGACTGCAGGAGAGTTGGTTCGGAATCAAAGGGGTGCCTATGAAGTATAGAACCAAAGCTACTGCCTGTTATGCTGCAGGGTTAACTGGGAAGCCTCTGGCTTTGGACAAGAACTATCTGAGAAATATGGGCTTCATTAGGGTCAAAATTGGTTGTATTGATGTGGCTCTCGTATGAGTTTTAGTACACCAGAGAGTTGGTGAAATTGAGAATGATCTGTATGAGTTTCAGTACACCAGAGAGTGTTGAAATTGAGAATGATCTGTATGAGTTTCAGTACACCAGAGAGTTGGGGTACCCAAATATCAACACTAGTGCCTATTATGGGTCTCTGGTGTCTGATCATGACGGTGGAGATCAGGAACACACACCAAAACGGCAAAAAATGAATGGTGAGGGCAATGGTGTTGGAGGTTCCTCCTCTGCTCCTCCTAAAATTGGCAATGGTCCTAAAGAAACTAACACAATACAGTAGAGGTGTGATGCATGGGGGCTCTGTGACACAAGATCAAGAGAAGGGCAAGAATGTTCTCAATGACAATGACTCTGAATCTGCTGATAGCTCTATTTCATTTGGCACCAAAGTGAAAACCTGTCTCGAAAAGATGGAACCTGTTTATGTCACTCAGATGGGTTATCTAGGAGACATTAATCTTCCTTTCCCTGTTCAGCTTCAGCTTCCTGAGTTCCTGGAGCTGCAAAGGGTTGATCCAGATGCCTCTGCCGCTAGTGGGGGTCCTTCTGACAGCTCTATGGACATTCAGACTGACCCAAAATTCAGGAAATTTGTTAATAGGCTCTCTAAATCAGGATCTGACAAGAACTACACATTGAGCAAGCAGTATAACAATATGCTGGATCCCATTGCTGAAAATGATGCTGAAAACCCCTTGGGTTCCGAGGAAATGGTGGACTATGGCAGTAGTGGCTCAGAGAACAATAATGATAAGGAGTCTGGTGGTGATGAATTCTCTGCTGCTTTGGTTAGTGACTCAGCTGCAAGTCATGGCACTGAGGCTCCTTTGATCTTGCAGATGGATGGTTCTCAACCTGTGGCTGATTATACACAGGAAGATCCTTAAAACGATACAAGGATAGCTGACACTGACATGACTGAAGCTGGGGGATACAATATTAGAGCTAGCTCCAGGATTGCTAATCAGGTTAATGCAACTGATAGGGTTGAAGACAGAGCCAGGCTTCATGCTTCCCATCGTAATCTTGAAGGTACAAATCTTGATTCTCATAACTCTTTTGCTATTCTTGATGCTGATGATATCCATGTTAGAGTTTTAGAAATGGGTGTTGATCCTGCTTCTTTTAGTTTGGAAAAATTGATTACTTGAAATATCTAGAATTAGCTAGACATAATATTGCTAATAAAACATCTACTGTTATGTCTGAGGCTACCGATAATAACAAACAAGTGGCCTTGTTGGGTTGGGGTGAAGAAGAGATGGATAAGGATGGTTTTACTCCAGTTCTTTCCAAGAGTAGAAGGAAAAACATCAGAACTGCTCGCAGGTTAATGGTGGAGGGCTTGCCCTCAGGTTCTGGCAAGTTAAGTGGAGGAGCACTGGCTGGTTGTAGTGCTGCCTCGGTGAAGGTGACTAACAACCACCCTTTGAGTGGTGTTGTCACTGGATCTAGGGTGAGAAAAAAACCCAAAGTATCAATGATAGGTGCTTCTTTTAACTGTAGAGGAGTGGGTAAGAAGGGTATGAGTGTTTTTCTGACAGATCTCATCAAAGAGCAGGAGTTAGATTTCATTGGCCTGCAGGAGACTATTAAAAAATATTATTCTGACGCATTCTTCAAGAAAATTGATCCTTTGAATCGATTTTCCTGGAAATGGCCTGCTTCCATTGGAAGAGCTGGGAGCATTCTTGGTGGTTTCAATGCTTCCAGGTTTGATATTATTGAATCTCAGTGTAGTAGATACTTTTTGTTCAAGTTGTTCTCAGGGATTTGAAGATCCACAGAAAATGGAAATTGGTGATTGTGTATGGTGCAGCCCAAGAAGCTGATAAAGAGGAGTTTGTGACTGAGTTGGGTCAAGTCTGTAGTGATCAGTCACTCCCCCTTCTGGTGGGGGTGATTTCAACTTGATTAGATCTTTTTCAGAAAAAAATAAACCTGTACTGAATAGGAGGTGGATGGATATGTTCAATTGCTTAATCAACACTTATGAGATGCGTGAGATCCACATGACTGGGGGGAGTTTTACCTGGTCTAACAGTCAAGCTTCTCCTACTCTTGAAAAGCTTGACAGATTCATTATGTCCAGAGAGTGGGAATTGCTTTTCCCTTTGGTAACAGTTCACAAACTTTTGAGAGAGGTGTCTGACCATTGCCCCATTATTCTGGACACTATGGAAGGAGGGGCTAGAAAAAACAAAGAGTTCTGGTTTGATAAGAGGTGGACCCAAAATGATACTTTCCTCTTGAGAGTATCAAAAGTTTGGTGTCAACCCATTAGAGCAAAAATTAGTCTGGATCTGTTTCAGAAGAAACTGAAAATGTTAAGAAAGACCTTAAAGGTTGGGGAGCCAATTTGAGAGGTCAAGCTGTCCAGAGAAGGAAAACTTTGATTCTTGATCTTTCTGATCTTGAACTGCAAGAAGAGACCTCTCCTCTGTCGGCTGATCAACTAAGATGGAGAAATGAAATGCAGAAGGAACTGATGGAGCTGTTTGCGCAAGAAGAAGACTTTTGGAGACAGAGATCTGCAGAAAAATGGTTGTTCCAAGGTGATAACTGATGACCCACAAGTATAGGGGATCGCAACAGTCTTCGAGGGAAGTAAAACCCAAATTTATTGATTCGACACAAGGGGAGCCAAAGAATATTTATAAGCCTTGACAGATGATTTGTCAGTTCAGCTGCACCTGGAAGTAGACTTGCTCGACACAGTTTATCAGTAGCAACAGTTTTATGACAGTAGCAGTAGTGAAATAATAGCAGCAGTAAAATAAAGACAGCAGTAATAATTGCAGTAGACAGCAGGATTAAAATACTGTAGGCATAGGGATGGATGAACGGGCGCTGCATGGATGAGATAATTCATGAAATAGTCATACATAGGGCAATTGCAGATAAATAATAATAAGGTATCCAAGTAATAATCAATCATAAGCATGTGTTCCGTATTTAGTCGTACGTGCTCGCAATGAGAAACTTGCACAACATCTTTTGTCCTACCAGCCCGTTTGCAGCGGGGCCTCAAGGGAAACTACTGGTAATTAAGGTGCTCCTTTTAATAAAGCACCGGAGCAAAGCATTAACACTCCGTGAACACATGTGATCCTCACGTCGCAACCATCCCCTCCGGTTATCCCAATTTCTGTCACTTTGGGGCCTCGGGTTCCGGACAGTGACGTGTGTATACAACTTATAGATATGATCCAAAACAATAATTATTCTCATGATTCAATAACATGTTCAGATCTGAGATCATGGCACTCGGGCCCTAAGTGACAAGCATTAAGCATAATAAGTTGCAACAATGACATAAAGTACTACCGATGGATACTAGGCACCAAGCCCTAACAAATCTCACAACTATTACATGAATGATCTCATCCAATCCCTACCATCCCCTCAGCCTACAGCGGGGAATTACTCACACATGGATGGGGGAGTCATGGATGGTCGATGGAGAGGTGGCGGTGATGATGATGGCGATGATCTCCTCCAATTCCCCGTCCCGGCAGGGTGCCAGAACGGAGTTTCTGATCCCCGAAATAGGGTTTTCGATGGCGGCGGAGCTCTGGAAGGTTTCTGGAAAAAGCGTCGATCCCCCGAAGTTTTTAGGTCAGAGGCTTTAAGTAGTCCGAAGGGGAGCGCTGGGGGCCACACAGGGGGGCCACACCACCCCTGGGCGCGGCAAGGGCCCACCCGCGCCCTGGGTGCGTGTGGTGCCCCTGTGCACCCTCCTCGCTTCGTCTTCTGGCTCCGTGGGTCTTCTGGAAAAATAGAATTTCTGGAATTTTTCTGGAATTTTCCTAAAACTTTGACTTTCTGCACAAAAACGAGACACCAAGGCAATTCTGCTGAAAACAGCGTTAGTCCGTGTTAGTTGCATTCAAATCACACAAATTAGAGGAAAACAATAGCAAAAGTGTTCGGAAAAGATACGTTTTGGACGTATCAACTCCCCCCAAGCTTAGCTTATTGCTTGTCCTCAAGCAATTCAGTTAACAACTGAGTGCGATAAAAGAAACTTTTACGAACACATTTGCTTCATATGATGTATACATGCCTACTATATGATCAATTACTTAGACAATTCATAATAGGAACCATGCAAATAATGACACCTAGTAGTTATGCAAATCATGAAAAGATACCAAAGTACTAAGAATGAATAACATAGCATATATCTATCCACAAGAATTGCAATGTTCGTAAAAAGATATGACAAAGTGGTATCTCGCTTGCCTTTGTTTGAAGGGCAAAACATAAATGCCAAGGCACCTCTGAAGTTCAAGTGAAGACTAGATATAAAAATATCAAAGATAAGAGTATCATAGTTATACCTCAATTAATCGTATCCTGGGACAAGCACATTACACTAAGAACGACAGTTATGCTCTCGAAGAGGTGCTCAAAGAAAGGATGGTGACTCAACATAAAAATAAAAGATTGGCCCTTCGCAGAGGGAAGCAGGGATTAACACGTGCTAGAGCTTTTTATTTTAAAAACAGAGGTAAAAATGTTTTGAGAGGTGTTTGTTAATTGTCAACGAATGGTAGCGGGTGAGAACAGTATTCTACCTGTCAAACGGACTTTTAAGAGCGGCTCCCATGAAGGACGTTATTTCTACCAGCAAGGCAGATCATCCCTCTTTCTCTTTGGTTTACACACATTCAGGTATTTCACTGTTTGTCATTGCTTACTGATGAATCAGGGCAAAAGTGTGAAGAGAATTAATTGGTTAAAGTTGTAATTAATTGGGACTGGGCACCCCGTTGCCAGCTCTTTTTGCAAGTTATTGGATAAGCGGATGTATATGCCACTAGTCCAGGTGTAAAAGTCCATTTGACAAATAGAATAAAGAATAACCACACTAATTCCTCATGAGCTAGTAAACATTGACACAAAAAGGGAAATATTTTGAAAGTTTTAAAGGTAGCACATGCAAATTTACTTGGAATGGCTTGAAATACCATGCATAGGAGTTTTTGGTGGACTCTTTGGGATAACTTGGTTTAAAGGATTTGGATGCACGAGCAGCATTCCCGCTCAGTACAAGTGAAGGCTAGCAATAGACTGGGAAGCGACAACCACGAGAGCGATAACGGTCATAATCATGCTTGCGACAAAATAAAATTAACGGAGGCATAAAATGATACTAAAACTCTGAGGCAAAATAGATCATCAAGGCTTAATTGACTTTATTTTTCAGTCATAACATGTGTGAGCATGTGCCAAGTCGAATCAAGTGAATTATTCAGAGGAGGATACCAGCCTGCCATACCGTTTTACGAATAGAACAATGCATGTAAATATCTATATGACATGTTATTCGCTATTAGCAATTTGGTACTGGTCATAAGAAGACATGAACTACTAAGTAATCATTAAATAACATAACCACTACCATGATAGCTAAGCATGTTCACATGAGTAGGCATATTTACAAAAATGAAAAACAAATAGAGTTCATACCAGCCTTTTACCACATCCGAATTGTCGTAAGTCGTCATTATTGCTTTTCACTTGTGTGGCTTGAATGATGTGAAATGATAACCAAGTCCAAGTGGAACCACGGAAATTTTTCGAACTCCTGAAACAACTATACAAAACGGCAGAAGAACAACAAATATTTTTGGGTTTTCGAATTAAAGCAAGCATAGAAAGAAACAAGCAAACAAAGCAAAATCTTTTTGGATTTTTGAATAACAAGCCAAAACGAAAAATAAAGTAAACTAGCACTACAAATTCAAAAGCAAGAGAAATAAAGGAAATATTTTTGGTCTTTTGGTGTTTTGCGAAAATGAAATGGACACAAGAAACAAAAGAAAAGAAACAAACTAAAACATGGATATACAAAGTACCGACATGATATGAATATGATAAAATGAGTGAACTTGTCGGCATACCTCCCCCCAAGCTTAGGCTTTTGGCCTAAGTGGGAGACTAATCATCCACATGGCCCAGAACTCCATCCAGGTGGATCATACCTAGCGTGATCATAATCAGGATCCTGGTATGAGGAGCTCGTCGTGTCAAAGGGCTGAATGAAGTCCTCCTCAGGACCTCCTCCCTCACTATCCGCATGAAGGCCATGCTCCTCCATATATGCATCCAGGTCTCCCTCCGAGAATGACCATCCTTGCCTGACATCAAGGTTAAACAAAAGAGGCGCAGGCAAACAGACTATGCGTTCATAGGTTTTAGTTCTCCACCTGGTCTTCTTAACAAAAACTAATTCATAAGATAGATTATCAATGGTGGACCAGCGGGAAATAAATTGGTGGCTAATCATAGAGTTAAGATCAAGTCTTTCAATGGGGAGCTGAATATCAAAGTGATGTGGTCCTAAACCATGCATGGCTAATAATCGAGAAGCAATGAGACCTCCACAAACCCCTCCTTTTTCACGGTTAGTGGAGAGACGAAATGCAATCATAGCTCCCAAGTTATAAGTTCTATCACGTTTTAAGGCAGCAGAAAGAAATGCCAAGTCATAAACAGATAATTTACTTGCATTCTTCCTAGCTAAAACACATTTGCCAAGGTAGTGGGCAAAATATCGAATAGATGGGAGTTGGATGTTTCGAATTTTACCATCCTCGGTTGTAAAATCTTTCCCTTGGCAAATCTCTGAGTAAAGGTCTTGCAAATGCTTTGGTTGACCTCGAATCCTCCATGAGATCCCCAGTGTGGTACCTTAATAGCTGCACAAAAATCATGAAGAGACAAATCTACAGCTTTATTGTAGATATTATAATGAACCATGGGAGTAGGCAAATTCCAACTAAATCTAAAACTTTGAACCACTGACATAGTCAGCTTTACATATTGATGTGGTTCATCTGCAACAAAGTATTCCAACCCTGCATTAGAGATTAGAGTGTTGAAATCTTGCAAGATTCCTGCAGCATTCATAAACTCATGGCATGGATAAATAGAGGGAAACACAGAGTCTTCACGGTTGACTCCCATGACCTCTGATACTTCCAATTCTTCATAGTTAAGTTGGTTTCCATCCATCTTCCTTTTCTGAAATTTTTAAACAAACCTCATAAAAAAATTTTGGAGTGGTTAAATCAAAGGAAACACTAGGGAGACTTACTAGGGGACTAAACATGCATCAAAACTAGTTAATCTAAACAAGAACAAGCATGCAAGCTCTAATAACATGTCACCTACAGTACCAAAATGCTAAAGATATAAGCAACTAAACAAAATTCTATTTGGATAATCGGAGGAGTCACATACCGGAGAGCAATTGATCCAAATTTCAGCAGCAAAGATGGGCTGAGCAAGTAGATCGAAAAATTTCGAGCAAGAGCAGCAAGAACACGAGTTTGAGCAATGGTGGTGTGTATGGTCGGGAGAGAGAAAGGAGTGGGAGAGAGATGAGTGAGAGGAGGGCCAGGTGGACCCCACACCAGGGCAGGGCGCGGCCTGCCCTCCACCGCGCCGTGGGGGCGTGTGGTGGCCTGGTGGGTCCCCCTGGTCATCCTCTGGTACTCCCACGTTCCTCTTTAAAAACTAGGACTTACAGAATATTTTTCATAATTTTTTTGAAAACTTTTATTTCTGACATTTTCTGGGTACTTTAAACAATGAAAACTAGACAAAATGAATTTACATAAAGACCAAGCATTACTTAACTTTGCAAATTACAGTAGCAAAACAGTAGGTAAAACAAAAGTGAGAAAGAAAAATATGTTGTTTAGCAATTTTATGCATGTAAAACATATTTGTTAACAAGGTTGATCAAGTCTTGCCACCAAATACATTTTATATGACATAAAAGAATTAAACCACATTGAACAATCATGTTACCTTAAATGGTATAGCTATAGATCCAATCATAATATATCGAAGTTCTTCATGAGATTCATATATAGGGCAATCAATACTTCCCACTTTGATACTTTTAATATTGGTAATTGTATTAACTCCAAATATTTTGTCCAGCTTCTTGGGAAAATAAACAGTATGCTCTTTGTCATTAACATGGAAAGTCACTTTCCCTTTGTTGCAATCAATAACAGCCCCTGCAGTATTAAGAAAAGGTCTTCCAAGAATAATAGACATATTATCATCTTCAGGCATTTCAAGCACAACAAAATCAGTTAATATCAAGCAATTATTAGTTACTTGAACAGGAACATCTTCACATATACCAACAGGAACAGCAGTAGATTTATCAGCCATTTGCAAAGATATATCAGTTGGTATCAATTTTTCCAAGTAAAGTCTCTTGTAAAGAGAAAAAGGCATAACACTCACCCCTGCACCTAAATCACATAAGGCAGTTCTAACATAGTTATTTTTGATTGAGCAAGGAATAGTTGGTATACCTGGATCTCCAAGCTTCTTTGGAACCTTACCATTGAAAGAATAATTAGCAAGCATGGTAGAAATCTCTTCATTAGGAATCTTTCTCTTGTTAGAGACAATATCTTTCATGTACTTTGAATAGGGAGGTAACTTAATAGCATCAGTCAAAGGAATTTGCAAAAACAAAGGTTTCATCCATTCACAAAATTTGTTATAATGTTCTTCTTCCTTAGATTTAAGTTTCTTAGTAGGAAAAGGCATTTGTTTTTGCACCCAAGGTTCTCTTTCATTACCATGTTTCTTAGCAAGAAAATCTTCTTTAGTGTACTTTTTGTTTTTAGAATGCTTTTCAGGTTCCTCTTCACTTTCCTCTTTATCAGAAGCATCATTCTTATCTTTATCATTAGCATGTTCATTACCACTCTCAGTTTCAGCATCAGAGATAGATATACTATTTGGATTATTAACATGCTCATTGTCTTTAATAGGTTCAGGAGATTCCTCAACATGTTTATGTTTCTTCTTCTTCTTTTTCTTAGAAGGGGTAGTAGTTTCATTAACTAGTTGAGAATCTTGCTCAATTCTTTTAGGATGTCCCTCAGGATATAAAGGATCCTGAGTGGAAGCACCACCTCTAGTTGCTATACCAAAAGCATGTTTATCATTTTCTCTAGAAGCATTACCTAACAAATCTTTTTGCACTTTAGTCAATTGCTCAATTTGAGTTTGAACCATATGAAAATGTTTAATGAGTATTTTAACATCATTAGAAGTTCTTTCCAAAACATCATGCAAATGATTAATGACATGAGAATTCTTTATGAAGCTATTTTCTATTCTCCAATTGAAATTGTTTTGCTTAACAATGAAATTATCAAACTCATCTAAGCATTGATCAGGAGGTTTAGAATAAGGGATATCTCTATCATCAAAGCGTTGGAGAGAGTGTACCTCAACTGTAGATGAGTGAGGAATTGGCTTACACAATTCTTCTATAGGTGGAAGATTTTTCACATCCTCAGATTTAATACCTTTCTCCTTAAGAGATTTCTTGGCTTCTCTCATTTCTTCATCATTCAATTCAATCACTCCTCTTTTCCTCGGCGTAGGTACCGGAGTTGGTTCAGGCAGGGTCCAATCATCATGATTTTGGCTTATCTTAGCCAATAATTCCTCGGCTTCATCTGGAGTTCTTTTCCTGAAAACACAACCAGCACAACTATCCAGGTATGTCCTAGATTCAACAGTTAGTCCATTATAAAATATATCAAGAAGTTCATTTTTAGCTATTTGATGTCCAGGCCGAGCTCTAAGTAAAGAACAAAACCTTGCCCAAGATTCAGGCATTTTCTCTCCCTCATTTTGCTTAAAGTTAAAGATTTTCTGTAAAGCAACATGTTGAGCACTAGCAGGAAAATATTTCTGAAAGAAAGCATTGACTAAACCCATCGGGCTCTCAATAGATCCAGGAGATAAATCATTAAACCAAGTTTAGCTTCATCTTTCAATGAGAAAGGGAAAATTTTAGTAACAAAGTAACTGCGTTTCTTAATATCATCAGAAAACAAACTACTCAGAGTAGAGAGAGTGTTCATATGTTCTACAGCACTTTCATTTTCAGTTCCTCGAAAAGGTTCTTTCTCAGCAATAGTTATAAAAGACAAGTCCACAGAGAAATCATAATCTTTATCTTTTATATTTATGGGAGATGTAGCAAATTTAGCATCAGGAGAAAGTTTATAGTTGACAGCACGTCTTTGAAGAAGATTTTTAATAGCATTAACATCTTTAGAGGTATCACAATTCATGCATTCATCAATAAAGTCATCATCAAGTTCAACATAAGTTTCCTCAAGATCATCACTAGTAGTTTCTCTTGTTTCAGGTGAATAAGCAGGTGTAACAGGAGTTTCATTAGGTGTTTCAGTATTTTCAAGTTGTTTAGATTTAGCAATTGTAGCATCTAGAAAAGGACCTAGTGAACCTCTTTCATCAAGCACAGTAGAAGCATCATCAAATTCATCAGAAACATTCTCAGATTCAGCAGAAGTAGCAGCACGTGAAGCATGTGCATGTGGTGGTGTGACAAGTTGACTTATAACAGACGGTGAATCAAGAGCAGCAGAAGTGTTCAGAGTTGTACCTCTCCTTGTAGTGGATGGCAATATACGAACCTTATCATCACGAGGTTTACCCATGATGAATGAATTGCAGCGAGCAGTATGACTCCCTGGTGAGCTTATAAATAGAGCTATGCTCCCCGGCAACGGCGCCAGAAAATAGTCTTGATGACCCACAAGTATAGGGGATCGCAACAGTCTTCGAGGGAAGTAAAACCCAAATTTATTGATTCGACACAAGGGGAGCCAAAGAATATTTATAAGCCTTGACAGATGATTTGTCAGTTCAGCTGCACCTGGAAGTAGACTTGCTCGACACAGTTTATCAGTAGCAACAGTTTTATGACAGTAGCAGTAGTGAAATAATAGCAGCAGTAAAATAAAGACAGCAGTAATAATTGCAGTAGACAGCAGGATTAAAATACTGTAGGCATAGGGATGGATGAACGGGCGCTGCATGGATGAGATAATTCATGAAATAGTCATACATAGGGCAATTGCAGATAAATAATAATAAGGTATCCAAGTAATAATCAATCATAAGCATGTGTTCCGTATTTAGTCGTACGTGCTCGCAATGAGAAACTTGCACAACATCTTTTGTCCTACCAGCCCGTTTGCAGCGGGGCCTCAAGGGAAACTACTGGTAATTAAGGTGCTCCTTTTAATAAAGCACCGGAGCAAAGCATTAACACTCCGTGAACACATGTGATCCTCACGTCGCAACCATCCCCTCCGGTTATCCCAATTTCTGTCACTTTGGGGCCTCGGGTTCCGGACAGTGACGTGTGTATACAACTTATAGATATGATCCAAAACAATAATTATTCTCATGATTCAATAACATGTTCAGATCTGAGATCATGGCACTCGGGCCCTAAGTGACAAGCATTAAGCATAATAAGTTGCAACAATGACATAAAGTACTACCGATGGATACTAGGCACCAAGCCCTAACAAATCTCACAACTATTACATGAATGATCTCATCCAATCCCTACCATCCCCTCAGCCTACAGCGGGGAATTACTCACACATGGATGGGGGAGTCATGGATGGTCGATGGAGAGGTGGCGGTGATGATGATGGCGATGATCTCCTCCAATTCCCCGTCCCGGCAGGGTGCCAGAACGGAGTTTCTGATCCCCGAAATAGGGTTTTCGATGGCGGCGGAGCTCTGGAAGGTTTCTGGAAAAAGCGTCGATCCCCCGAAGTTTTTAGGTCAGAGGCTTTAAGTAGTCCGAAGGGGAGCGCTGGGGGCCACACAGGGGGCCACACCACCCCTGGGCGCGGCAAGGGCCCACCCGCGCCCTGGGTGCGTGTGGTGCCCCTGTGCACCCTCCTCGCTTCGTCTTCTGGCTCCGTGGGTCTTCTGGAAAAATATAATTTCTGGAATTTTCCTAAAACTTTGACTTTCTGCACAAAAACGAGACACCAAGGCAATTCTGCTGAAAACAGCGTTAGTCCGTGTTAGTTGCATTCAAATCACACAAATTAGAGGAAAAACAATAGCAAAAGTGTTCGGAAAAGTAGATACGTTTTGGACGTATCAATAACAACACAGAATTCTTTCACAGGATTGCTAATGGTCGCAGGAGAAAGAAAACAATTTTTTCCTTGAAGCATAATGGGGCTGTCATTCAGGGCACTCCTGACTTGCTTCAACATGCTACTGAATTTTACAGGGATTCTTTGGCCCTGCTCAAATTCCTGCAGTGAGAATGAGACATGATGTCTGAAATAATGAGGAGAAACTTTCAACAGAAAGTAATAATATGCTGGATGCTGAGTTCTCTGAGGTGGAAATCAAAGCTGTGGTGGATCAGATGGAGAAAAACAAGGCAGCTGGTCAGGATGGTTTTCCTATTGAATTCTACCAGACCTGTTGGCCAATTATTAAACATGACTTGATGCAGATTTTTAGTGACTTTCATCAGCATAAAATTTCTCTGGGCAGAATCAACTATGGTGTGATTACTCTCATTCACAAAGGTGAGGATGCTGACATCATACAAAAATTCAGGCCCATCTGTTTGCTACAGGTTTTGTTTAAGATTATTACCAAAGCCCTAACAAATAGATTGGAGACCATCATGCATAAAATCATCCACCCCTGTCAAAATGCTTTCATTTAAGGGAGATACATTCATGACAGTGTGTCCCTCCTTCAAGAGATCCTGAGGGACACCAAATTCAACAAACAACAAGGTGTGATTTTGAAAATTGATTTCGAGAAAGCCTATGATAAAATGAATTGGGACTTCCTGTTTGACTGCTGTAGACAGATGGGGTTCAGTGATCATATGATAGAGCTGCTGAGAAATACAGTTACTAATGGTACCCTCAATGTCAAAGTCAATGATGAAAAAGGTCCTTATTTCGGTAGCTTCAAAGGGGTCAGACAAGGGGACCCTTTGGCTCCTTCTCTTTTCAACATTGCTGCTAATTGCATGTCGAAAATGGTCTGTTTAGCAAAGGACAATGGTTTGTTCTCTGGTCTTGCTGACAGATGGGTTGATGGTGGCTATGCCATCCTGCAATATGCTGATGACACAGTGCTACTTGTCAAAGATGATCTCGAAGGGGCCAGAAATCTTAAGTTGCTGTTGTACATCTTTGAGGCAATGTCTGGTCTAAAGATTAATTTCGATAAGACTGAGGTCTTGCTAGTGTTGGATGATGAAAACAAAATACAGGAGTATGCAACCCTGTTCAATTGTCAGAAGGGGAAGTGGCCTATGAAATACTTGGGCACTCCCATTTGTGCCAGAAGGGCAACCGTTACTGAAATGAACTTTGTTGAGGATTCCTTTAAAAAGTAGATGGGTGGATGGATGGGTGGCAGCATGTCTATTGCTGGGAGAGTTACAAAGGTGGATGCCTGTCTGGCATCTTCTGCTGTTTATCAGCTGGCTCTGAGATTGCTTCATAAATCCAATATAGTTGGTATGGAGAAACAAATGAGGGCCTTTATGTGGGCTGGGGGCACTGGTAAAAAGAAGACGCATTGGGTGAAATGGAGCCTGATCTGCAAGCCAAAAAAGAAAGGTGGCTTAGGCTTCAAAAATCTCGCCCTTTTCAACATTAGCCTGATGTGTAAATGGTGGTGGAGACTTGAATCTGGTGTGGGCCCCTGGCAAAATTTCATGAGAAGGAAATATCTTCACAATGGAGGTATCTTTGGTGTCAAACACAGACCTTCTGATTCTGCCTTCTGGTCTGATATGCTTCATGTTAGAGAGGTCTATTTGTGTGATAGGAAAATGGTGATTGGCAATGGGCTCAGGTCCCATTTATGGGGTGATGCCTGGTGTGGACAAGTTGCTTTCAGAAACAGATTCCCTAACTTGTTTGATTTATGCAATGAGAATGATATTACAGTGGCTAGGGCAGCTCAGCTTGGCTGGCGTCTTACTTTCAGAAGATGGTTGCCTGCTCATTTGCAAGATCAGTTGAGGGAGATGCAGAACTTGCTTGTTGGTACTGCCTTAAACTCTGAAGAAGACAGACCAGTGTGGAAGTGGCCAAAAAATGGTCGTTTCAGTGTCAAGTCTATGTACTAATCTCTTAGTAATGCTGGAATTGATAGATCTTTTAAGCATCTTTGGAAAGCAAAAGTTCCCTTGAAAATTAAAATTTGGCTCTGGCTCATTTGGCACAATGCCATTGCTACCAAGGATAATTTGCTAAGGAGAGGATGGACTGGAAGCAGTAGATGCCAATTTTGTGATGAGGATGAATCAATTCACCATCTCTTCTTCAACTGCTCAGCGGCCAAGTTTGTTTGCTCCACTGTTGCCCATGCCATTGGAGCCCCCAACAGGCCCAGCTCCTTTTCCCAGTATTTCTGGTGGATACCCCAATTCCTCCGTGTTGGTAGAAATGTTCAGATCACTCTGGTGGCAGCAGTGTGCTGGGCCATTTGGAAGACGCGTAACGCTGCCTGTTTTGATGGAAAACTTATTAGAAATCCTAATGAATTAATTTGTTACCTGTGTGTTTTTTGAAATACTGGGCAGGTTTACACAACTCTACAGAACAGGATGATCTGCGCGCGGGAGCTGACATCTTGATGAACCTCGCGACCTCATCGGCGGCTGCTGGAAATGCTGGTGGTCCAAGATTGCTGGGAGGACCGAATCAGAATGCCTGAAGCGTCAAGTTGCTTGAACGAGTGGTCATGTCCGGAGTCGTTATTTTGGGAGCTAAACTCTTCTCGCTGTTGTGCTGGTTCTCGACCTGCTCTGTGGTTGCAGTGTCGTATGCTGGTTGCGCCTGGGATTTTGTTGTAAATTTGACTCATGCGATGCTTAGGTTTTAACTCTAACCCCGTAGCGGCTGAACCTAGCTCTCTCTCGTTGTCGACGGTGAGGCTGGTTCCTCCTTGTGTTTCCAGTTTCGTAGTCTTTACATTTGTTGTTGCTACCTTGCACGTGGATGCTGCCGTACCCTTGTATTTTCGTTATCTGCTAGTAATGAAAATGGTCCCAGTGGGGATCGCGTTGGTAGTATTACAATCTGCTTGAATAATTCTAAGCAGGAAACCAGAGGTTATTACATCAAAGGTTCAAGACCAATACTCTTACTACGACCAGCACTTGACAACATTGATTAAGAGCATCTCAACGGGCAAAAAAGAAAAATTAAGAGTATCTCCAGCAGATAGTGTATGCCATCATCGACCATGGATATCTCTGATACAAAAACAAGAATTTACATCGTGATGCCTCGCGTCTCGATCTATGTAGCTCTGAAATCAGAATTATATTTAGGTTCTTCGATCTTGTCAGACATGGCTCCACTTTTCTATCCTCACATTTTCCGCGCCTCGAGAAAATATTATAATAAGAAAATAAAAGCTACACAAGACTAAGTTCTGAAGAGTCCGTGTAAGTCGACGACCAAATACGCGAGAATATAAAACCATTAGACGTTTTTTTTTTTTGATGCAAAGGGCCCTTCCCGATTTCATTTATAGAAACCATTTTTTACATAGTCCGCCACAACACGACACCACCAGCAAAACTCCAACCCAAGCAAGAGTACCGACATTTCAAGGTTCCAGAAGTAGCAAGCTAAACAACAGGAAAAGAAACTAAAGAACTGAACTAAAACCATTAGACGTGTTGTGGCCATAGACAGACCTCTCGCAGGACAAGTTATCGGATTGTTACTTCAGCGATGTACCATCAACGAAAAATATCTTGAACGCACAAAAATATATTGAAAATGGTAAAACCGCTAACCAAAACCGTTTTGACACCTTGTGCTTTTTTTACGCGTTGTGTCCTTCTAGAAGGGGCCCTAATAATTCTTCCCAACCCAGGAATCTCATTAGTGCTTGAATTGGTTCACCCAACAAACCACAGGCAGGAGACTACTCTAGAAAGCAAAAAGGCATTTCTGAGATGAAAATGAAGAAAGCCATTTAGAGCTCAGTGCTCTAGATGCTTCACCAATTCTTGTTAATCATGTTATAAGTACCGTGCCATCTAAAATCAAGGCGGTGTGCAAGAGAAAAGATCGAAATCGTGTAAAATTTGCTTGTCTCACTTTAAAAATCAAAGGAAGTGCCTAATCATCGAACAAATATGACATCCCCACTTTTTTCTGATGGACAACAAGTATACGCAATAGTATGCATGTCTTTGTTCCATAAAAAATCAATCACAACCAGGATTTTTGCAGATCCATACTAATTTATTGGGAATTTAGTGGATATGTTTCTCTGCAGAATGTAGACATATTGTATAAAATTTGGAAGAAATTAAAAGTTAATATCACTACAGTTAATCAATTACCTTGAGTAGCTTGCAATGCCACAAGCAACCCGAGAAATGATGTCACGATGACAAATGGATAGAAATGTTGTTTAATATCAAATTATATCTCCAAGTAATCATCAAAAAAGTATAGAGTGGATAATTAAGTTTTAAGTTTGATAGTTATGATGTACTATATAACAAGCGTACCAATGAGACAACAGATCTGACAACTCGGGAGGGGAGGGAAGTGGATTGGTACTAAAGCTGTACATGTGCTCGAGGTAGCGGGTGGCACGGGACGGAGATGAGTAGTGAGAGAACGACACTAAAGGAGCTATGGTAGACATAGCATATGGATATTGGGTTCTTCGTTTATCCCCAGATGACAGCGACAACAAAATCGGTCCTTTGTCGAGCGCCGATCGGAATTTCAGCAGCTGAGTCAAGTTGCTTAAAGGCCTTCATGGGTCATCAAAGGCGCTTCGAGAGCACACAGATCTGGTCGCTTGATCAATGTAGCCACTTAACTCATCACGTTTTGACCCAAGTAACTACCGCATCAGGTCCATCTTGTTGTTGAGTTGTGATCCAAATTCATATGAAGTCTATGCAAATAAAAGTCTAATTTCTGTCAAAGTGAAGAGGAGGTCCCTCAGAGGCCAGGTGTTCACCATTGGTGGTTGTGGCGTTAGTTGGAAGGCAACACTGTAGCCAGTTGTTGCCCAATCTACCACGGAGGTTGAATACATGGCTATTACTGAAGCATGTAGAGGTTTTATTTCGTTGACATGTTTATAAGCTTAGTTTTGTAGAGATAATTCTTTCATTGTGATAGTTAGAGTTCTACTTACCTTATTAAGGTTCAGATGTTTCATGACAGAAACAAAACACATTGATGTCAAATAATTATATTCACGATGTTGCCGCACAAGGTAAACTGAAGGTATGCAAGATTAGTACTCATGGTAATACATAGTTTAAAAAGCCAGACCGGGCCGCCGATTGAACAGGATAAACCGGAACTGGATCCTCCACCGGTTTGTTAAGCGCACTGGACCGTCCGCGCAGGCAAACCGGTAAAAATGTCAGTATCGCGGTCGAACCGGCGGTTTCATGAGAATACTGCACCTGAGAATGCACTGGTGCGCGAGAAAAATGTTTTGTGCGAGTCAGGAGTCGAACCTGCGACCTCACGCGTAGTCGCCGCCGGGGACAGAACCACTTGGGGCGTTGCACCGGGAGCTCGCTGTGCCAAGACGAGAGGGCCTCCGCAACGGCATGGCAGCCTGGAGGTTAAAGGACACCTGCAATCGCCGGTCGGAGAAGACCGTCGCCGACGAAGAGGGCGGGAGTGGTCGCCCTTCGACCATCATAGGCGGATGCTGATGACGAGCAGCCGCGGATTCACTCCCAGGAGCAGCTTCTGAGCTCCCCAGCAGCAGCTCCAGCACGAGGCAATGCTCAGGAAGCCGTCCAACCTCTCCCAGATCACCTTGATTGTGAGAGGTAGCACGCTGCCCATGGCCACCTGCACTAAACCTGCCAAAAGAAAAGGCCTTATTGAAGATGGAGATCCCCGCCACCGTCCTCCCCACCGCATCCGGCTCCACCCGATGGAGCGCCGCCGTGAGAGAGATCAGCAACCAGGCGTAGCAGATCTGGCCAGTGAGACCCGCTACTCCTCTCCCGGCAAGCAGCCAGCGACAGGCATATAGCCCAAATCCAGCATCACGGCGAGTCAAACTACAAGATTTACTGCTACTATATACAGATCCTAGACCGGCGCCACTCCTAGTCCATCTACGGCCGGCTACTCCGGCGGAGAGGACGGCGGGAGGGCCCGGGGCGGCGGTGGCGACTTTCAACGGGGGCTGGAGGAGAGGGTTCGGGAGAAAGAAGGAAGGGCCGGGCCGTGATTTTTTCCTTTGTTTTGACAAATCTGATGAATAATACTGTGACGTCCCTCCGGCTGAGGGGGCTATCGTTGCCCTTTATCGTAAGGGCGAAGGCAAGGCTGCAAGGTTAATTAGTCATGATACCATGCTCTTATCTCAAAGCTGACAGGAACTTGCATAGCTATCCACTTTACTTATTCCTGGCTGGAGCCAATGCTTTTATTCTCACAAGGAGCAAGTGCGTAAGCCAAAATGTTTGGGCGGGCTTGGAATTCTCAATCTAAAAAAGTTTGCCGCGGCCCTTCGTCTTCGATGGCTTGGGCTTCGATGGGAGGAGGAACCCAAGCCATGGGTTGGTCTTGGCAATCTTGCCCCCCGAATGACCGTCAACTTGTTTGCCGCGGCAACTAAAGTGGAGGTAGGAAGTGGTGACAAGGCTAGTTTTTGGAGTTCCCCTTGGCGTGATGGGATGCGGCACAAGGATTTGGCCCCTCTAATCTTCGACATCTCCAAGAGGAATTTTTTTACGGTTCACAAGGGTTAGGAGAATGACTTTTGGATCAACAAAATAAATACTCAAAAGTTGCTCTCTGTTGATCATATATCCCAATTTGTCTCCCTTTGGAGAGCGGTTCATGACGTCCAACTTGATCCGGAAACGCCGGACAAAATTACTTGGAAGCTCACGAAGGATGAAAAATATTCGTCATCTTCAGCTTACAACATGTAATTTCTGGGCCATACATCCTCCAAGATGCCTTCCTAGCTTTGGAAACCATGGGCGTCTTCCAAATGCAAAATCTGGTTGATCCTCGAAAACCGAGTGTGGACGTCGGATAGGCTTGAGAGACATGGGTGGCAAAATTGTAGTCCATGCAACCTTTGCAACCATGAGCTTGCGTAGCTATATCCACTTATTCGAGGCTGAAGCACATGATGCCATGTTCTTATTCTCACAATCCGAACTCGAAAACGCTCGTACACAAGGTAAATTTTGCAAATTCTGCACCGAGCTAAATTCTTAACGACTTATTTCTTATTTATTCTTCGGCAAACTGGAACATAGCCACACCTGTACAACTGAGAAACCAAGACACACAAGAGTTCGATTCACAACTACACACGACTCCACGAGAACACTGAAACAGCTGTTGCACAGACAGATACCAAGCTGGTCCTATCAACACAGGCACTTAGCCGGCGATCTCGATGGCCTTCACCTCCGGCTTCTTGACCTGGGCCTTGGGCACCGTAACCGTGAGCACGCCGTCTTCCAGCCCAGCCTTGACCTCCCCACCTTGGCGTTCTCCGGCAGGCGGAAGCGCCTGACGAACTTGCCGCTGCTGCGCTCCACGTGGTGCCACTTGTCGGTCTTGTCCTCCTTCTCCTTTCTGCGCTCGCCGCTGACGACGAGCACGTTGCCATCCTCCACCTCCACCTTGACGTCCTCCTTCTTCACGCCGGGGATGTCCGCCTTGAAGACGTGCGCCTCAGCGGTCTCCTTCCAGTCCATTCGAGCATTCACAAAGGCGTCGGTGTTGTTGTTGTCGGAGATGGCCGGGACGATGGAGCAGAAGGCGTTGAATGGATCGACCAAGAGGTCGGCGAAGGGGCAGCGCCTAACCATCGACATTGTCGGCTTCGAGTTTCTGCGTGGAGAAATCGATTGAGAGTGTATGATTTGAATCGCTATATGCTCTGTTTGAATTTGAATTCGCGATCTTCTCTGTTGGTCTCAGCTCAAGTGCGAGGCAGTCCATTTATAGACAGGCTCGTCCAGGAGCATGCAGGGCTTTGCGATCATGAAGCACGTCGATTTCTCTGGGTCTTTCTTCTCGAAATGACCCTCACACTACCAGTCCATTCCAGATCGACTAGTCTCCAACTCTCCATGGTGCTAGAATTTCAGGCGACCAAAAGTTTGAGTAGAAGGCCCAGGATGACAGAAAGGAGGAGAGGGCTCTAGAACGCAGTAGGCCCTTCTTGGGCTGAACGCTGAGATGGAAAGCGACAAGAACCAAATGCAGGTCGACTGGTCATGAGTGACATGATATATTTTTATATCGATATATTGTCCTACTTCAAAAACCATTTTTTATAGCGGAGACTTCAAATAGATGCATACTATCATTTTGAACTTGTTTGAATAAGGCGCTTAAAATGTATGTGTATTACTTTGCTAGAAAGTGCATCATATGTTTCAAATTTTATAATGAATTGAAATATGGGTCAAATATATGTTTTGGTGGTGATTGTCGATGTTAATGACCTAGAGAAATAATTCAGAGCCTTCTCAAGTTTTGCCTGGACTGAAACGCTATGGCACTTGCAAATGAGGATTTGGCATAATGAAAATACAAGAAAATGATACTCTAGAAATGAATATATTGACCATGAATTTTGAATTACAACCGAAGTTGATTTCCATATGAACAATTCTATATTTTTTCCATCCAAATGCACTTCTCTTTTTGAATATAGACAACTAAGTTCTTTCATAAATCCTACGCTACACGCTTGCAAATGAGGATTTGTCTCATTGATAATACCAGAAAATGATACATGTGAATATACATGGTTCTTAATTGAGAACTAGTCTAGGATGGACAATTCCAAGCATCTATCCACACATTCTTCTCATTGAAATAGAAAAAAACAAACATTAGTATACTGCATAAGTTCTAAAAAATTTGGGCTGGTTTAGGATATTCTGAGAAGTCGTTCGAATGTCTTGAAATTTATTTGAGATGGTTTTGTGGTTGTAACCTTAGCATGTTAAAATGATTTTCGGCCTACCCCACTCGCCGCTGATAGCAGGCATGTTGCTGCCCTCAACCTTGACCCAATGGAGGTATATAAGTTATGAATATGTACACCTCAGGGTGTCCTTCATGTCGATGTTAGCATTCACTGTCGTCTCGATGTTGACGGAGACTGGTACACGATGGAGTGGAAGGCGCTGAATGGGTAGGCCCAAAGGTCAGCGACATGGTTGAACAAGTTGCTCTGTCTAAGCAGTGACCGCACCAAAGAAAAGAAGGGCATGAAAGATAGGTGGCACCGTGTGGAATGTAGCAGTGAAAAGTTTGTGAGGCACTTGCTGGAGAACGCCAATGCAAGGTGGAGACGGCGTAAGATTGGAGTGGACAAAAAACTGCTCACCGTCAATGTGCCCAAGACCAAGGCCATGAAGCCCGGGATGAAATCCATCGAGATCTCATGTTAATAAAGCACAACCATGATCACGGATAAGTATCAATTGCTCCAGTGAGATTTCGAGTGTGCCACGTTTCATACATTTTTGTGCGTTGGTATCAAATTTCGTAGTCGCATTATGTAATGTACTTTCCCCACAGCGTGTCGCTTTTCTTGATCTTTATGTTAAAACATCTGGGTTTGTTTACTCAATAACCAAATAAATACACATGATCAAAATTCTGGTATATACAAACAACGGGGAGCCCTCAGAGTTATGCAAAGTTTTTTCAATGATGATGTATGTATTTTTAATTTTTCTAACTCGATATTTCAGTCACTCGGGGAAGAAAATGCCTAAAACCATATTTACACAGCTAGACTAAATTTTAAGGTTATATGATCAAGTGCCACCTAACAACAAAATACATCCTTCTGAGGAGTTGCGGCAGCCCGTCAAGGGGCTGTCGATGTTGATGTTAGAGTAGAGGCACACGCGAGTGACTGGATGCGAGCGATGCAACTCAATTCATGATTGGCAAACCCAAATAAAATCAGTCGAGCAACCGACTAACGGAGAGAAAAACGATCTAGAGATGAGGAAAAAGACTCAGAAAGCCGATCAATTGACACGCAGATGAACTCTACCTGCGGATTTACCTCCCGACGGAGATCATGGAGGCTGATCTGCCCGGATACGTCCCAGTGCAAAAGTATGTTAGGGACTAGGCCTAAATCATGCAGCCGATATCGTGAAAGAGTATGAATATTGAGCTAATATATTGGATGCATAATTAGGTCTCGCGTCGAGTGTATTTATAAGTATACATGAATCATGCAGCCAATATCGTGAAAGAGTATGAATATTGACGTTGGATGTATAATTAAGCCTCTCGCGCCGAGAGTATTTATAAGTACGTGTACATGAATCACCTTGAAAGTATAAATCAAGTTAGGACTGTGGGAAAACAAATACAAATTATATCCTAAACTAGCATAAAAACCATGATTACCTAAATACTCTAGCACTATATGCTATGGAAGAAGACACCCAACTTTCCTAGGATATCTAGGTACTTATTCGGGGGCTCTTATTCTCAGTCTGAAGCCCACTTCGCCACATGAATCTGTCTCTGCTGTCTGATCCCTTTGTTGTATATAAATAGCTGATTAATTGGAAGGTGAGAGCATCTCCAACCGGAGCTCCCAAAGCCAGCCCAAACGTCCGGGCGGACAGCCCGGATGGCTTTTGGGCCAAAAACCGCCACCCAACGGCTCCCCCCATAGTCATCCCAAACGGCCGGGCGGTCCGGCACACCCCAAACCCAGCCCATATCTGGGGTGGGTTTGGGGCCGCCCGGACGCGTCCGCCCCCTTGTCGCTGACAGCGCGGACCTACCCATCCGCACCATAAATCGGACAGAAACGTTCCCCGGCCGGTAGATATTTTGCAAACTATGCCGGCTCATCCTTCTTCTAGGTCCGCCCTTCTACCTAGCTCCGGCGGCCCCGCGCCACCGTTTAGCTCTCCACACGCACCCCCGTTGTCTACAATTGCTCCGACTATATTTGGCTCGTAGCATAGCTCCGTTGCGGCTGCATCTCGACAGATCTGGGCGCATTTGGCATACCATTTCTGCCGCCACCTCCGCCTCTCCCGGAAGAAGCCGTCGATTTTCCTGGGAAAAGGAGAACTCGGTCGGCTCCTACCCGCTATATGAGGAGAGCACCTCATCCGATCCAGTATGTACGAGCTTTTGCCCACATTTTGAGTCCAAAGTTGTGCCTTGTGAGTGTCGGATTTGAGTTGTATTTTGTTGAAATGTAGGATTCACAAACATGCATCTACGAAATCAGGTGCTTTCATACCTTCAAGATGATGTAAGAATCACCCATGTAAAATTTTCCATGTGAAGATGAGGGGATAGGAACCGGCTTGAAATCCTCAATACGCCATATTTCCAAACCTATGCAAGGTGCTAAGGATAACAAGGGTCGTACATTGGACCAGGAGCAATAACATAATGGAATGGATATAAATAGAGATCATGACTTAAATCACTACGGCAATAATTATCTCATCCTTCCCCATTGGTTGCTAACTTTTTCCTCCAGTTTTACCTGAAGTGTTATTTACTTTAGTCGCCATCCATATATGTATCCATATTTTCCAGGCAATGAGCATTGGCTTGTACTCTGTGGTAGATGCCTAGGGCTACCATATCACATCTCAGGATGATTCATATGTGTAGTTGCAATATCCGTGGTGAAGATGCTCATTTTGGAGGATTTAAACTTCACAATAGAGGAAAAAAAGAAGATTGAAGATAAATTTGAAAAGTTCATGCTACTAACCGGAAGTTGTAGGAGAAAATAAAGAGGATTGAAGAAGAGAAGAACAAGATGAAAGAAGAGAAGATTGAAGAAGAGAAGAAAGTGATAGAAGAAGGGAAGAAAATGATAGAAAAAAAAGAAGATGAATATGGAGTTGAAACTCGCGGACATCGTTGATGATTACCAAAACAAGATGGATAAGGAGATGAAGAAGACGAAGAAATACAAAAAACATGATATAGAGAAGGAAATGCATCTCCACTATGCATTGGGAGATATAGCTATTTTAGGTATAATTATATTTGTCATGTATGGCATATCTTTGTGTACTACATAGATCGTACGTATGCAAAGAACGTAGTTGCATGTAATGCATGAATTTGAGGAGAGAAATATAAGGTTTATGATTATATAGGGGCTGTTCGGTCACGGGAGAATATCTAGTGATCCCACCCCCTCCATGCTCCCATGCTCCCATTTGAAAAAATTCAAAATGTGTTGTTTCAAAAATAGTGTGACACTATTCATGCTATATTTGTCTTTTTTGTTTCTCAATGTGCTTTTCGATTTTGGATCTGAAATTGTTGGAGCATGTTGACACATAGCATGTGAGCGTTCACGATTTTTTGCAGAATTTTTGAAACAACACATTTTGAATTTTTTCAAATGGGAGCATGGGAGCATGGAGGGGGTGGGATCACTGGATATTCTCCCGTTCGGTCACTGACCGCGGACGCGTGGACGTGTCCGCACACAGTTTTGGGACCAAATTCGAGGGCTCCGGTTTCAAGGATCGAGTACTACCGGTCTTGAAGCATCCCGAGTTCTCTCGGTGTCCAGTGGACGAGGGGCGTTTCCAGCTCAGCTTTTAACTTCACTGTTTTTTGTTTTCGGCCGAGGAAGGGTCTACGGCGTTCTAGAGCACTCTCCAGCCTGCTGTTGTGAGTGGGCCTTCTCCTTCATTTTCGCTGCACAATTCGAGCACCACGGAGACGAGTCTGGAATGTGAAGGAAACATGAAGAATGTGAAGGCTCTTTCTAGAAGGAAACTGAAGCATGCTCCTTGACCAGCCTATAAATAGACGGCCTCGCACTCGAGCTGAAACCAACAGAGAGCGCCACAGAGCAGTGCAGTCGATTCAGATCAGACACTTCTTCCGCAGAGAAACCTTAGCAACACCAAAAGCAATGTCGATCGTGAGGCGGAGCAACGTGTTCGACCCCTTCGCCGACCTCTGGGCCGACCCCTTCGACGCCTTCCGCTCCATCGTCCCTGCAGTCTCCGGCAACAGCGACACTGCCGCGTTCGCCAACGCCCGCATGGACTGGAAGGAGACCCCTGAGGCGCACGTCTTCAAGGCGGACCTGCCCGGCGTGAGGAAGGAGGAGGTCAAGGTGGAGGTGGAGGAGGGAAACGTGCTCGTCGTCAGCGGCGAGCGGACCAAGGAGAAGGAGGACAAGAACGACAAGTGGCACCGCGTGGAGCGCAGCAGCGGAAAGTTCGTCAGGCGCTTCCGCCTGCCGGAGAACGCCAAGGTGGAGGAGGTCAAGGCTGGGCTTGAGAACGGCGTGCTCACCGTCACCGTGCCCAAGACCGAGGTGAAGAAGCCAGAGGTGAAGGCCATCGACATCTCCGGCTGAGTGCGTCAGGCGCTTCGTCCATGTTTGTGCGAGTGGAGTGGACTCGATCTTGATCTGCAACCAGTTGTGTCGTCGTTGTGGAGTCGAGTGTATGTCGTTGTGTCGTCTTTCAATTGTACTTGGGTGATCGATGGTGTTCCAGATTGTACAAGAATAAAAAAGAAATAAACCGTTCCAGACTAGAGAGAAGTGCTGTGATTGATTTGCAAACTCCTACCCCGTGCATGTTGATTGTGCATGAGTGTTTTCAAGTCTCGTTTTGTTGTGAGAATCAAGGAAATGGCACTTCCTCTTTTGTAAGGTATCGATTTTCCATTCTCAAATAACTGGTTTCCTGGTTTTAGACACGGAAGTACTCCCTCCGTTCATAAAAGGATGTCTCAAGTTTGTCTAAACTTGCATGCATCTATATGAACATTGGCAACAAACAGTCGTCTGAAAGATCAATATCAGTGATATTCTGTGGTTGCTGCTTTCTGGCTACTGCTGAAAAAGCTTTTCACTAGACATATTTTATTTTTTGAACATTGAAAGGCAAAAAAAAAGGTAGATTGCAAATGTTATTGGAAAAATATTTACATTCTCAATTGCTTTCCATAAAGGGGACAGGTGCTCGTGGGTGCAGACATGTATTTTTCATTGAAGCATCTCTCATTTATGAGAGGAACTAAAATTCAGAGTAAGTGCAACAAACCTTTAACTGTTAAGATTAAAATAAATCAACATGTACAAATAATCCTAGCTTAAAGGCGACCCATATGAAACTAAACTTAGTAGGAGCAAAATCTATTATATACTAAAAACAAAATGAGGGAGTTTTTCGAGTCACCACGTTAATCCACATCATCTAAATTAATTATAGCTGTTAGATCTAAAATATATGGCTAAAATCTTTATAAAAGTTAGTAGTTACGTAACAAGCTTGACATGTTTTATTTTATATTGACACGTATACCACAAGACATAGCTGTGTTTGTTTTAAAAAACCAACCGTGTACAATACTAACACCTGATGGAACGTGATGGCTCAAAGAAAAAAAAACTTGCGATACAAACATCTTGGCTGGAAACCTGATCGTTGAAAGAAAAAAAAACGGACGTGCTGGAAAGTGTTCAGACTAGCTACCAAATGATACGTGCAAGCAACCAAAAAGTTGAGAAACGTGCTGGCCAACGATTTGAGCTGCTAGAGATTGGCGGTTTAGAAAAAAAATAATCTGATCAGTACTTGCTTTCTTCTGGTTTATTTAGACTGCGTTATGAATTTAATCAAAATCAATTAATGTAAATTTTTATAAAAAATGTACTCCCTCCGTTTCAAATTAGATGACTTCCATTTGTCCACATGCGGACGTATCTAGACATGTTACAAGTAAAGATACATCCGCATGTGGACAAATGGAAGTCATCTAATTTGGAACGGAGGGAGTAGCAATACGGATAGGGTCTGCTAGAATGTGGACGGTTTAGAAAGAAAAATAAACTGACCAGTAAATACTTCCTCCCTGTTTTAATTATCCAACGTTATAAATTTAGTCAAATCAAAATTTATAAATTTTTGATCGCAGATGTCGCAATAAATATCGGCATTCATAATATTAAATTTGTACAATATTAAAATATTTATAATGATTTCAAAATATGACTTCATATTTTAGATGTTTTTTTTTGAGAATTCATATATTAGATGTTAATTTTTCAACATATTTGGTCAAACTTTATTTAAAATATATTTTATGATGATTTCAAAATAAAGTTTCATATTTTAGATGTTGATTCTTTCTACATATTTGGTCAAAGTTTATTTAAAATATATTATATGATGATTTCAAAATAAAGTTGTTATATTTTAGATGTTGATTTTTCTACATATTTGGTCAAACTTTATTTAAAATATATTTATGATGATTTCAAAATAAATATTTCACATTTTAGATGTTGATTTTTTGCATATTTGGTCAAACTTATAAAGTTTGAGTTTGACTAAACCCTGAATGCGGATTAACTGTGAATGCACTAGTACAGAAAAGCTATTCTGTGGCGCACCATTTTTCTATTCTGTGGCGCATGGGTGGTGCGCCACAGAATAGTCGCCACTAAATAAGCTATTCTGTGGCGCACCACCAGGTGCGCCACAGAATAGTGGCTATTCTGTGGCGCACCCAGCCTGGTGCGCCACAGAATAACTATTCTGTGGCGCACCCCACTCACCATGCGCCACAGAATAGGGTGCGCCACAGAATAGTTCTGGGTGCGCCACAGAATTACTGTGCCGTATTGTACCCGTATATTACCAGAATACAAATACCAGTATAATACCAGAATACATGTATATTTCATATTTACACAGATATATACAAACACATTACTAATGTATGTCTCATCACAAGTTGATACAAAAGTGCCGAAGTTTTACACAAGTGTTGAGATATATACAAAAGTTAATCGATCGTTGCACACGTTACAAATGAAGTGTTCACCGCCTACACTAGGATCGAATAGATTACATCTCGGCGTTGACGGTGAGCAAAAGCGGGAGCACGACGATCTCATGTAGCGAGCGGTGCGAGCGGCGCCGGGAATGATTTGCCGTCTTTCTTCGTCATCCACGCCCTGTTGTCCTTCTGCAACTTTAGGCGTTCTTCGATTTCTCTCTGATGCAACCCTGTAGATGGAGATAGATATAAGTGGATAAAATAGAGTATGTATGTGTGCATGTGTAAGGTTTTCTTTTATAATACATCCTATCTACCTCGTCGGGAGCAATGGAAGGTCCCCCCGGTTGTGATAACATTTCCGACGATGACTTCCGATAACTTGGTCTTGATGCATTGGAAATCTTTTCTAAGATCCATATCGGACTTGCGTCTGTCATATTCGACCCATGTTTGTAAAGCAGATGGCAAACCACATTGCGCTCCATCTCGGATAATCATGTTAATATGACGGAGGCGTAGAAGGCATCCATCTCGCTGCCCGACTGCTCCTTGAGGCAAGAGAACTCGGTGATATGCTTGAACCGGCGCAACTTATTATCAATTAATTGTGGTTGCGCGGTGCTTTCGAAGACGCCTCCCTTTTGGTGGTAGCCGTGAAGAGCTTGATTGAGGACAGCAATTATGTTGGCATACCTTTTCGTAGTACTACTACCTGAGTCAAAATAAGTGGCATGGTAATGGCTCGGGTGTAGGATGATGAGGACGCAGTACTTGTCCCTGCTCAACACAATTTAAATGAGATGATGATCAGAAACATGCATGCATTGAACTCGGAAAGGCACAAGATACGGCGGCGAGCGGATGTGTACTTACTCGGGAAAGAAAGGCACAAGAAGGCAATTCTTTTGCTGGTTTTGCAACATGAACCTCTCGAGGTACTCAACTGCGCTGGTCCGTGTCACAGATCCTTGCACCAGATGGCTGTCACGCATGTAGTAGGGATCCGCTACCGCGACATGCGAGAGATTATCTCTGTGGATAGTCATGGCCTCATTGAGCGCGTATAGGCGGACCAAGTTATAGTTGAGCCGCTGCTGGTTAAATAGATTGAACACGTCCTCGTATGCTACTAAGAACAGATCCGCGGGGTGTTCACCGACGACCACCAACCCGCCTTCTTCCTTTGGCACTTGGACAGTGAACGCCGGGTAATTTGGATCCCTGTCTTTTAGAAGAAAGCCCTCTAGCATAGAGATAGAATCGCTCAAAGAGATCATTGATGGAGTTGCGAGGTGGGTCATCTCCGGAGGCACTATCGGTTTTCCAGCTTCATGAACCATGTGCGCCGATTTGTCCGGAGGGGGTGGTATGGTGTCTTCACGACCCTGGATAATCATAGGAGTTGGCTGGCTCGCAGAGGCGCCCTTTGATCCCTTTGGCATCTTAGGTGGCTGGCTCGCAGAGGCGCCCTTTGGCATCTTCTTGAGGGGCCTCCTGGGCTTATTGCTCCATGGCTGCCCACGAAGCCCCTCTGCAACCGATTTTGCAATCGTGCCAGGGGAGAAAACGCCGGTAGCCGGTTTGTCTTGAGCTGCAACGCCGGCTGCTGGAGGTGTCTCTTGAGATAAACCCTGGAAGTCCAGGCGCTGCGTGACTGCATTGAGACGAGCAGGTTGATCGGCGTGGGCACGGAAGGGTGGTTCGAGATCCACAGGACGCATGAATCCGTCGGCGTCTTCGGCGCCGGTTCATGGTGGAGTTGCTGCCGGAGAAGCTGGGCACGTGTATCGGCCCCTGTTGACCTCCCGCCATCCAGGCAGCGAACCCCTCCACTATCTGCGGGGGCATGATCTGGTGGATGCCTTCTCGGACTAGCTTTTGCACCTCCTGCTTGTCCACGGTGTTCTTCTTCAGCTCCTCCAGCTCCGCCTTCAGCCGCTCAACCTCGGCTCTATCCTCGTTCTTGGACGTCCTCTTCCTCTTTTTCTTCTCGCCGGCGCCGTCCGAGCTGTAGTACTCCGTGAACTTCACGCTCGTACCATAGCCTGACACACGGCCAGCTGATGTCGGCGGCGCCAACTTGTCCCTTCCCTTTGCAACGTTCATCGCCCGGTTGAAAGTAGTGTCCCACACTTCCCTCTCACCCTGGGACGACGACTGGCCGGCCTCAGCCTCAGCCTTCAACTCGTCCTCCTGCACACAAAGGTGAACACACTTAGAAATTTGAGATCAACGCAATGGACTTTGAGATATCTGTGGTATTTAAATTCACTTACCAGATTTTGCTGGAATTGCTTCACATCGTCGTGATCGGTAACGAACTCCCCAGTTTCCCAGTTGAGATAGTAGCGGGACCGGACAAAGTTCCTGGTCTGCTCGTCTGTGAATTTATCCCATGGGTTGTCCAGCCCACGTTTTCTTATTTCTGCGTCCTCCTTGTCCCAAGTGGGTTGTTTGGATTTGTAACCGCCGCTTCCCAAACGGTGGTTACCTAAGTTCCTCTTCCGCATTTCCTTCCCCCACTCGGTCCATCTTGTACACACCTCAGAATTTAAAAAGTCCTTAAATACCTCGAACTCTTCTAAGGTGATGTGAGGCTCGCGTGTACTAATCTCCTCCCAGCTCTTCTTATTATGAATCTTCGCCTTCACCCGGCATTTCCAGCTGCTCAAGGCGGTGCTCATCTTCGTGGTGGCGTAATTATCCACATTTTTGGGTTTAGGGTTCGGGAAGGTGTATCGTTTGTGAACCCTCCTGAGCAGGTGTTCGAGCAAAGCCGCATTCTCTTCGCTTCTAATGTCAGACGTGTTGATCGACACGCCTTCTCGGAGGATGCACCCTAGTTGCATGCTGTACCCTCGTGCAACGTGCTTAGGCTCCAACGGCATGCCACTTGGACTGACCTCCGTGATCACGTCCGTGACATTGTCCACCGACTGCACTTTACGCGGTTTAGTCCTTGCCCTCCGCTTCTTCTTCTTCTTAGCGGCCGGGTTGCTGTCGCCGGGTTCCGTGTGGTCGCCGCCATCGGTGCGGTCATCGCCAGTGGTCGTGTGGTCGCCACCATCTCCTGAGGTGTCATCCTCACCACCTTCTTCGTGGTACTCGGGGTCGGGATCCCGGACCTCCCGTTGATGCTCCTCAGCCTCGTCGCCACTAGTGACCGCGGCTTCGTCCCTCATATCGTCGGGCCAAAAGTCCATGTTCTGTACTCTTGCTTGCTCTTCGATGCTCATGCGCTTAGAAGCGTCGCCCGACATGTTTGAACTGCATTAAAAAGAGGCAAAACGTTAGTATGACAAATATAAGAGAAAAAAAATCACCTAACTAAGTACTAAGATACCCCGGCCCATGCATTAGTCGCAATACCCCATATGTCCTATTTTTAGCAAAGTCATGCCAAATTTCACGAAAAAATTCGGCATGACCTTTGCTAAAAAAGGGACATATGGAGTACCCGAAATTGCCGGAACGGAAGTTAATCGACGTTCCGGCAATCTCAAGGGCCTCACGGGGTACCTGCAAACATTTCACAAATAATATCCACATCTGTGCACGGCATCTCCGGCCGGCATCTCCACGACACGATGGTCGGAGCACAACAACCACGACACGATGGTCGTGGACACATATCCTCATGCACATACATCACCACATCCACATCCACATCGAGGGAGAGAGGAACTACCTCGGGTAGGGAAGGGAGGCTCGGGTCCGAGATCGGCGTGGTGGAGGTGCTCCTCGTGGCGCTGCAATAAATTAACAAAACCATGATTTAGCATCTACCACACACACTTAGCAATTTTTTTACAAGAAAAGCATTAGCAACCATAGTGGCAGTAGCATAAATCACTTCTTCTAGTTTCTTACAAACAAGCATCAACACAAACAAAGTTTTTTAAAATGGAGACAAGAAAAACATTCACCACTGCCGCAGTATAGATAGGAATGGAGACAAAAATGAATAACTCAATTTAGAGAACTCAAAAATCTGAGTTTCTGAACCGGAAAATGCATCAGGCTCAACATGTGTATCTTGAAAGCATGTATGACTTGAAAAGTGATTTTTTTTCCAGCAAAGGCATATGTATATGTATCACACCAGTCTTAATGAACTGAGCATGGTTCTCATTGACCAGCAAAGGCATGGTGACCAGCAAAGAATCGTGCATACAAATAGAAAACTGAACTTTGCTACATACAAGTACAACTGCACCATTGCTAAGACAAATTCTGATGCACCACTACACAGGTTCTCATTGACCAGAGCCTCAAATAGATTGATACTTGGACTAGGAATTTATGCAAACACCTTCCGTGCAGGTTTTGGGAGGGGAAGGAGGAGGAAAAGAGGGGAAGCTCACATTGGCAGGGAAGGGGAGGGAGGGGAGGTCGCCGGCGTCTGCGTGACCAGGAGGCGACGCCGTTGGACTCGGACGAGGGCACGACGGCCGGCGGCGGACGAGGCCGAGAGCGCCACACGAGGACGCGCGAGGCTGAGCGCCACCAGTGGAGAGGGCGGGGGCGGGGCACAGGGGAGGTCGCCGGCGACGAGGGGGGGCGCGGAGGGGTTGGCGGCCAGTTGGGGCGGCGGCCAGAGGTGGTGCGGCGAGGGGTGCCGGCGGCGAGGACGGCAAGGCGCGCGCGCGGGACTTAGCGGTTTTCGTCGACGATGGATGCGAGTGAGCGCGCCCCGTAGGAGGGCCCACATGTAAGTGTGGGCAAAATATTTCTGTGGCGCACCCATGACGCGGTGCGCCACAGAATTCTGATATTCTGTGGCGCACCCTTTACTCGGTGCGCCACAGAATTATTTAACAGTCCAGTTTAAAAATCAGATGCGCTGTTTGACATAACAACACCAGCATATCCCAGTGGTTAGTGAGCAAACAGATTACTCTGGCTAGCCAGGTTCGAATCCTGCTGACCCAATTTTTTTTCTTTAAAATAAATAAATTTGGTATTCTTTTTTGGTTAAATTTAAAGAAAGAACACACAAAAATTTATGATATTCTTTAAAATAAATAAATTTGGTATTCTTTTTTGGTTAAATTTAAAGAAAGAACACACAAAAATTTATGATACACATATCATAAATTATCTTTTTCATGATATACATATACTTGTCTCTCACACACACAAATTATCAAATTCATGATATATGCTTGCATTGTCTCACACACACACGCGCAAATTAAATACACCAAAAAAATAAATTATTATTCTTTTTTGGTTAAATTTAAAGAAAGAACACACAAAAATTATCTAATTCATGATATACATATACTTTGTCTCTCACACACAAAAATTATCAAATTCATAAGTTATTCTGTGGCGCACCTAGCCCGTGCGCTACAGAATACGTGTATTCTGTGGCGCATGCACCCTGCTGCGCCACAGAACAAGCTTATTCTGTGGCGCATGGGCATGGCTGCGCCACAGAATAAAGCCCAAAGTGACTGACCCTTGCGTGGGTGTGGGGCCCGCGCATATTCTGTGGCGCATGGGCATAGGTGCGCCACAGAATAAGGTTGAGCTGTGGCGCACCAATAAGTAATGCGCCACAGAATAACCTTATTCTGTGGCGCATCTTTATAGGTGCGCCACAGAATAAGCTTCTGTGGCGCACGGCTAGAAGGCGCGCCACAGAATAAGCTTCCATAGAATTGGTTTTTCCTACTAGTGATGTAGGGAGTTGTTTATATGATTGAGTATGCATAAATTATAATTTTTTAAACTATCGTCATACCAACACACTCACAAAACTCTTGCATAAGTCCGGAGCTGTAGAATTTTGAAATTAATCGCATTGTGTACATTTTTTCTATAATTTAGTACGCATAAATGAAAATTATATTTGACTCGGGCATTAGATCAACACTCTCAAGAAACACATGTGAAAGTTTAGAGTCCTAAACTTTTAATAATAATGAAGCCACAACATTAGTTGTACTATCAAATCATATCCATCACACTAAGAAACTTGATCGTTTAATTTATACACACAAAGATGAGTCAACACATATTCTTGCAAGGATGAAAATTTCTTTACACTGAAGGAATATTCTGATTTAATGAGACACAAAGCGTTCAAACCTTCAAAATTGATGAATATATACATTAGTCGACACACTATCGACAAGAACATCCCATACACTATAAAATATTTTGGCTTAATGACGCAAACAGGGCTAAGTCAACACAAATTTTCGTTTGATATGTTATATTTGTTTCCAAACGGTGTGTCAATACTTAATGACGCAAACAGGGCTAAGTCAACACAAATTTTCGCTTGATATGTTACATTTTGTTTCCAAACAATGTGTCAATACTACTTTTAATCCAAGTACCTGAAAAT
Source organism: Poa pratensis (assembly GCA_947311845.1). Taxonomy (NCBI): domain Eukaryota; kingdom Viridiplantae; phylum Streptophyta; class Magnoliopsida; order Poales; family Poaceae; genus Poa; species Poa pratensis. The sequence continues at coordinate 163,583,867 of CAMZMU010000074.1, forward strand.
CATACACTTCATTGTAATTAATTGTTTGACGGATATTGCTTGGTTTGTATAGTAGATATATTTGGACTATTGTATGTGTCTTTATCTCATGTAACAAAATCAACATAAAAGTACATGTCATTCCTATCGCACAAGTTGAATAACTATCCAATCCTTGTAGTCATTTGCATGACACAAAATATATCGATCGGGGTAAAATAAGAGTCTGGAAAACTTAGAGTCTTACTTCTGTAACTTTTCTTATGAATGTATACACATGTTAACAATAAACCTAGAAGAAAATAATTTATGTTTAGCAGATTTTCATACAAATATATTGGACAAAGTTTAGCACATCATGATTCTAAAACGTTGCACATTGTGACATGGAGTATGTAAATGAGTGGAAGAAACATTGGACCAAGATAATTCACACCATTTAATGTGACCTACCTACTAAGGATGATAGAGTGTTTTATCACTTAATTCTTATGAATGTTTGGCGGATAATGCCTGGTTTGTACGGTTGACATATTTGGACTATTGTATGTGCCTTTCTCCCAGGTAACAAAATCAACATAAGGGCACATGTCATTCCATTGGCACAGTAAAATTGATCGACGACTAATTAAGAGTCTTGAACTAAAATGTCAAAGCTGGGTAGTCATTTTGCAAAACACACATAAAATACATGTGACCGGGTGTGTAGAACCATTGAACGGAGATTAGGATAGTTAAGAGTATGGAAGACTTAGAATTGTACTTATGTAAATTTGACTATATATGTATAAACATGTTAACGAATATGCCTAGAATAAAATGATGTATCTTTAACATTATATTTATACAAAAATAATGACCAAAGCTTCGCCATGTTTATGCTTATAAAACGTTGCACATTGTCACATGAAGTGTGTAAATGAGAGGGAAGAAACTCAAAACAATATGACTCACACTGTTTAATTTGACATACCTATTAAGGAGTACGGACTGTTTTATCTTAATGTAACATATTATTATCAAAGATAACTAACCTTACGTATTGTCTAACTTCATGTAAAAACTATAGTTAAATTTACAAATTCAATATCACTAAAATTGGTGTTTCAACGTATGACATGATAATCATTTTCCCACAAATTTAGAATTGCCAAAGATGTTATTCGCATACGGGATATTTCCTTACCAATACATTCGTAATAGTTGTACAAAACATTATTTGGTGTCACATAGAGGAAATAATGTGACATCAAAGAGCCAAATTTTTGTTTCTTTAACACTTTCAGCCAACTACTGATGATGCCCTCGCATTTGGGAGGGCCACTGTGCTAGTTGTACAATAAATAAAGAGATAGGAGGATAAAAGTAGCCAAACATGATTGTTACGTCCAGGACCAGCCTAAATCTGGTACCCTGCACCAAACTCTAAAATGGTCCTATCTCGTTAGAAAATGGACCATATCTCGTGAGCAATTGAATATATTAATAATCTAGCTATTGCACTCTCGATTACATAATGTTTATTGGACCAACATCATTATTTTATTGTTAAGACAACTCTAGGGTAATGTTTTTCCATGATGACTCAAATATTGATTATTAAAACACTAGATACAAAAGATGGATAAAAAATTAAAGGGATACAACATTAACAACGAGATGAATATTAATGGAATTCCTAATTTGTTGGCCGGTTAAATGGACCGTGATACCCTTGCGTGGGACTCACCTCGTCCCGACAAACTTTTGCACTAGCGACTGAGTATTGATCTTTGTCGAAGTGCCCATCAGACTTGGGTTAGGTGCTTTGGCGACTGGCCAATTCCATGAGGAAGTCATGAACATGCGAGACAAATGGGAAGACAAACTTGCCCTCGACATTTTCTCCTCGTGTCGGTAGTGCCCTAATCGATCGTGGATGACCGAGATGGATCGAGGATCCGGATTTCACGTCCACGACTGCGAGTCCACGTGAGGCCATCGCGACTGACTTCTAACTCCAAATGGACAACATTATGATGTTTGAATATATGAGAGCTACCGAGTGTAGTTAAAAATTTACGTATCGTCAGTAGAAATGGCGGGCGATACCGACCAAAATCTCTGGTGGTAAGGATGCGAAAACGAGACCCACTGGTCCCACTTATATTTGTACATGATTAGTATAAAATTCTGTACTAATTATGTATAAAATGGAGTGAGTATAAGTGGGACAAGTGTGTCCGTTTTCACATCCTACCGGTGGCAACATGTCGCGGGAAAGGGACTACATGCGGCGACGCCGTAATGCCGTTGCTGCTACGAAGATGCGATGGAGACTTGCGCTAGTAACGAAAACCGGGAATGATAATACCAGTCAAACGCTACAGTATCACAGTGACAACATCGGCTCCGGCCGGCCCCCTCTTCATCCGTCACAAGTGACCAGTCCACAGCACAGAGTCGCAGATGCGTACGACCTCCTCTCCCTCGTCGCAGACCATGACCGAGCTGTTCCTGCTCGCCTCCTTGCTGCTGCGCCCAGCTATGGCCAGCAACACGAGCTGCGAGCCGGAGCGATGCGGCAACCTGACCATCAGGTACCCCTTCTCTCTCGCCGGCGCGCAGCCGCTCTACTGCGGCTACACACCCTTCGACCTCGCCTGCGACGACAGCTGCGCCTACCTCAGCAACACGTTCAGGGAGCGCCTCTTCCGCGTCGCTGAAATATTCTATGCCAACAACTCCATGGTGGCCGCCTTCGCCGGCGACGGCCGCGGCTGTCTCATCCCCGACTTCAACGTGTCTGACAGTCTCACGCTCTTCCCGTTCGCCATCAGCGGCGCCAACATGCGCCTCGTGCTCTTCCACGGCTGCGCCGTGCCTCCCGAGCTCCAGCTGCCGCTGCCGCTGTCGCATCCGTGCGGCAACCGCACGATCGGAGCGTACATCTCCGGCCGCTGGAAAGATGGCGAAGCCGGCGGCACGCTGCCGCCGGGGGTTTCGGGGAAATGTATGTCAGTGAGCGTGCCTGTGCGTGGAGGAACTGATCCGGTTCGTCGAGACAACTATGAGCGGCTGATCGCTGACGGGTTCCTCCTGGAGCTGCTGCGGCCGCTGGGAGACTGCGATGCCTGCAGACGGATGCACGGGGAGTGCAGGTTCGATCAACTCTCGTTCCAGTGCGTCTGCCCCGACGGCAAGCTCTGCCCCAGCTCAAAGTCCAACCAATCCAACTCAACTACTACTCGTCCAGGTAATCAAAGAGCTAGAGTTTCCGTTTTCTTGCCTTGCACAGATTGTTCTCGGGATCAATCGTAGTAAGTAGTAACACATTTGACAAGCACCACCATGTCACTTATTTCATCAACAGACATATTGAAATGGTGGTCAATTCTTGGATCGATATTGTTTTGAATGAGTTTGGTCATGGAGAATTGCTCTATGTTTGTCGTTCTTAGAGCTATAATCTCGGTGTAGAATAACGAAAGCAGAACCCCTGGTCCTCTCCTCCTTTCCCCATCTACAGTGTCTGGAGGCGACTTTTGGGCGTCTCCCCGTGTGACCAGCTCGCCGCCGGCGATCCGCTCGATTTCTCGCCCTCCGCGGCCGCTCCGGCGGCGGGAGGACGGGGAATCGACGGATCCCGGCGTGTACATAGTCTAGGTGTGCGTGGGGTGCCTGCCGGCGGCGCTGTGGAGGTGGCGGCGTGGCCGGAGAGGCTTTTGGTGGCGGCGTTCCTCTCCTCTGTCCTCGGTGCTCCGGTGGAGGCCCTGGGCAGATCTGCCGTCTCTGGCGCGTCTGCTGCTTCTCGGAGCCGCGGCGTGCTTCCCCTCGAGCCGGCGGCCGTGATGGCGGTGCTGGCTCTTGTTCTTGGGGTCCGGCAGCCTCCACTTCGGTGGATGGTGGTGATTTTGCTTAACCTCTTTGGGAGTTTGCAGGCGGGTTGCTCTCCCTCCTCGGTGGTCGCGGTGGGTGCTGTGGAAGATGGGTGGCGCCTTCGTTTTCGTCTCCGGCGTGAGACGGCGACGGCGATCTGGCGGTGGCTCGAAGCCGATGCTCCTTCAGCGTTCAGATTCTGGCGCCTGCGTCAGATGGCTCCTGCGGCATCTCAACAAGGTTGTTCGAGCCGGCTGCTTCGGTGCGAGGTGAGCTCGCTTCCTTCTTCCCCGGCGGCGTGCTGCTGGTGCTCGAAGGTGGTGTGCTGCTCGGTGGTGCCGTGTCCGCTGTGTGTGGGTTGGATCTTGCCTCTGTTCGTGCGTGTGTGTTCGTTCCCTTGTTGATCTTGTACACGAACTCCCTTTCAAAAAAAAAAAAAATCGGTGTAGAATAGCAATCTGTGGTCAAAGTATAGCAGCCTGTCATGCTATCACTATCAATCCCTTCACCAATTGTCATGCACATGTCGTTTTCTTATAAGACCATTCAAGTAGTCAACCTTCTCTCAAGATAGTCTTGACATACTGCCTTGGAGCATAGGCAATCCATCACTATATTAGGGTCTTCATTTTGAATGAAATTGTTTTTTCCACACAAAACAACGAATGCCTTTGATGTTAGGGAACAGTGTAATCATAGAAGGTGGATCATAGCTGGCTGAACTCATTTTTCCGGCGAAAAAAAAAACTCATTTGGCTGTATTAGGAGAGAGTGGACTCGGATAAGGTGACTCAGAGCATCTCCAAGCGGCTCCCCCAAAGGCCCCCCAAACATCCGGGCGGACAGCCCGGACGGCTTTTGGCCCAAAAACTATCTCCCAACCGCACCCCCCATAGTCAGCCGAAACGCCCGGGCGGTCCGGCACACCCCAAACCCAGCCCATATCTGGGGCGGGTTTGGGGCCGCCCGGACGCGCCCGGACGCGTCCGCCCCTTGGTCGATGACAGGGCGGACCCACGCTTTGACCGCCTCGTCGACGCGGATAAGGCACCTTGACCGCAGTAATGGCGTAGCCGCTGGCCGGCATTCATGTCGCCGCCTCATCCACCATCCACCATCCACCATCTCCGACTATAAGGATGGCCGGAGCAAACCCTTGCCGCATCATCTACATCCACCATTCTCCACATCCACCATTTGTCGCCGCCTTCCGACCGGCTACGCCATGTCGCAGAGCTACCGTGAGGCGCTCGCGCACGACGCGGCGGAGGTCGATGTACCTGCGCCCCAAGGGCAAGCGGACGCGGAGGCGCAAGGGGCCGCGGGCGCGGCGGTCCTGGCGGCGGAGACGGCGGCCGTTGGCGTCGTCGAGCTTGAGGCCGAGCCCACATTCATCCGCATGACGGGTGCGGATTTCCGCCAGCGAATGGAGGAGGAGGAGTCCCGGTACCAGGCCGAACAGGCGGAGCAGCAGCTCCTTGCGGAGTCGGAGGCGGAGCACCGTGCGGCAGAGACGCAGCTCCGGGCGGAGGCGGCAGACCGCATCCTCATCGCTCAGATGAGGAACAGGTCCGGCTTCCTCGAGCAGCAGCTCCAGGCGGGCGGCGGCTCCGGCGAAGGGGCCGGGGCAACGGTCATCGTCATCTCCGACGAGGAGTAGGATAGCCTACAACAATAGCTAGCAGGAGTAGTACGTAGTATGATCTACGTTGCATGGTTTGTAGTAGTTTGGTAGCTAGATTTTGCGGTACATGGTTGTAGGAGGCATGTTTTAGGGGCTGCCCGGGCAGTGTCCGCGGACCCTTTGGGGGCCGATTTTGGGGTACGTGACTGGAGATGCTCTCAAGGCGTCTGTCTACCACTAGTACAAAAGTTAGTCTTCCATGAAAAGATGACCGCTCATTTTGTTTGATATTTCAGTTGGATATAATCTTTAGCTATAAACGGCATTAGATCCTCTTCTCGCATAATAGTTGAAAACATTAAAAGCAAAATCAACAATAGAACCATTAGAAGGCGTGCAACTTTGAAACATTTGGCGTGTGTAAATATTGGCATTCTTTCGTGTCTCAATGTAGTTGTAGCAATCAAGAACAATTTGAACATCATAGTTGTAGCAGGAGGTACCATGATCACCAGATAATTGTGATCCACACAAATAGTTCTCAACATAAGAATATTTCTCCTCTATAGTAAACCTAGGAGAATTTAAGAATAAAATAGAACTCTCTTGAAGGAGAGCACATCACAACCACACATCATTTTATCCTCCTATAAACTTGTCATCATCGTTACACACGGAGGATCAAGCAAAATAGAACCATCATCTAAACCATTATCATATAGAAAATCTAAGGAATACTCATCCTCGACATCAACAATTTATTAGAAGAAATAATATCAAACCCATCATTTGTATCCTCTCCGAGAATACATTTGTTCCATTTATCATAGGAATCATCATAAAATAAGATCACGTCAACTGATTTCTTAAGAGAAGGTTCATCATCACAAAGATGAACATTACCATAAATATATAGGTGGGAGTTTTCATGGGTACTTGATCGTTAACATTTTTTAATTTTAGAATGAGTAGCTACGGCATTTTCACTCCTCTTCTTGTTCATTCTGTTCCTCCACCTATTCTAGTGGGGCCCTTAGATGGCTGGTGTAGATGTCGATCTTCCCATCCGTTAGCATCAAATTTGGATCGTGATTTGTGGTTTCAAACGTGTTGTAATTGTCACCTTTAAACGTTCGTCTTAAAATCATATAGGTGGTGCCATGAATACGGGATCAAAACCAAAGTACCGGTGTGCTTAGTAGATTATTTTTTCATTGAGTTACATGGAAAATAGTCCCAAACACATTTGTATATATGAACACACATATGTTCTGTTTACTTATATCTAAGGTAGATAATCACGCACTCTAGAAACATCAATCAAGATATCATTAAAAAACGACGCACTTAAATATAGAGTCACAAGACAAAATAAGTAATGGCAACAGATAAGACAAGTGATTTTGCCGAGAGTAAGATAGGTTTAGCCATAAGTATGATGTCTATGACTTCCCCTTTGACTTTCAAATATCGTATTTCGCACCAGTGAAATGGCCAGTTTGTAACATATATGGTTGTTAGTTGTCACTCGTTCATGATATTGAGTTTAGTGTAAAATGCAAATCACAAATACTTTTCTCTAGATGACCGTCTGGAACATCTTATCAGGCAATTTCGTCCAACACATATGTTATGTTTGCATGATTAAGTACGTAACACAACCATATATCAAGAACTCTCACTCTGCCTTCAATATCAGGGTTGGATATTTGTTGTGATGCTTTTTCCATGGGTAATATGGCATCTTATTAACTTTTCGTGCATTTCCATGCAAGGGAACCTTTTCAAATTAATAAAGAGTTGGCCTTTGAACTTTTGCTTTTTTTAATCTTGCTTCTGTCACATGAAAATTAGTACATCATAACGGCAAACTTATGGATTTGTACATACTTTGTGCATAACACGTAACAAAAAAATCACAGTTCGTACAAGAAAAATAAAATGCAGAAGCGTACATCCTTACTTTGCTATTAGCTCCTCAACCCTGCTCATTTTTCATTTGAACTTTTCACATGCAGACAGAAGCAACTTCAGGCTCAAGATTTGCGCAGGTAATGACAGTTTACGACCATAACGAACTTGCCTGGTTTTGCGAAACATGTTAACAATACTTATGTCAGCCGCAACATGTGACACATCAACTGATCGTAACTCGCCTTGTTCTCTTATTTTCACTGAACCACTATAAAAATAGGAATCGCAACGGCTCTTCTTTGTGTGGTTGTACTGGGCATCGTCGTGTGCATTATCCACAATATTCGGAGAAAAAGAAAGCGTTCTGCTTCACTCGACAATCTCATCATCCATGAAAGCTCGATGTTAGCATCGCCCAAGAAGTTCGCCCTCACGGAGTCACCGCTTACGCATATATTTAGCTACGAAGAGCTTGACGAGGCCACTGACAGTTTCAGCGATGCACGCGTGCTCGGCGCTGGTGGTTTTGGGACAGTCTACAAAGGTAGAGAGCCATGCATGTCTTGATCAATGTTCATAGCAAGATAATGATGTGTATTTTTGCAGGGATTCTTCGGGATGGGAGCGTGCTGGCGGTGAAGCGGCTGTACAAGAACAGCTACAAGGGTGTGGAGCAGTTCGCGAACGAGGTGGACATCCTTTCACGCCTACGCCACCCCAACCTAGTCGCATTTTATGGTTGTACCTCATCCTCCCTAGGCAGTTGTTGCCGGGACCTCCTCCTCGCCTACGAATTCGTCCCCAACGGAACCCTCGCCAACCACCTCAACTACGACGGCGAGGCTCCCTTCGTCGCATGGCCGACTCGCCTCGGAATCGCTGTCGAGGCGGCTGGTGCGCTGGCCTACCTCCACGCGCACCAAATCGTGCACCGCGACATCAAGACGAGCAACATCCTCCTGGATGAAGAGTTCCACGTGAAGGTGGCTGACTTTGGGCTATCCCGGTTGTTCCCTCCCGATGCCACCCACGTGTCCACGGCGCCACAGGGCACTCCCGGGTACGTTGACCCGGCATACCACCACATGTATCATCTGACAGACAAGAGTGATGTGTACAGCTTCGGTGTGGTGCTTGTCGAGCTCATCTCCTCCAGACCAGCGGTGGACATGAGCCAGATCGGCGCTGACGTGAATCTGGCCAGCATGGCGGTGCGCATGATACAATGTTGCGAGATCGACAAGCTCGTCGATCCACGGCTCGGGTATGGGTCAGGAAGCGAGACGATGAAGACGGTGGACCTCGTTGCCGAGGTAGCGTTCCGATGCCTGCAACCGGAGCAAGAGGTGCGGCCGTCCATCACTGAGGTGTTGGACGTGCTCAGGGAAGCGCATCAGACGATGATGGAGAGGGGAGGTAGCGGTGCGAGGGATGACACATTATTGCTGAAGAAGAGCAGGGACGGCTCCCCTGACTCCGTCATGCACCAGTGGATCAGCCCATCCACGACCTCCAATTACAGCACCTGACATTGGCAGTCGTCATGTAGATATACTCATGTTGTGCTTCAGATCAAATAAAGGAAACCCGTTTTAAGAAAAACATTAAACGGAGAAAACTAAAGCTGTGTCTCACTCTGCATTTGTTTTTTCCTCTGGCTTTGCATTTCCTCGAACACCTCCTGAGCGTTACGAGATGCACCAAAACAGAACGCCAGGTAGAATTTTTGCTAAGAAACACTACCGTCTTACGAAATTCTTGGCAATGGCTCTGTCTAGTCAGAAAGACCGGGGAAGTTGTTACTTGTTGGTACGTGTGGAGCATTTACTCAGTTCAATCTGTTCTTGAATTGGTTAAGGATTTCAGTCACTACCTTCACACATCTTGAATGAACGGTCCTCGATCCCAGGAGTTACCCGCGCGAAATGGTAACAATCGGTTAGGAATGATCTCACGTGCAGTTCAACAATTGATAGATTTTTTCTGTCACAGAGCCCGCAGTATGCACCTCTCGCCAGTACTGCATGCAACAATGGCGTCACCAACCCATCCTGGCCGTCTGTTCCTCCTCTTCCTCTCTACCATCTTCGCGGGCATCATCGCGGCCACGGAAACAGTCCCAAACATCAACACCACGTCGGCCGGTTGCCCGTCGTACCGGTGCGGCCACGCCGTGGATATCCGGTACCCGTTCTGGATCGACGGCGACACGACCGGCACCACCAACGCCTCCTCCTACTGCGGCTATCCGAGCCTGCGCCTCGAGTGCCGCCGCGACACGCCGGTGCTGAGCCTCTCGTCGGGCGACTACGCAGTGACCCACATCCAGTACGGCGACCGGACGGTCTCGCTCTTCGACCTCGGCGTCTTCTCCCGGTCCAACACCTGCCCGCTCGTCGCGGGACGGAACCTCACCCTCCCGCCCGCCGGCCCGCTCTCGCTCACCTCGAGGGACGCCAACCTCACCTTCTTCATCCACTGCTCCTTCGTCATGGGCGTCCCGGCGGGCCACCTCGTGGCCTGCCTCGAGGGCGACGGCCGCCACCACTCCTACGTCTTCCGTGACGACGACGACCTCATGCCGGCGTACGGGCTCGCCGGGGCGTGCCAGGACGTCGTCGGCATGCCCGTGCTCAGGAGGTCCATGCCCGGCAGCAGGTCGGGGGCGGGACCGCTCGACGCCGTCGTCCCCGCGCTCAACATGGGCTTCGAGCTCAGCTGGATGCCAGCGGCGGGTGGGGAGTGTGGCAGCTGCGAGAAGGCCGGGGGCTTGTGTGGCCACCGACGGGAAGCGGCGCGTCAGGCGTGGGCGTTCACGTGCTTCAGGACTGCGTCGAATTCTGCTGCATTGGCCGCTCCGAAATCATCAGGTACTAGTACTGTTTTTGTTTCAGGATTGCATGCAGTCCAGTTACAAAGTTTTTGTTTGCCTATCTTGGAGTACTAGTACTGTATGTTGTTATATAATTCTGCTATATGTTTAGCTAGCACTCCTATATTAAATGTGTGCTACTTTTAAAATAGTCATTGTGGGGGTGTATAAACATTGTTACTTTGTTAGTACAAAGTTGGACCCTTCTTCCACAATATTGGTTGATCTCCACGGAAAAAACAAGGCAGTGTGAAATAGATCATTCCTCTCTTCTTCTCTTTGAGGTTAGCCAAGTATCTTTTGCTCACCCTTCTTCCTCTTTAATAGCTTTTGGCTATTGACTTATGTTGCACTATGGTATATTTAGATGCTTTTGTGTCTTATAAGCCAAAGCCAAAAGCCAAGAAAAAAGTCTAACCAAACACCCTCTTATATAGTACCCTTGACCAATATGCAACCGAAACCTTTTTGTGCCATCCCTCACCTCCCTGGCCGTCCTTGGCAGTGACGGCTCTAGATGGTTATATTCTTTGGAATCTGACAATCCTGTGTGAAATGCAAGTTCATATGACCTAGATGCATTTTTGGCATATTTTCTTGTTTCGTGCATAGTTGCACAATAACAATTAATTTGACTGTATGCCTATATATTAGAGCCAGTCGAATGTGTTTCAATTTGTTTTTCTGAGCAAAGAGAAAATAACCAAGGCATAAGTACAATCAAATGTATTGAGAACACATAGGCGACGCCACATGAGCCAAGGAAGGACTCATGCATGAAAATACTTTACATATTTCAACCGATTTTACGAGCTTTCGACCAAGACTCATCAAACCTTTTTTTACCGATTGATTTTTATAGTGACATTACCGGGAATCTCGGTACTGTACCACCCGGGAAATTCGAAACAAATTTTGAATTTAAAAATAATCAATAGTAATTTAATAAATCCCTACCCTGAACTGTATGCGAGGCACGCGGCGGCACAGTGATCAGAGCGAATTGCCATTCTCGCCTACTTATCGGATCTTTTTTTATGGGTGACAGGAGGGGAGCAAAATGTTTCGGGTTTACTGGATTTGTAGGCCGAGAATATGAAAAGAAAAACCTTGTCCGAGCCCAACTACTTCCGATGATAATTTTACACACAACGAAACGTCTCTTGTACAAATTTTCTTCGTGAACTATCTTCCAAGAACACCAAAGCTTTCACTTTCAAAAAAAAAAACCCAGAGCTTCCAACTATCTGGATGGGCTTCCAAACCAAATTTTATACGAGCTTTACATTCATGCTCTACATGGTGTTTATCCGAGAGAGAAGGAAAGTTAGAGGAATGGTCGGTGAAGACCAAATAATTAAGATCCTTTGCATTCTCACGTCTTCGTCTGCGCTATCTATTTTTCCCTGGTTGATTCACGTAGAAACTTTGAGCTATCATGGAGTTGTAATAAATATCTTAAACATAAGAGTGTGCAATAAAGACAGCTGTGTGCATCGCTCTGAGGCTCGAGCTAAGCATCCATTTTTGAGTAAAAAAAAAGCATCCATTTTGAAAAAAAGTCAACCTTGGCGTACGTAGGCGTGCAGTCATGCATGCGGAAACCTAGAGCTAGTCCACTAAACCTTGCAAACGTACAAAGACTTCACGTATAAGAGATTTTTTTCGCATGCAGTTCGTTGGTTCATGTATGCGCGTGAGAAAACATTCCCCGCGTATGTTACACAGGCATGGAAAGATTTTTTTTTGTGAAACACAGTTCAACGGAGACGCTCACAAACACGTGCACACACTCACCCCTATGAACGCACACACGCACACTCTATCCCTATGAGCACCTCCGAAAAACTGAGAAGTCATCACAGACGTTTTGCTATCGACGGAAACATCGTCTCCCACTGAAAAATATTCAGTCTAAATAAGAAGTACCAATATCAAATCCCACTGTAATAATATTCTCTCTTCCCACCGCGTCCCACGACAAAGATACGGCACGACGAGACCACTCACAGATCGTTTAGAAGACCGGTGTTTTTTCTAAGCGGGCAGTAGGTAGAGACCGTGATGACTGATGCGTTCAAGCACAAATTCGGAACAACGACCTTCTCCAGTCACCGACATGTGGGCCCTAGCCCATGCATGGCTCGGTGTCCGCTTCAGCACGAGTAGTCCAACTCCGTGACGACGAACAGTCAACACATTCGGCAACATGTCCCGAGGTTCCGATCTACTCCTTGTACCCGCGCGCGTCACCTTCCTCCTCTCTGTGTTGCCAACATTCGAGAGCATCCCTTACCCTCTCCTCCCTTCCACTGCGACAACGACTCGATCGATCCATGCATCCGTCTCGTGTCCATGCCGCCGCCGCCGCCGTGCTCTGCTCGGCCACGCTCCTCTAACCACCGTCCTCACCACCCACGCCCTGAACACCACCACGCCGTCCCCCTCCTCCTCTTCGTCGTCGTCGGACGCGTGCGAGGCGGCCACCTGCGGGGGCCTGCGCATCGCGTACCCGTTCTGGCTCGGCGGCACGCACCCGCCCGAGTGCGGCTACCACGCCTTCCAGGTCACCTGCGACGCCGCCAACGGCACCGCCGCCTTCCTACAGAACTCCTTCCTGAGGTACCAGATCCTCCACATCTCCTACCAGACAGCTCCTTCACGGTCGCCAACGTCGGGCTCTCCGGCGCCGGCGGCCCGTGCGACGGCGACATGCTTAGCGTGAACGCGTCCTCCGACCTCGGCCTCGCGCCGTTTGGCATCAGCGCCACCAACCAGGAGCTATTCTTCCTCTACAACTGCACCACGCTCCGGGCGCCGCCGCCGCCCTCCTGGACGCCCGTCAGCTGTGGGTCCAACGCGTCCGGTTTGTTCGCGTGGCTCGCCGGCGGGTATAGGCGCGACGACGCCTGGAGGCCGGTGGAGGGGAACTGCACGGTGTCGACGATTCCCGTGCTGGGTTACGAGGGGGCCTCCGGGAAGGACTACCGGCGGCTGATGAAGGCCGGGTTTCTTCTCGACTACACGGCTGGGGGCGACTGCGCGGCGTGCGAGGACAGCGGCGGGCTCTGCCGGATCAACACCACCTACGACCTCTTCCAGTGCCACTGCGCCGGCGGCGTGTCGTCAGACCCCTTCACCTGCAACGGTAATCTGTGCTAGCTCGTTTTTACCTCGTTTCAAAGATTTAAATTCAGTGCTACACGTATGTCCTTTGTGATCCAGCAACTTAACCAGTTTAGTCCTCAAGGATACAAAATTCATCGTCTAATTAGTAATTAGAAGGACAAAATCCAAGATTTACCAAGCAGGGTTTACAATTTCGTAAAATTTGACGCCGAACTGAAATATATAGTAGCATTTTGTACTTAGGACAAAGGCAAGCTAAACTCAAAATTCTTCACAAATTATACGAAATTTGTCAGGAATTTTTGGTCTTTTTCAAATTTCTAAATTAACAGTTTTTCAGTGAGGAGGGAAATATTTATCTATTCAACCTACTCTCTTTGCATTTGTCAATTTATTGGTAAAATAAGGCTGATATAGACAATTCGTCTCCTTTCCCAAGTGATTATATGGCGGCATATGAAAGGGTGTAAAAGGTGGTCAACATATTGACCGTCCTTGTAAATATATAGTGACACGCGCTTCGGATGCCTTCACCTAAAGCTTTGATAAGGACGTAAAACCTAATGCCATTTCATAGGATTTTTACACAACGTGGGATGTGTCCGTCTTGGAATGCATAGAACGAGGGAGATACTCTTCTTCAATATCTCAAAAAAGGCTAATTTGACGACTCGCTCGACTTAGCTCAACGTTTTGTTTGAGAGACTTTGTGACACCTTTTCAAATCACCAATACTTTATTTTTTCTGAAAAAATCTTTCTCTTCCTTTTCCCCATCTGTCAACTGCTTGAAGTAGCCAGGTCAGCAAAACTAGAGATGAAACGTTGTCGACAATGTCTTTGGTTAACAAATGATTTTACTAAGATGAGGCTAGGAATTCTAGTTACAAAAAAAATACCTTTCGTTTATCGAATGAATACTTCTTAATGGATTTTGAATTTTAACATGTTATGAAGAATAACAAACTTTCAAAGCACCTATGGTTACAACATTAAAAATATCAGGTAATTTTTGCCCTTCAGTCTATTTATCGGTGTGCCTCGAAAACGTGATTAAAAAACCCTTCCTTACCAACTAGTTGATTATCTATTCTATTCAAAGTTTTAACCCTCACAACGAGTAGTAAATCAAGCTACTCTTTTTGGCTTTGTCAATTCACTGGTAAGGCTGATATAGATATTTTGTCCCCAAAGTGTTATATGGTCGCAAAAGAAAAGGTGTAAAAGGTGATCAAGATATTGACCATCAGAGTAAATCATGTAGTGACACGCGCTTCGAATGCCCTCACCTAAAGCTTTAATTGGGATGATAAAACCTAATGTCGTTGCATAGGCTTTTTACACTGGTGTTTGGTCATGTCATGTTTGGATGTATAACCGCTAGTAGTAGGCGGCGTTGTAGTTAAGCACCTACATAATGTTCTAAAACTTATGTTATGTTGTCGTTGTCATAACTACCGATCCTGATTGGATCGCGTGAAAAAAAGACCATTTACACGACTTACGATGTTTGCATTTTTGAATAAATAGACCGAGACCGATACTCTTCTTCATTATCTAAGAAATGCTTATTTGACGACTAGCTTAAGTGGGTTCTTTTTTCAACGGATTTAGTGACCTTTTTAAATAACCCACGGTGTCGTTGTATGGGTAAAATCTTTCTCTTCCTTCTTCCCATCCGTCAAGGGTATGAGGGTAGCGAGCTCAGTGGAACTCGAAGCGGGCCCGTTGTCCCCAAAGGTTTTTGTTACAAAATGATATAATTTTACGAAAGGGTGGCTAGGATTTCTAGTTACCATGTTTACCCGAAAATACATGTGGTTACCGCACGAATATTTCTGAATGAATTTTGACTTTGAACTTGTTAAGAAGAACAACAAAATTTCAAATTACCTCTCATTACCGCATTAACTTTATGAAAAAAGTCCGGTAATTTTTGCCCGCCAATCCATTTAGGCCCCGCTTGGATTCTCGTTTCAGTTTACCGAGCCGACAGAATTTCCGACGCTACGCAGTAATTTTAGCAGGACGTAGGAAGGTCCGTGAAATATTCCGCCGGTATTGGGTATTATACGATAATCCAAGCGCGGCCTTACCGGTAACCAAAACCCCTGGCTAATACCTACCACTATGTAATTCAGTCCAGTCCATGACACGATTGACACGGAGTCCTCCCACCAATTCCGGTGCTTCATACATCTTAACTTCGAATCTCTTGTCATCATGTTTGAGCCACAATCCTCTCCCATTGGCATGAAAGTCATCCAAAAAAATCCAAAATAATACGGTGAGAATCCATCACAAACGATCTTCTGAAAGTTCTAACGTTGGACTGGTGACCAACTCTGTTCCCTCCGTCATCAATTGCCCCAAATGTCACAAATCGGCTCTTCTCTTCGCCGCTATGATCGAGTCACATTCCCATCTTAATATACCAGAAAAAATTACTCCTTCTGAACTTTCCTCCATCCTCTCAAATTCACAATGCAATCGCACGCTCCCGCCGTGCTGCTGCTACTGTTCCTTCCTCTGCTTGGCGCGCAGCCGCCGGACGAGAGCTGCGCGCCGGCGGCGTGCGGCAACCTGACCATCGCGTACCCGTTCTGGGTGCGCGGCCGCCACGCGCCCAGCTGCGGCTACCCGACCTTCGGCGTCACGTGCAGCGACGACCCCACGGGCGCCACGCCGCCCAGCCTCAACGACTCCTACCTCCGCCTCATCGACATCCGTACGGCGACCGCTCCGTCGTGGCCTTCCACGCCAGACTTGTCGACGGCGCCGACGTTCCATGCCGCGCCACGCGGTTCAACGTGTCCAGCAGCCTCGCGCTCTCCCCGCTCTCCGTCAGCGCTTCCAACTGGGAGCTCTTCTTCTGCGCCGCCAACTGCTCGCGCGCGCCGCCGCCGCCAGCGGGGGCGCTTCAGCTCGAGTGCCCCGGCAACGGCGCGTGGTCCGTTCACACTGGACGGAGTTACGATCCGGGAGACGGTGGCCGCGGCGGTGGGTCGGTGGTGGAGCCGACGGGGTGTAAGTACTCGGTCGTGCCGGTGATGCCCGGGTCGGAGTCGGAGCTGAGGACGTGGGGTGACTACGCGGGGATCGTCAGGCGCGGGTTCCTACTGGAATGGACGGTGCCCGGGGACTGCGCGGCGTGCAACGCCACCGGCGGCCGGTGCCGGTACGAGGCCGGCGCCAACGCGTTCGGGTGCCTCTGCCCTGGCGGCCGGATGCAGCCGGCGACATGCGGTGAGTTGCTCTCGCAGATACATCACCTCTGCAACTTCGTGCTAGTTATAGATTTTGGTTTGACTATTCCCGATGCTAACAATCGATGGGCAAATCCCCGTAACATAATATCGTCCGTAAAAGAACCGAAATCAGTAGTGTGAAATTCCGCAATTCCTGGCATCCATTACTTTGACCAGCAAAGTCAGAAAATGAATGCCTTGTCTACCATAAAGAAAAAAATTAAAATTACATTTCTACTTCCTCTATCTCCGTAGCAGTTCAAATTGAACTCCTGGAAAGTCTTATATTTAGTGACGGATGGAGTACTTCTACCCTATTTCTAACTTCTAATTATAGTTATAAAGTCGACCCCGAGCTCTAGTTATGTGTTATTAGTGAACATTTTCTTCTTATTGTCCTTCGGCGTCTCTTTTCGCAATAGATAGCATAGCTTCTGCCTTTAAAAAAAAATCTTCTATTTAAATAGAATTATTGCAATCGCGACAGCACAATTATAAACCTACATTCGAAACCATGGAGATTTTAAAGTTAGAAAATTTTATTTGATATTTCAAAAAACACCAAAGGATACATTCACATGTCTACGTAATTTTTTGTCAAGTAGTACTTTATATTTTGGGCTATGTAAGAAAGAAAAAATTGGGGTTCCAAACAAGAAAAAACCCTTGATATTGATTCTCAGATATGTTTTTTGTGTAGATCACATCTGATCATATACGTGGAAAAACTTGTGCGCTTATACCAGGCATATGTATGCATTTGTGTATTTTTTTTAGATTTGGTTACTAAGGAGATGGGAGCAAAAGAGACTTAATAGTGAGAAGAGGCCTATTCTTAATAGTGAACAAGATGATCTGGGCTCTAGTTGCTGGAGTAGCTTTTCTTGGTGGTCGCGTGATAATAGAAAAGCCCTTAGAGAAAATGGCACGCCAGACATTCCAGCCAGTCCCGAACTCCCGATTCATCTTCTACGGTTTATAAGTCGCAATTTGTTCACGCAAAAAGGATTTCAACCTTAGTAGTAGAGTGAGAAGACCAAATTTTAACTGGAAGGCGTTTGGATAAGTTAGTTCCACCTAGAAATTATTTGATGACTTTTCTTTCCCTCCTTTCCCTGGTCACAAAAATCAGCAGCTTGTTACTTAGCTCACATGATGACAGTTCCCGACTATTTAATTATTAGCATATATGACGTCAAATCGTTGCGCACAAATGAACGGAAAATGATATTGTCTTGCTAGTGTAGACTTAATACTTCTATCTATGTCACCACAACAAGGACCTACTGAAGCATCGTGCGATAACAGGTAAGATCGTGAGCCGCAAATCCACAAGATACTAATGTGAGACTTTTATCTCCTGAGATTTTTAGGGGGGATTGCGTTTTTCTTTTTTTTTAGGAAATGGCAGTCTTTTATCGATTATTTGCAAAAGTATGAAGTTGATTCAACCACAAATGAGTCGAGGTGTCCCGATTCTGTATTAAGATGCACATGGTCAAAAGAAAGGAAAAAACTACCGAAATACTCTCTGTGTATCCTAAAATAAGACGTATAAATTTTGTTCATAATCAAGTAATGTAAAGATCGACTAAATTTTTAGAAAAAACTTAACATATACAATAGCAAATTAATATCATTAAATACATGATGAAATTTATTTTCATACTATACCTAGATAGTTTTGTAATTATTAATAGTTTTTTCTTATTATGTTAGTCAAAGTTAAAATTGATTGACTTTTCATAAAAGATATAAGCCTTCTTTTGAAAAAGGGAGATAATAAGCACAAGAAACAAAGTGAGGCACGATAAGAGAGAGCCAACAAAACCTCATGAAACATAACATTCACAGATTATATCCTGACGCGAATGCTAGGCTGCTAGCCATGTTGAGTAAACAAGCCGCTGACGACCGAGTTGTGTCCACAGTGTATACAATCTAATGTGGATACGAGTATATAACCTCCCTAATCCCTATATATTCAGGAGCACGAAGACTTTTTGGTTGCAAACACAATTAGATTAGATGGACAAGTGTAAGCGACTGATTGGAGAACATGTCAAATTAGTACGCGTGCATATATAGCAGCCCAAATGTGAACTCCCTCCGTCCGCGAAAGACTGCACGTCTAGGCTCTGTCGTTTTTCCGTAAAAGACTGTACGTCTGCGTTTTGTGTGATAAGTTTGCATCGGTCTACGCCTCGAGTTAATGCCAGGCAACACGCTCATCTACCTTTTCTCGTTCAGCCCGCAAGCAAACCCCCAATCATCTTGCTGTATTCTTTGTTTAGTAATTGTTTTGGCATGCGTAATAAATGCGGTGGTGTGGATCGAAGCGATCTCTTCGCTGGTGGGGCAGCGTAGCTGGGGAAGGAGGGGGTTGTTTACAAAATGCTTAATATGTCTTGGAAAACCCAGAAGTGCAGTCTTATGCGGACGGAGGGAGTAGTGTGAAATTCTGAAACTCCAGAATATCATACCCGACCGAACCATCCAGCATTTTGACCAGCAAAGTCAGCGCACGGTTCCCAATAGAGTTACATCTTCTAATTGGAAGTGAACCATCACAAGACAGCCACGTCTGAACCCACAAAATGCCCATCGATCCATTATTGATACATTCGCTGTAGTCACTTCAGATGAAATAGTGGCTCATCTTTCCCTTCTAATAGTTCTTTTCCAGAGAATTCTCTTCTAATTAGTTGCGTAATTTAGTGTTATCCTTTAAACTTTTACTTTGATTTTCTTTATAAAAAGGCTTAATTTTACTTTGAGAGCATCAATATCTTGTAAGGCTCAAAATATCTAGTGTCGTGATGTTTGGATAAGGTACTAAGGTAGTTCCACCTAGAAGCTAATCCATGACTTGTTCACCTCCCTCCTGATCACAAAATTCACCAGCTTTTTCAGTTGCCTCACATGATCTATGGGTACCTGTCAATATATACGGCGCGTATGAGTGAGTGAGATGACAGACCCCAAACAATTCAATTTGCCGGCAACATAGCCATTGCAATAACAGGTTCTGAACCACATAATCAAGTGGAGCTTCTCTTTCATTTTATCTCTCAGTCTCTATCCTCAAAAGTCAATGGCATCACCAGCCCCGTTGATATACTCTAAAAGAAAGTCTGAACATATCAGTCAAACAAAGCATACACCGTTGCCATTACCCTTTCGCCATTCCTACTCCATCCCTTCTAGCTACAACGATCCACCTGCCATGACTCCATTTATCACCTAGGTACCTAGCTAGCTAGACACATGCGGGCATGGCGTCCCCAGCCGTTGTCTTTGCCTCCTTGCTCGTCCTCCTGGTTTGCCATCGCGTGGGCGCCAACTGCGAGCCGGCGACCTGCGGGAACCTGACGGTGAGGTACCCGTTCTGGCTCGGCGCGGCGAACCAGCCCGCGCCGGAGCCCTCCTGCGGTCCCCCGCCCTTCGAGCTCTGGTGCGCCGGCAACGGCACCAACACCACCTCCGCCTCGATGAGAGGCTCCTCCATCCACGTCCTAAGCATCGACTACGCCGCCGGCACCTTCGTGGCCTCCCACACCAGGGTCGCGACGGGGGACGACGGCGTGTGCCGCACGGACCTCAACGTGTCCTCCAGCATCGCGCTCAGCCCGTTCCGGATCAGCGCCACCAACCACGCGCTGTGCTTCCTCTACCACTGCAACGGGACGGAGCCGCGCGGGGACGAGTTCGTGAACGCGACCGCCGTGCCCAGCTGCGGTAGGACCATCTACGCGTATCTCGGTGGGAGCTACGACCGGGACACGCCGCCGGCGATAGACTCGGGGAACTGCACGTACGCGTACCTGCCTGTGCTCGGGTCGGAGGCGGAGAAGGAGACGGCGGCAAACTACAGTGTGCTTCTCAAGGCCGGGTTCCTGCTGGAGTGGGGAGCGGGCGCCGGCATCGGGCACTGCGACGCGTGCGTGGCCAGCGGCGGGGAGTGCCGTTACAGCAACGCGTCCGCCGCGTTCGCGTGCCTCTGCCCCGGCGGCAACGGCGGGAGGAAGGTTCTGCGTGGCTTGACATGCGCCGGTGAGTACCTACCTACGTGCCACGCTAGCTACCACTTGCATACACAATAGAAGTACAACCGTAGTCAGCGGCTCAGCCCTGCCGACCAACGCGGATAGCCCAATCGGCACATGCTTACTTGGGTTTTGTCCGGGTTCAATGCATCTTTGGCCGTAATCTCCGGCTCGACATTGCTCGATCGTTATGTTTTGGGCGTACTTGCCCAGTCGACGTAGCCGTTGGTCATGCCATGTCATGGTGTGCCCCCATGGACGACCTTGGCTTGCAGGAGAGGCTGTCCGGTAAACCTGTGACTGGTCGACATCACCATTAGTCGTTAGTGTACTTGATTCATTACAAGAGAGAATTAGGTGTAGTAGTACTTTGCCTGAAGCTTCGGTCGGTTGTTGCAGGCATGTAAACTACTCTAGTGCTCTCAGTAGGTACGTAGACGCGTGCATCATTGCAATTTCATTATATTAACAAGTGTCTGGGGGTACAGAAAACAGCGAGTGTCGATCTTCTGCATAGTCTAAACCTGAACTTCAGTCGGCAGGTACCAGGAGTCCAGGACAGAACAAATTGGCGCCGTGAACTCGTTCGCCGTGAACCCACTAAGAGCCCAGTAGTAGTAGCAAATGGGCCTATATTCTAGTCCTTGAACTTTCGGCCTAGTGACCGCTCGTTGGTCCCAGGCTTCCAGACACATCACGGTCATCATGTCTTACCCGTCAACGGTATTGCCCGCGAGAATTCAGAAGTCACGACTCACACGTCCACATGGTCGTTCAGGAAATTCGTCGACGATTACGCTTGCCCAAAATTTCCAGTCCATGCTACTACGCAGGGCTAGCCAGTAGCGACCACGCACGGCATTCTCCATCTCCTACCTCCGATCCAGTCTATATATCTCCCATAGGCCATAGATAGCCCATGCATGATCACCGATCCCCAAAAAAAAAAATCTTGAATTCTTGGTCACTGCGATTTTTCCAAATACTATCATTCTCCCCATCGATGGAGCCTCGGAGCTGCTTGTTACTTTTATTACTAGCCTTCGTCAACGGTTGGCCGCTGCTCATCGAGGCTCAGGATGAGGAGCTACAAGGGGAAGCCGGCGGCTGCACGGGGTCAGCGGCCAACAACACTTGCGGCAACCTCGCCATCTCCGACCCGTTCTGGCTCATGGACTCGCAGACGGGGAGATCATGCGACTCCCTGGACTTCGAGCTCACCTGCGTCAACAGCACCCTGGGTCTACCGAGCTCCATGCCCTCGGGCCCCGGATTCGCGATCATGAACATCTCTTACGAGGAAAAGAGCATGCATGTCGTCGATCTGGGCAAGCTGAGGCTGCTGCCAGGCTCCAACAGCTGCAACAAGACGATCTGGAACACCTCCGCGAAGCTGCACCGCCTGTTTTGGATCGACCCCGGCAACCTGAACCTGGCCATATACAACTGCACCAATGCGGCCGCGGCAGGTCAAGACACAAAGCTGGTGGAGACGAGGATGAGGTGCGGCAACGAGAGCCGGGAGTTTGTCCGAATGGAAGGCAGTGACGGCTACGAGACGACCGTTGTAGAGGGCCGCGACGCTGCCGTGATCTTGCCGGTGATGGCTGCTCCAAACGGCGAGGCCAAGGCGAGCGACTACGACCGGCTCATCCGCGACGGCTTCATCTTGAGATGGGACTCGGAGCTTGCAGGTAAGTTCACCCATCCAAATCACGTTTTGACCTAGTGAATTCCTAGGTGGGCATGTAGCAGCAGTTTGGGTGATTATCATTAACACGTGCAAGTGTGGAACGGAGCAACAAGTGGCTCTGCATAGTACGTTTGAAAAAAAAAGTGGCTTATGCCTGCTCTGAACTCTGAACCTGTTCACTGATCCTTTGAGAGGAAAGGCTCAAAGAGCCCAGCTTTTATAAAGCGAAATAGAAACTGCAGTTAAGGGAGGCAAGCCGCCCTACTGTGAACAAAACAAGTCTTAAAAGAAAACAAAACCTCCAGGCGAGACTAAAGATAGAGCATTACAGACACAAGGGACAGGCCCACGCAGGAGCCAGAAACAGCTAAAGCCAACTACTCGACTAAGCTGCTAAAGCTATGAAGGCTAACCAACACCTCTACGAGAAAGCCCCAACAACTGGAGATCTTTAGCCACCATCATCAGCTTGTCCAGGGTCGCATCCCGCCCGCTTCTATGCTTTTCCGGCAAGAGCACCTTCCACTGCGAAATGTAGGAAATAGCACGATGCAGATTAGTAAGCCGCGAGGAGCTCACTTTCCGATTAAACACTAGATCATTCCTTGTGTTCCAGCTCGCCCACGCCAAGGCTCCAAAACACAACCAAAAATTAAGATTCGTTTTAACCCCAGGTTTCTTCAGAGCAACCTCTGAGAAATCCTCAAAACTAGCAGGAGGATGATCCCAACCAAAAGCATTCCTAAGACACCACCAACTAAAATGCGAAATGGGACAATTAAAAATCAAATGATCAACAGTCTCCGGTTCTCCACAGAGACTACACCCAATGCTACCTGGCCAGCCTTTAGCCTTCAGGTCGACCGTGACCTGAATCCTCCCCCTAATACACATCCAGACAAAAATTTTAATTTTTAAAGGCATATACGATTTCCAAAGCTCCATCATGCGCGTGTCTCTAACACCTGGGTCCAGAATCAAGTTATACAAGGATTTGGCTGTATAGACTTTTTTATCAGTCAGCGCCCAATACCCCACGTCTGTCTCCTCATTTAGCTGCACCCCACCTAGCTCTCTCCTCATTTCTTCCCACTCCAAAATTTCCCTATCCCCAAAAGATCTTCTAAAGCCCAGATGAATCCCATCCTGTCTGATGACACTTTCCACCACAACTTCCTTATCCTCGCAAATTTCAAACAATCTGGGAAAACAAAAGCATAGAGGCACTTCTTTAAGCCAGACATCGCTCCAAAATCGTGCCTTCTTACCATTTCCAATCTGATAAGCGATCCCTCTCATCACCCAACTTTTAATTTTGTGCAACCCCTTCCAGAATTGTGAGCCACCAGCCGCATCCGACTTGAAGAAGCTTCCTTCTCCTAAGTATTTTTTTCTCAAGATCTGACAGCTCAAATCTTGATCACCTCTCTCAAGCTTAATGATCCACTTAGCTAATAAAGCAATATTTCTAGCCCTACTTTCCGCAAATCCCATTCCTCCAAATTCTTTAGGTTTACACATATGTTCCCATCGGACCATATGGTACTTATGATTATTGCCTTTATCCTCCCAGTAGAAACTAGCCCTCGCCATATCAGCATCCCTATGAATCCCTTCCGGCAAAAGGTAAAAGCCCATGATATACGTCACAATATTGCTAAGGCACGAGTTAATCAGAATTTTCCTACCCCCGTCGACACCGGTTGCCAATTTCCAAGTTTTTTCCTAATCTTGACCACCAGAAAATCTAGGTCAGAGATCAACAATTTCTTCTTAGACACCGGAACACCCAAGTATTTCATTGGAAAACTTCCAATATCGCAATTGAAGAGATTTGCAACCCTTCGTTGCTCTTCCCAGTCCACTCCCATCACAAAAATTTCACTTTTCTGATAGTTCACTTTCAACCCCGACATGGCCTCATAGCAATACAACAAGAACTTCATCGTGGCAATCGACCGCGCATCATTGTTCACAAAGAGGATCGTATCATCCGCATACTGGAGGTGGGTTAGCCCACCATCAATAAGATGTGGCACAAGACCTCTCACGTGACCTTTCTCCTTAGCTGAGGTAATCATAGCTCCCAAAGCATCACCTACTACATCAAAAAGGATCGGAGAGAGGGGGTCACCCTGCCTTAGCCCACGATAAGTCCGAAAATACTCACTATTTTCACCATTGATATTGACACAGACCTTGCCTGTCTCCACTGCCAACATAATCCAACTAATCCACTGCTCGCAAAAACCTTTACGACGCAAGACATCAAACAAAAACGGCCATTGCACCTTGTCATAAGCCTTTTCGAAATCGAGCTTTAGAATAATGCCCTGCGCATTAGTTCTTTTCAGCTCATGGATAACTTCACTTAGCACCACAACCCCTTCCAGAATATGACGCCCAGGGATAAAAGCAGTCTGCGTTCTGTGAACAACTTTGTCGGCAACCCGAGAAAATCGCATTAGTTCTTTTCAGCTCATGGATAACTTCACTGATCCTTTCAGAACCTGGAAAATAGACCATCGGATATTATAGGGGCTAATGGGCCGATATCCAGTTATTTTGAAACTTTCGGCCTATTCACCTTGGGTTGGCCTGCAGTAGTAGAGACGAGTTTCATTTTCTTCTGCCACCTGATGCTGCTAAAAAAAAACCTGATGCTGCTACCTACTTACCTGTTAGTCTGAATGGTGAACCTAGATCATAATCGATACTAGCCGACAAGAGCAACTAGAAGCCGGCAGCGAAATGACCAGGCTACGCATGCATCCTGGTCATGGTTTTACCGGTCAAACGTTCCGGCCATACTTTTCCGCTCACTCGCCGTCCCCTCCGTCATATATGATCTTTCAACCATTGCGTTCGTACTTCTATTCCTCCCCAGACCCCTGTTCCCAAAGCAGACCACGATCGTCCCCTCCGTTGGTCACCGCAGCCTATACAAATCTTATTCTCCGATGGCTTCCGGCTTCTGGTTCTTGGTGTTAGTCTGGTTATGGTCGCTGCCACTGATGCTCGTGCTGGCTCAAGAGCAGCGGCAAGGGGAAGGCTGCTCGGCCAAGACGTGCGGCAACCTGACCATCTCCGACCCCTTCTGGCTCACTGACCTGGAGACGGGAAGATCGTGTGGTTCCCATGACTTCGAGGTCAGTTGCTACAACAACGCTCCATTCATATGGGGTTATGGGTTCTACGTCTTTGGGATCATCCATATCAACTACGAGCAGTGGCGGAGGACGAAACTTTTTTGAGGTCGGGCGAAATTTAAAGCATAAAAAAACCGTCTGTACACATTAATACTTTATATGATTCTAAACATAATCATTTAGTATAATGAAAATAACAACATATTAATAAATGATACACAATAACATTTTCGCATCTGATGTACCATAACCTTTTCACTTTTTTGGTTTAGAACTATGGTTGTTCCTAATACCCTGTCAAATCTACAATTTCAATACACAAATTCATCAAATATGACATAAGAGTTCTACCCATCAAATATGTGTGCTTGGTTTAGAATTATACTCCCCCGTTGTCCCTTTTCCCTTGGATATTCGATTTTAAAGTTTAGATCAGGCCAACTGTCGAGTCACCGAGACATTCCGGCGTTCAGCCGCCCGACCGCGCCGAAGGCATAGCCGCCCGCCTGCCGCCGTTCCCGTTCATGTCCAATCCAGCACCGGCTCCCTTCGACCTGGTGATAGTTGCTGTGCCCTGCCGTCAGCCGGTGAAGCGTGATCGCCGGATGATCTAATCGGTACTCGACTAGTCGACGTACGGTGTCTGGCTTGGTCTATCGAATCGATTCTCGATCGATCGCGATTTGCGAAGACAGAGGACGTGCGGTTAACTGAAACAGTCGGCCGGCCCAGCCTAGAAGTTCACACCTACGGCCCAATAGCCTACGTAGGCTCTTTACCATTTTCTTTTTTATCCAATCGAGCCAGGAAACCTAGCATCGTACGTAGCCTATACGTATACACGATTTTTTGTCGGGAGCCAAGGTAGGGCGAGCGCCAGACCTCGCCCTACCGAGAGCTCCGCCACTGACTACGAGGCACGTAGTCTGCTTGCGACTGATCAGGACAGGCTGAACTTACTGCGGGCATCCAACAGCTGCCAGGTCTTCACGTCGTGGAACACCTCCACCAAACTCGGCCCCCCCTTCCGGATCGACCCCGGGAACCTGGACCTCGTCTTCTACAACTGCACGGATCCGGAGGCAGTAGGGGCGGCACGTCGGGACGTAGCCCTGGTGGAAACGAGAAAGAGTTGCATGAACCAGAGCGAGGTGTTTGTCCGCGCCGCAGGGAGTTACAACGAGACGAGCGACTACACCAGATACACTATCGAGGGCTGCGACGCTCTCGTGGTGCCGGTGCTGGGCTCGTCGTCCGGCGAGGCTAACGCGAGCGACTACAGAAAGCTCATCGGCGACGGCTTCCTCTTGACATGGGAGAACCCACGTAAGTTCACCCGTCAACATCATCTAACCTTTCGTCGTGGAATGTTATTTCTTTCAGTTTTGCCTAGTGTTTTCACCACGTAACGGTTACCGGCCGATATTTCGCGGTTACCGGCCGGTAACCGGATTTATCGCCCCCCCCCCCCCCCCCCCGGAATTTGTGTATATCGGATGAAAAATCCCGGATTAGTCAAATTTGAACCAAATTCATGCTCGGAAATTTGAATTTCAAATTTTTTCGACGTTCTAAGTTTAAATCGTAAAAAAATTCGGAGAGTTTTGGGCCGGTAACCGGTCGGTATTTTCCGGTAACCCCGGTTACCGGAAATATCGGCCCCCCCCCGAATTTTTTTTTGAACGGTATCCAAAACCTTGGTCACGATCAACTTGCGCGTCAACGGCAGTGCCATGCCCAGTAAACTAGGCATTTATTCGTCCAATGGGATCGAATTCTTGGGCGGTGATCGCCGGCTGTTTCCCCGATTTTCCAGTCAGACGTACTCTAGGGCTCTAGGCTCACTCGCTGTCCCCATAAACCATTCCAGTCACCGCAGCCGGCCGATCCAAATCTTACTCTCCGATGACGCCTCCGGGCTGCTGGATCTTGGTGTTCATCTGGGTACTGTGGCTGCAGCTGATGCTCGTGCCGGCGGAGGAGCAGCAGCAAGGCACAGGCTGCTCGCCAAAGATGTGCGGCAACCTCACCATCTCCGACCCGTTCTGGCTCACTGACCCGCAGACGGGAGCAGCGTGCGGTGATTTTCAGTTCGAGGTGGGCTGCCACAACAGCACCCCAGCTCTACGGAGCTCTGGGTTCCTCGGCTTTGCGATCGTCAACATCTCTTACGACGACCGGCGCTTGCGCGTCGTTGATACGTACAAGCTGAAGGGCTTCAGCGGCTGCGATGTCTCCACGTGGTGGAACACCTCCGTCAAGCTGAGACCCCCGTTCACGATGGACCCTGCCAACCTGAACCTCTTCTTCTACAAATGCACGGCGGCGGCCGCCGCCGCGGCGGAGCCAGGGCGAATCCAGGGGCTGGTGGAGATGATGTGTATCAACGAGAGCAGCACGACGCTGGTCCGCGCGGGAGGGATCTATGATGCGATGAGCAACTACGCCGGCTACCCCATCGAGGGCTGCGGGGCTAACGTCCTGCCGGTGCTGCGCTCGTCGTCATCGTCGTCAGGCGAGGCGAACGCGAGTGACTACGAGCAGCTCGTCAAAGATGGTTTCCTCCTGACATGGGAGCCTCCTCCACATCATCGTCCCCTTGCACCTAGTGGTAAGTTCACCCCTCTGTCAAATCATCTTTCAATCAAGTTCCTAGCATGGACTAGCCGTGCGGATCTTGCCCACAGCCGCCCGGCCGGTGCCGCACTTGCTGTTTGCTATAGTGCTAGCCAATTTGTCACATGCTGACATACCTGTTTTCCCGTCTTTTGGGGGTATGACAAAACAACCATGGGCACCTTAATCCCCTAAAAAACCAAGGACATTTTACCGTATCTGGAAAAAAATAAGGAACACAAAGCAAGCTGAGGGTAGAAGTTCTACCGTAGAACAGTTGTCAAGTCCCGACCATTACGAAGAGGCCCCTGCTTAAAATTCACCGTGCTCCCTTTACCCATCTCCATAACGGTAACCATAGAAAGGACTTTTTTTACTACGTGATCATTTTTCTCATGTGAATCAAGGTTTTGGTTACATGTCTAGAAATCCGGTAACTGGATACTCCGAGCACCTTGGGAAATGGTCATATGGGACAAATTTTTTTTTTAAATTGTAAATTTTAGCGAGAACCCTTGGTAATGGTCAAACCTAGAACCAAAATTTCTGAATATTGGATTTCAAATTCGTCCGGTAACCTGATGGTGCTGGAAAAGAATGAGTTTTAACGTAATTATCATTCAACTAAGAATTAAATAAAACACAATCGAAAAACCCAAATGTGAACCTGTGAATGGTGTACCAAGAACAGAATCTGGTTTGACGACAAAACCGTCCGGCCCGGTCGAGTCACTGTCACGACCAACTAGCCCGTCAACGGCGTTGCTATGCTCAGGAAAATTCGCATTTCCCCTCCAAGGGGATCGCTCGGATATCAAATTCGTGGACGGTGATCGATCGCCGGCCGCTCGGGCGCCCCGATTTTCCCGTCAAACGTTTTGGCCACTCGCTGGACTGTAGACTCATCACTCCCCGTCTCCCATATATCAGTAGTCTTCGTCCAGACTCCAGAGTACTATGGAGTGTCCTCTCACGTCTCCCCAGCAAGTCCCCACACCAGCCATGATCGTCGCCGATCCAGCCAGAGCCTTTGCTGTTCACCGCGGCCGTCACAAATCTCACTCTTCGATGCTGCCTCCGGGCTGCTGGAAATCGGTGTTCGTCTGGGTTTGGTGGCTCTCCGTCGCGGTTGCGGCAGCTGAGCAGCAAGAGGAAGACTGCTCGTCCAAGACGAGGTGCGGCAACCTGACCATCGCCCAACCCTTCTGGCTGAGTGACAAAGACAGAAAATCTTGTGGCTTGCTGGACTTCGAGGTGAGCTGCGTTAACTTGAGCCGGCCAGTTCTACGGAGCTCCGCACGCTACGGCTTTGAGATCGTCGACATCCGCTACGAGGAAAGCAGCTTGCACGTGATCGATCTGGGCAAGCAGGAGCTACTGGGCGCGCGCAACATCTGCGAACTGCCGGTCTGGAACACCTCCCACAAACTGGGCGTCCCGTTTAGGATCGACCCCGGCAACCTGAACCTCGTCCTGTACAAGTGCGCGGAGGAGGCGGCACGTCGGGACACAGGGCTGGTGCAGACGAGGTTGAAGTGCGGGAACAAGAGCGAGGTGCTCGTCCGCGCGGGTGGCCGTGATTACGACGAGACGAGCGACGGCAACGTGCTAGAGGGCTGCGACGCTGCCGTCGTGCCAGTGCTGGGCTCGTCGTCGTCGGGCGATCAGGCCAACGCGAGCGACTACGCGCAGCTCATCAACGATGGCTTCATCCTCACGTGGGTTCCCCCTCCACGTAAGTTCAACCATATATCTGTCAAATCATCTTTAAAACAGTATTGCTTTGGATTTCCCTTATCAAACATAGAGATCAATCATGCCACTACTCACTGCCTACTAAATTGAAGGGACAAAGACCGTAGTTGTACGATATCATACTACTACGATCAAGAAGAGTAATTCTGTGCTGCAAGTCTGGGTTGAACCGAATCTCGATTGAACGTCATATTCGGCGGAAATGTCTCCAAAACCATTGCGAATCTGGTTTTGTTTCTCAAAAGTGGTGCCCCTTAACCATTGATGATCACATACCTGATTTCCGAGCCATTCTTGATAGGAAATGATCGACAGCGGAAGAGCTATTCCTTCTAGAATATGAGTCGCCTGGTTCCAATGAACATATGACGTCGTCTTTGAGACTGTATACTCTCTGCTTAGAAGAGTTAGCCAAACCCCACTCAAAATTGAAGATCCATTAAAGGTACTCCCTCCCATCCGAAATTATTGTCGCGGATTTTGTACGAGCCTAGTATACCTTCCACGACACTTAAATCGGGCCGGAGGTAGTACTAATTTTTACCGCAAGGTCCTGAGTGCCAAATTACCCTGGTCCCATCTAGCTACTCTATATTTTTTTTTCGAATCTCACTTGCTTCTTGCCAAAAAATTCTCAATCAGAAATAATCTAATCTGAGCAGAATTCCTTTTGATACTGAATTATTGAGAACCGCTTTCCTGCCGATAGAAAGCAATTTTCTTGCTAGTAGAAAGACATTTTCCTTCCAAATGTTTACACCGTTCTCTAGGCGCTCTTCCATTGGGTATCCGTTAGTTTCGGATAATAGACCGGCACCGACACCGTATCCAAATATCGTCTAGAAATTAGTAGGTACAGAATCCAAATACTTCATGCATCATCTTACTTCATCAGGAGTCTTAATTAACTAACCAGAGGGCACATCTATAATTATCCGACCAAAATAGCCAAGTTGCTGTGAAAGAGCAAGTCATCCACTGTCTCCTTCTAACGACAGAAATCTATATCGAAGTGTGTGAATCTATGTATGGTACTAGAGTTTACCAAGATTAGAATCTGGCTAGACGAGTCGGCAAGAGCGTCCTGGTCGAGTCACGGAGGTCATTGTCCCGACCAGCTTAACCGTCAACGGCGTTGCCGTTCCACGGAAAATTCGTAAGCCATAGCTTTTACCCGTCCAACGCATCACTCTCCAACGGTTTGAATTGGTGGACGGCGATCACCGCTTACCACAGTTTTCCAGTCAAATGTTCCGGCCATTGGACTCTACGCTCACTCGACGTCCCCATATATCAGTCATGGTCCAAAGTGTTCTCTTACGTCTCCCGAGCCAGCCCCACACCAGCCCATTATCGCCCACTTTGTCGATCACTGCAGCCGCTGCAAATCATTCAGAGACGAGACGACATGCCTCCAGCTGGTAGCTTGTTCTTGGTGCTCGTCTGGGTTTGGGTATGGTGGCTGCAGCTGATGCTCGTGCGGGCTGATGAGCAGCGGCAAGGGGCAGGCTGCTCAGCGTCGACGACGTGCGGCAACCTGACCATCTCCGACCCATTCTGGGTTGCTGACTGGTACACAGGAATATCGTGTGGCCCCTTCGATTTCCAGGTCAATTGCTCAGAATCGATACTAGCCGACAAGAGCAACTAGAAGCCGGCAGCGAAATGACCAGGCTACGCATGCATCCTGGTCATGGTCATGGATTCGTCGGCTTGCCTGGCAACGGGGTTGCCTGGGAAGTTTCGCAAGCCATGGGCGGGTCAACCAGTGGATAGAATTCGAGGACGGCGATCGCTTGCTAAGATTTTCCGGTCAAACGTTCCGGCCATACTATTCCGCTCGCTCGCCGTCCTCTCATATATGATCTTTCAGCCATTGCATTCGTTCTTCTATTCCTCCCAAAACCCCTGTTCCCAAAGCAGACCACGATCGTCCCCTCCGTTGGTCACTGCAGCCGTTACAAATCTTATTCTCCTACTATGGCTTCGAGCTGCTGCTTCTTTGTGTTCGTCTGGGTTTGGTGGCTTCCACTGATGCTCGTGCCGGCGGAGGGGCAGCAGTAAGGGGCAGGCTGCTCGGCCAAGAAGTGCGGCAACCTCACCTTCTCCGACCCCTTCTGGCTTACTGACCTGGAGACGGGAAGATCGTGTGGTTCCCATGACTTCGAGGTCACTTGCTACAACAACGCTCCATTCATATGGCGTTATAGACTCTTCGGCTTCGGATCATCCATATCAACTACGAGGCACACAGTCTGCTTGCTATTGATCAGGACAGGCTGAACTTACTGCGGGCATCCAACAGCTGCGAGGTCTTCACGTCGTGGAACACCTCCACCAAAGTCGGCCCCCCCTTCAGGATCGACCCCGGGAACCTGGACCTCGTCTTCTACAACTGCACGGATCCGGAGGCAGTAGGGGCGGCACGTCGGGACGTAGCGCTGGTGGAAACGAGAAAGAGTTGCAGGAACCAGAGCGAGGTGTTTGTCCTCGCCGCAGGGAGTTACAACGAGACGAGCGACTACACCAGATACACTATCGAGGGCTGCGACGCTCTCGTGGTGCCGGTGCTGGGCTCGTCGTCCGGCGAGGCTAACGCGAGCGACTACAGAAAGCTCATCGGCGACGGCTTCCTCTTGACATGGGAGAACCCACGTAAGTTCAGCCGTCAACATCATCTGACCTTTCGTCGTGGAATGTTATTTCTTTCAGTTTCGCCTAGTGTTTTCATAAAAATACCAAGTGTGAACCTGCCTATGGTGTACCAATATTAGAATGCGATTAGACAACAAAAACATCTCTGTCGAGTCACCGTCACGACGCAAAAAAAAAAGTCACGGGTCACGATCAACTTGCGCGTCAACGGCAGTGCCATGCCCAGTAAACTAGGCATTTATTCGTCCAATGGGATCGAATTCTTGGGCGGTGATCGCCGGCTGTTTCCCCGATTTTCCAGTCAGACGTACTCTAGGGCTCTAGGCTCACTCGCTGTCCCCATAAACCGTTCCAGTCACCGCATGACGCCTCCGGGCTGCTGGATCTTGGTGTTCGTCTGGGTTTGGTGGCTGCAGCTGATGCTCGTGCCGGGGGAGGGGCAGCAGCAGGGTGCAGGCTGCTCGCCAAAGATATGCGGCAACCTTAACATCTCCGACCCGTTCTGGCTCTCCGACCTGCAGATGGGAGCAGCGTGCGGTGATTTTCAGTTCGAGGTGGGTTGCCACAACAGCACTCCAGCTCTACGGAGTTCTGGGTTCCTTGGCTTTGCGATCGTCAACATCTCTTACGACGACCGGCGCTTGCGCGTCGTTGATACGTACAAGCTGAACGGCTTCAGCAGCTGCGATGTCTCCACGTGGTGGAACACCTCCGTCAAGCTGAGACCCCCGTTCATGATGGACCCAGCAACCTGAACCTCTTCTTCTACAACTGCACGGCGGCGGCAGCGGCGGCGGCGGAGGCACGTCGGATACAGGGGCTGGTGGAGATGAGGTGTGTCAACGAGAGCAGCACGATGCTGGTCCGTGCGGGAGGGTCTATGATGCGACGAGCAACTACGCCGGCTACGCCATTGAGGGCTGTGGGGCTAACGTCCTGCCGGTGCTGGGCTCGTCGTCGTCGTCGTCAGGCCAGGCGAACGCGAGTGACTACGAGCAGCTCCTCAAAGACGGCTTCCTCCTGACATGGGAGCCCCCTCCGCATCCTCGTCCCCTTGCAGCTGGTGGTAAGTTCACCCCTCTGTCAAATCATCTTTCAATCAAGTTCCTAGCATGGACTAGCCGTGCGGATCTTGCCCACAGCCGCCCGGCCGGTGCCGCACTTGCTGTTTGCTATAGTGCTAGCCAATTTGCCACATGCTGACATACCTGTTTTCCCGTCTTTTGGGGTACTAGTAATGTTGCAATGCACGTGTAACCTTGCGACTTGTATTCTGCTCATCCTACTCAATAGATCTACATGTATTCACCATTATGTATCGACAAATGCAACAAAGCCAAATGACTTCTCTCTTGAGGATCTATAGAAACCTGTCCAAATTAAACACATATTTGAGCCATTAACAACATTGAGCCTTGATTGAAGAATCCACAATAATTTAAAACACCAATTGGAATTTATTGTGTTTCACTTATGCCATCCCAAGTAACGAAAATCAACTAAGAATTGTGTTCATTGTCTGCCGCCCATAAGCAACAAAAAAAATCATAGCATGTACGGCGAGAAAAAAACAAGCTAATTGACATTTTGAGAGCTTACAATTGGATGAAACTGTGTACTATGTGTGATCAAAACATTTGTGGATCTGACACATCTACGTCACCACTAATAAGTTTGGCAGACTCCTCATTCTCTATCTTGTGGCCCAAAAAAGTACAAATAAGTAGGACTGCACATTCTGTTTTGTCACCTGAAATTGCTACATTCATTGTGTTGTTGATCAGTGTGTGCACCCTTCTTAAGAGCTCATGAAAATACAGTAAAACCATATAGGCACGAAAACATGCTATCTTATTTTGCGTTATGTGCTTTGAACCAAAACAGATTAGAAAATAATATGTTGAAGCTCAAATCACCTCATCATCAAATAAATAGTTGAAAATTGCATTATGAATACTGAGGAGAACTGTCACACAAGACACACCCAAAATCAAATCCACAAATACAACTGAATGGAAGAAAATACTTCTTTCTACTCTTCTGCTTGTCCAGCACAATAATCCAACCTGTAAAACAAGGAAGCATATACATATACGTCACAAGTGTCAAAAGGGAGGGAAGGGGAATCAACCGCATCTCAAAGAGAAAAAACCAAAATCAGAGAAGAGATTGAAGCAATAACATCGAAGCAACTGCTTCAAATACCTCATATTCTTCATTTCTTCTTGTATTGTGAAAATAGCTTATAGAGCGGGATCTGAGGCCGAAGAACAAAATGGACTCTCATGCAGCGCCATGAAGTCTGAATTTATGACAAGAAAATAAAGATTATTATTAGGTCATGATGCTGAGTTGTTGACGCATACATCTCAATAGAAAGCCACCCCTCCGTTCACAAATACAATTTTTTGATATCTGAATTGATAATTGCAGAAGTAAAAAAAAAGGTAGATTGTACCTTTGAATAATGATAGTTCGATGCATATTGATACACAACAATCAAAGTTCAAGTTGTCAGTCCTTAATAGACATGTGCTTAGCCTTGTGCCATGATAATAATATTTAGGCATGAGAAATGGCATCTCTATATGAAGAACAAAAGTTCAGGTTAAGAAAACGTATATGATAATAGGATATAAAAAGAGAACAAATGGAAAAGTTCAAGAGTGGATTGTGCGTCTTGGTACATTTTAGAATACTAGTGAAAAATATATTTGTTTTCTCTTACTTAAAACAAAATTTTCAGAACATGGCTACTGTCGGTCAATAAACACGGGAACATGGTCCCTCCATCTGCAATACAAGAACATGCACTTAGCTGTATCCACGAAGACACCATGGCTGACCAATACCATGCATCAAAGCACACCATGGCTGATCGTGCATCAACGCACACCATGAGCGACCCCATCTTCATGTGCACTCCAATAGCATGCATTGAGCAGAGTAATCCAAGAACATGCGCCAATTAGAAAATTGGCCGGCGGTGCCGGGCGAGTGCCTGCGGCGGCGGCGGTGCTCGGAGGTTCTGCGCGGCGCTTACTTGCACGGCGGATCCGATCGGCATGAACGGTGACGCATCCCGCGTGGATTTGTGGTTGGATGGTGGGGCTCTGACGAATGGGAGGATTTGTAGCTTCAATTACACATGGGACAGCGATCAATAGAGCAAAAGTTCAGATAAAAATATAAGCTGAGCGTAGCCATGGCGGGGCATTGGAGCACATACTTCCTGAGCAAGCGGAGCGGGATCGAAGCCGGACAGTGGCAGCGCAGCCTTCGGCGTTGGCTAGTTCGGCGGCGGGTGGACTACGACCCGCTGTACACCCTCAGCGCGTGGTCGTCCAAGGCGATCGTGCGGGCGAGGTGAGGACAACGGCTGCGGCGGATCCAGGGCGGTAGTGCGACGTCTGCGACAGAGCGATGCGCGAGGACGACGTGGTAGTTTGACTGGGTTGTGCGGGATTAAATGGTTAGCGGCGGATTTCTTGCGGCTTCCGTGTGATTAGAGGCGTCGGACAATGTTTTACCCCTAATGACGGGTGGGTTTTGAACCCTTGGATGTTGGTTTGATGGCTGGGATTTGTTGGATCTGCCCCCCTCTGTGTCTTTTTATATTGGTATAGATGACAAAACAACCATGGGCACTTTAATCCCCTAAAAAACCAAGGACATTTTACCGTATCTGGAAAAAAATATGGAACACAAAGCAAGCTGAGGGTAGAAGTTCTACCGTAGAACAGTTGTCAAGTCCCGAGCATTACAAAGAGGCCCCTGCTTAAAATTCACCGTGCTCCCTTTTCCCATCTCCATAACGGTAACCATAGAAAGGATTTTTTTTTACTACATGATCATTTTTCTCATGTGAATCAAGGTTTTGGTTACATGTCTAGAAATCCGGTAACTGGATACTCCGAGCACCTTGGAAATGGTTATATCGGACAAAAAAATTTTTTTTTGAAATTTGTAAATTTTAGCGAGAACCCTTGGTAATGGTCAAACCTAGAACCAAAATTTCTGAATATTGGATTTCAAATTCGTCCGGTAACCGGTTGTAGATTGGAACTAGAAAAAAAATTAGCCACAGCAACACTTGAAACTGAAAATATCTTTACAGCTGAAAAATCTTAGTCGAAGCATGTGAAAAATCTCTGTTCATAGGACACACTAATATAGCGTAAATCTGATGGTGCTGGAAAAGAATGAGTTTTAACGTAATTATCATTCAACTAAGAATTAAATAAAACACAATCGAAAAACCCAAATGTTAACCTGTGTATGGTGTACCAAGAACAGAATCTGGTTTGACGACAAAAGCGAGGTGCTGGCCAGCGTGGGAGGGCCTTACGTTGAGACAAGCGACAACGGCCGCTACGCGCTGCAGGGCTGCCACGCTTGCGTCGTGCCGGTGCTGGGCTCGCCTTCGTCGCGCGAGGCGAACGCCAGCGACTACGAGCAGCTCATCACCGGCGGCTTCCTCTGAACAAAATGAGAGCGCACTACGCTGAATTTTGCATTCTGCACCTTTTCTATCAACCAGCTTGCTAGCTAGGCCGCCCCACAGGCAAATAGTCATGTAAATGTATAGGATAATTTCCGCGCCGAATCCGTTTTAATGAATACATATCCGGTTTCAAAGAATCTGACGGATAAGGATATCCGATTCCGAACTGACCACCCGGATATGGTATATAAAATAGCATCCGAATATGGCTTATCTGAAAACTAATTAGGATTATTCAATCGTTATAATTTGAATAATCAGATTTTGTACCGAAATGTCTAAACTAATAGAGCACAATTTCTAATTAGTGAGTTGTGGAATTCATCCATTGACCAAATCACTTAAATGGTCATTGTATAGACTACCGAGTACAATTCTTAAGTTATTAGGTTGTTAAGCGGTTATTTTGGTTATGTGAGTTGATGATGTACATACGCGTACCAAATCCGTTTAATTTTATTTCCACCCTGAATTCGTTCCCTTTTCATCCTGAATCCATAATCAAATACGCAATCGTTTATTATCCGATCCGATCTGAATCTGAGAAAAATATAGTAAACGATATGGTAGAGGCAAAACCTGATCCGATCCAATCCGTTTACATCCCTACAGCCGAAGGTGCTTATGCGCTGACCAGATTTGAGGTTTTTCACTAGCTAGTCTTCGTGCGGTTATGTTAACAGTCAAATACGTGCCCGAGTAACCCGACAAGGCGTGCACTAACCGATCGAGACAAGAGTCAATTCATTGAGATTTCATCGAAATTCACTGAATTTCTGTGATTTTGGTACACACTGAAATAATTACCTTTCGATCAAAATATTTCACTACTTTCAGTATTACACAGGAATTCAAAACATATTTAAAATATTCATTTTTAAAAATATTTAAATGAATTTTAAGAGAAAATTTCGGTCAATGACCGAAATGAAAACTGGATTTAAGTGATTTCAGTAGTGGCCGAATTTTTTTGAAACTGAAATTTGAAACCACGGACGAGACGACGAGGTAGCTACTTGCTTGGTGGCTCCAAATGGCATACTGGTTCAACGAGTCACAAAAACTGGTCGACCACGCCCTGGAATTCTTGGACGTGGACCATGGTTGCCCAGCTGTGAAGTCAAACATTCCGGCTACAAAGACTCACTCACTTACTCTCAGTCCTCATATATGCTAACCTCGGATGAAATGAATTGATTATTCTCGTATTCTCCTTGATCCACTTGTTCTAGGAGATAAAACATCAATCGACCTCTGTCTCTCTCGGAGCAATCCTATCTTCCTTTATTCACATGGCCCAGACCTTCCTCTTCTTCGTCATCGCCGTCGTCTCCTCTATCCCGGCACTGATTCTCGCGGCGTCCTGCGAGCCCCAGCGATGCGGCAACGTGACCGTCTCTCCCCCGTTCGGCCTCGTCGCGGGAGCAGAGGAGAACCGGTGCGCGCAGATCGGGTTCCAGATGCACTGCGCCGGCGACGTCCCGTACTTCGGGTTCTACGAGCCTGGGTTCCAGCTCCGGGTCCTCGACATATTTTACGCCAACGCCTCGCTGCTCGTCTCCGACGTCCACAAGCTCGCCGATTTCAACCTCTCCGGCCGCTGCCACGTCCCCAAGGCCAACACCGCCTCCAAGATTGGGCACCCCTTCTCGATTAGCCCCCTCAACCGGAACCTCGTCTTCTACAACTGCACTAAGCCGCCAGCGCGGGCTGGCCTCGTGGGGACCGTTTGCCGGAACAACACCTTCGTCCGCGCGGGAGGTCGGTACAACGACAAGGGGAACTACTCTATCCAGGGCTGCAACGATACGGCCGTCACGGTGCGGGGGCCGTCGAACCGCGAGATGAACGCTAGAGATTACCTGGAGCTCATCAGCGATGGATTCCTCCTGACATGGCAGCCGCCGCCTGCCGCCGCCGCTCGTAGTAGCGGTAAGTAACCTCGGTCGTCGAATTAATCTTTGTTATCGGAGCTCTCAAGATCCTTGTCTGGCCATGCAATTAATGCTGGGCTGGCAAGCCGTCGCCGTCCGTGGCGGGTGCTGCCCGCCGCCGCCGCGACGGTGCCGGTGGGGAAACGGCAAACCGGAAATCATGGGGATACAGTGGTTCCGCAGAAAAAAAAGGACTAAAGTGGAAGAAAGAACGCGTTGACTCTGACCAGTCAATGTCGCTCTGGCCGCCGTCCATTGCCCGAAAGTCTCACATCCCCACCGTCCGATCCCTTTTTTTTAACAGGCCGATCCCTCCTCTTTAGTCCTCCTTCACCCGTACAGTCCGGTCACCGGCTTCACTTCCCAATCCCCAACCCAACTCATGCCGCTCCTCCGCCTCCTGCTCCTGCTCGCCGCCTCCTTCCTCCGGCTCCCGCCGCCGGTCAGCGCGGCCTGCTCGCCCAAGAAGTGCGGCGGGCTGAAAATATCCTACCCGTTCTGGCTGGACGAGGGCGACGGCCACCAGCCGTGCGGCTCCCCGTCCTTCCAGCTCCGATGCAAAGCTAGCGGTACCACTGCCCAGGCGTTCCTCGCCAACTCCATGTACGGCATGTACCAGGTCGTCTCAATCTTCTCCGAGAACTCCTCCTTCGTCGCTGTGGACCACAACCTCCTCGTCCCGGCCCCGGCGGCTGCCCGCGTGGTGGTTCAACGTGTCCAAAGGCATAGGCCTCGGCCCGTACACCATCAGCAGGAAGAACAGGGAGCTGCTCGTCCTCTACAACTGCACGGACCGGCCGAAGGAGGCGCCGCCGGGGTTCATCCCCACGCACTGCCCCAACGGGTCCTACTCCTTCCGCCTCGGGGAGGAGTACGGCGGCGAGGGCCGAGGGGCTCTCCCCTCCGCCTGCCGTCTCTCCGTCGTGCCGGTCCTTGGGTTTCCAGCCGGCGACGAGTACGTCGGGAGCATGAGGGAGGGTTCCTGCTCGAGTGGACGGTGCCGTCGGACAACTGCCCCAGATGCGTGGCCAGCGGCGGCCAGTGCAGGTACCGAAACGACGGCATCGGATTTTCCTGCAGTTGCTCCGGCGCCGTGTACCCCAACGAGTGCGGTGAGTTGAGGAGATTAACTGACAGCGCCACCATGAATTTTCCTATTCAACTGCAGTTCTTTCTTTCAGAGGAACTGCTGGTATTCCTCTGAAAATTGCAGGCGACCAATTGAGAGAACAACAACAAAATATGCACACGTAGTTAGCAATGGTGACACTACATCTGACATAGAATAAGTGTCTAGAATAATTTTACTGCGTTTTACGTCGCTGTTGCTACGGAGAAAATAAACCTGACTAACCCCGGATTGTTTGCTTGGTTTCTTGGAGCTCCTTTAAATTATGGTTCTGTTATTGGTAGTTAGTGAAGCTATTCCACTGATTGAAACATTGGAGCCAATGGAGTTCTAGTCAAATGCATTTGTTGAATTAGTCAATAACACTATTTAATAAGATGCCGTACCGAGGGTACCATCTTCCTTGTTTTGTTTCAGAGATTATTCCCGTAATCGCCGATCGATGCGCTTACTTTTCTATGTTCTACTTCTGTTTGTCAAACATGTGGACATCACATCATGCCATCTGTTTGTTGTGGAATTAGGGGTACAAAGTTGAATTGGACACTGTAGGTAGTCTGAATCAGTGGGTACTTAGAGGCGCTGATGCTCGGTTATTGAGTGTTACACTACTTCCATAAGTGTGGCGTGATTGTGGCTTCTATGAAATCTGTCTTGCTATATTGCCACCTTGAACTGAGATTCTGAAAATTTAGTTGTTGCTGGATCTTCTCTGTTAACCAGTCACAAAAGGGAGTTCGACTTACATTGAAGGCTGCAAATTTATCATCATATTACCAATCTAACCTACATGAATTTCTTATCATTTTTCAAGTGACTACAGTTCTCTTTTGTTATTTAATAAATGGCAAGAATGTTTACAGAGTATGTTCTTATGCAGGGCACACAATTGGGAGGGAAGCAAGATTGGAATAGGTGAGCATCCACTCCCAAGCTGCTTGGCCCATTTCTCATTGAAGATCCTCCTTAAAATCTCCTGATGCGAAATTACTCGAATCTCTTGGTTGCTGCATGTCACTAATGTGCTATATGTTGTCCTATGCAGCCTTTGGAGCAGTAGGTGGTCTAGTCATAGTGTGTGCCGCCGTTTTCGTGTGGCACAAGCGCAAGAAGAGGAAACAGGCTAGAACTTCAAGCGATCTGATGCGGAGTGGGTCTTCAGTGTCATACAGTAAAGACCTGGAGCTGGGTGGTTCTCCTCATATCTTCACTTTTGAGGAGCTTGAAGAGGCTACAGATGGATTCAGTGCTTCAAGGGAACTTGGTGATGGTGGTTTTGGAACTGTTTATAAAGGTGAAAGTTTGCGAATGCTAGGAGACCCATCCGTAATTCTTGTATTTTGATAACTGTTTGTCCTTATTGCTTGGCCCATGACAAGTTTGACATTTTTTCATTCAGGAAAACTCAAGGATGGGAGAGTAGTTGCAGTGAAACGCCTTTACAAGAACAACTACAAGCGAGTGGAGCAGTTCCTGAATGAGGTGGACATTCTGTCCCGGCTGCTCCACCAGAACCTCGTCATCCTATATGGTTGTACGTCTCGTATGAGCCGTGACCTCCTCCTGGTGTACGAGTTCATCCCCAATGGGACAGTTGCGGACCATCTCCATGGATCCCGTGCGGAACAACGAGGCCTCACGTGGCCGCTAAGGTTGAACATCGCGATAGAAACGGCTGAAGCTCTGGCCTACCTGCATGCGGTTGAGATCATACATCGTGATGTCAAGACGACCAACATATTGCTGGACAATAGTTTCCATGTCAAAGTTGCAGACTTCGGGCTGTCGCGCCTATTCCCTCTCGAGGTCACCCATGTCTCGACTGTTCCACAGGGCACACCGGGCTACGTGGACCCGTGTACCACCAGTGCTACAAGCTAACGGACAAGAGCGACGTCTACAGCTTCGGCGTCGTGTTGGTGGAGTTGATATCCTCAAAACCTGCCGTGGACATGAGCAGGAGCCACAGCGAGATCAACCTGGCGAACATGGCTCTCAACAGGATTCAGAACCACGAGGTTGTACAGCTGGTCGACCCGGAGCTTGGCTACGACGCCGACAGCGAGACGAAGAGTTCGATAGACCGCGTGGCGGAGGTGGCCTTCCAGTGCCTGCAGCTCGAGAGGGAGCTGCGGCCGTCGATCAAGGAGGTGGTGGAGATCCTGAGCTGCATCAGGGACGGGGACTGCCCGGCGAAAGACATGAACAAGAACGCGTCCCAGAAGGAGGATGCGCACTTGCTCATGGGCAGCCTGCAGTTCTCGCCTGACTCTGTCATCCATAGATTCCATAGCCAGTCAACTAACCACTCGGTAGCGTCGAATGCTAGCGGAGTATGATGTGCATTGGTGTTTGATTCTGAAGAAATAAGGCTCTGCCCTGTCGATCGGATGAGTTGTATATAGCATATAGAGTTTGCTAATGAGGTGATTCATCTGGGTAATTGAGTTGCTCCCTCCTTGTTGACCAATAAGTACAGTCTCATGTTGGCAGTAATTCTGTAGTCCTGAGACTGGCAATGATTCAGACGGTAGGTGTATGTACTAGGAGCAAATTCCAGGATAAGCATTGTAATATACATAGTGAAAAGTTCAGGTTCACAAAGGAGTGAATGGAGATGTTAAAC
Organism: Poa pratensis; assembly: GCA_947311845.1. Taxonomy (NCBI): domain Eukaryota; kingdom Viridiplantae; phylum Streptophyta; class Magnoliopsida; order Poales; family Poaceae; genus Poa; species Poa pratensis. The sequence goes on from CAMZMU010000074.1 coordinate 163,626,597, forward strand.
TGGTCAGTATGCAAACTATAAGATATCAAAATGGACCATGCAGTTTACAGTAGATGCATCATATATATTCGGCTTGGCCCAGAACTTCATAGTCTGTTTGGCAATGGCCATTTATAATCATCTCAAAAAATCTTAGATGCAACATTTGAAATTTGAACAATCATAACTCATGCAGTTAATTATGCCAAGGTGCTGTACACCAGGTTTACATGGTTTTATGTCACTGTTTTCTAAAGAAAAACACGGTTATGTCAGCACCAGTTTCTTCTGAAATCTGCACTTGCAGTGGCATCTTTTGTAATGTTCAGTTTCAGAACCGCGCCAACACATCAACTGATTCAAATTGCCCCTCCGCAGGCATAAACTAGGGACATACACACATGTCCCAGGGGATGCCAATAGATTCAGGTTCACAAAAGAGTTTTTATTTCTCCACACGCCTTATTATTAAACAAAAACGGCTAAAAAGGGATAAAAAATAAAAGTCTGAATTGAGATGTAAAACCTTTTAGTCTGCAAACTATAAGAAAATCAAACTGCACCACATAATATCCAGTTTACAGTACATACAACATGCAGAATTGGTTTGGCCCAACACCTAATGGTCAGTTTCCTATATGTTTTTCGAACACAGTACCCATGTGAGTTTTTTTTTCTCGATCAACATCAAAATATGTGTCATTTGTATTAGAGAGTGCACCCAGATGTCGCAAAGTACACATTATAAAAGGCAAAAGCCAAATGGAAAAAGAAATAAAACAATAGAAAGCAAAACACTGTACAACCAGACTACTCTATGGAACCGTATCTGCTAAAGAGTCTTACTGACGAGTACATGAAACAGCAGGATACCACGAGGAGAAAAAAGATTGCAGGTGTACTATCAAATTGGAGTTCTATAATTTTGCTCTGATGAATATAGAAATATATCAACTTAGAGCAATTTCAGTGACCAACGGCGCAGTTAGATATTAAAACAGAGTACAGTAGAAGCATCACATGTAAACAGGGAGATCTTCAAGAAGAACTGATGCTTCTGATATTGACTTCACCTTCACCAATTGAAGCTGGAAAATGAAGCTGGAAAATGGATGATAATATTTTCAAGGATATAACAAAAAAGTTTGAGACAAAAATAAGAATTATAGAGCACAAAAAACAACTTTATGGTGATGCAAGAACAACGTTCAGAGTTTCAGACTATTGCTACTGAATAGAAATAAGGTTTGTTGTTATAAGAAGGGATGAAGACACATGTTTGTTTGCAGAAGTTTAACATGTTGTGTTGGGTAAACTGGACACACCAGTTAACTCTTAATGAAGATTAGCACACTTTCAAATACGCAGCGGAATCAATATAAACTTCAGCACCACTTGTGCACTAACTCGCAGATCGTTGCTCCCGTCAGAAGGAAAAACATAAAACAACATATAGGGTGGAGAAAATTTGTTCACATTTCGCAGAAGCTCATAGAGCCAATGTCTGCTCTGATCTGAACATTTTCTGAACTGAGAATGAAGTAGTAAATCAACACACAGGGACACCAATCGTTTTTACGTTGAAAACCTCTCAACATGAGAGGAAAAACCACGGGCCAAAGACACCCAACTATTTTTCCGCTATTATCAAGGTGGGATAAAACAAGTTTTCACTAGAGAGCATTAGAGGATTTCATACATCAAGATGTCACAGATCTTCTTGCAACAACAAGATTTGGGGCACAAGAGTTAGGGATTGGACCAATCTCACGAAAGATGGTGGAACCACAGGTTGAATGAGACAATGGATATGTACTTTGCAACCTTGTGACGAACACCAGGTGCTTGATCTTGAAGATCTTCCTTCAACTTCCTCTCCTTTTCTTCTCTCTTGGTTTTCTTCCTTTCTTCTCGAATGGAGGCTAACCTGGGATTTTTCGTCACTCCAGCCTGTGGTGGCTAGATAGGAGGGTTAACACCCTCATCCACTATGTGCAATATCCAAAATGATCCTTGGTCATAACCCTAATGGATATTGGGTTTCCGCAACCTGTTGGCCGTCTGAAATGATTCCAATGGCCATCTACTCACAACTCACATGAGGAGGATACCCAACATGTTGGCACCAACTCTGCATCTTTCTTGAGATAGGTTATACATACATGCACCAAAATCCTGGGTTATACGCATGGGTGTTAGAAATGGGCCAACAAACAAATAAGGTAAATGATGTAATCCAACCAAATAATTCGGTGAATAACCCAGTTTCCTCGGTTACTCGCTCCCATTGCGACCTCCACCTATCCCCTTGATCCCACTTCTTGATTCTTCATCTCCCTTCCACCTCTGTTGGCTGCTCCTCCTTCGTTTACCTTTTTCTGCCTCCAATGACCGTTGCCTCATTTTGCGGACCTTCCACCACTGATCAAAGTTCATTGTGCGATGACACCCTTCCTCCTGCTCCATGTTGGTTGCCTCCCTTACGCTGCCACTGGTGAAGGTTGTTGAGCGGTACCACAAAATTTAAGCTCTCCCCATCCTGCCGGGCTCAGAGAAGATGACACATATGAGGATTGGTTTGGGTCATGGATCTGGCTTGCAAGGCCTCAGACGAGCCGGATTCATGGACAATGAGCTCTAATCAGTAAAATTCATGCCTCCATTGTTGATGGTGAGAGGTTTAGGAAATCGACTTTCTTTGGTGTCGCCTATGGTGTTTCGGCACGCTGTTGCAACCACATAGGTTGTTTCAAAATGACTCTCATATGACAACGGTTCTGCGGTATGTTTCATTGTATTTTTCTCAGGTTGCAGATGTGTCCCTTATTTGTTATCTGCCTTGTTCATCTATGTTTCATACGAGATTGCTTTCTCTTGTTGCATATGATGGGTCCATTTTCTCAAATATGCCGCGCCCAATGAAATATGATGTGCACCTCTTTTTCCTACATGGGCTTGTGCGAATGTTGTAGTCAATGGAAAGAAGTGTTCTGAATGATATTGCATACACATATTAAGTAGGGTCGATGTTTTCGCATTGATTGGAAAATCTTGATTTCACACTTATCTAGATCGGACCACTTCGGAGGCGATTGATATCGGTCGATAGTTTCAACCTATGCTCCCATAACAAATAAACACAGAGAATAGCAGAATATGCTTCCCTGCCTGACTTGCCGCCTCGACTGAACGCGTCAATCAATTCAACTTTCCATGCATACACTAATGTCTGATAATCCACTGATTTGGGCTCAGTCTAACTGGGATCCAAACGGGACAAGCACATGTACATATCCTAGATTACCATACAAAATGAGTTTGTTTGGATGTTATGTAAGGTGTTTCGACATGCCGCAAGCACATATGTAGTTTGTTGCATGCACATTGTCATTGTGTTAATATGATTCTCGGGATATGCTTCAAGGGGTTTTTCTCATATTGCTAAGGTCGATTTCTTTACCGATTTTGCTTCACCAAATGGGATATGTTGTGCACATTTTTATATTTTTCATGGACTTGTGCGAAATGTTGCAACAATTTTGCAGTCCACGGGAAAAAAATGTCCTAAATAATGTTGCATACACACGTAAAATATATTGTGTGGAGATGTTGTTGCATTGATCAGATGATCCCGATTTAACACTTATCGAAATCGGACGACTTTGGAGTCTTGGAGACGACTGATCGGTCGATGATTTCAACCCACGGCCCTAACAAATATTTTTGTGAGGGCAAATAGACACAGAGAATAGCAGAACATGACTTGCCGCCTCGACTGAACGCGTCAATCAATCCAAATTACCCCTTGCCATGCATAAACTAATTGCCAATAATCCACAAATTTGGGCTCAGTCTATAACTGGGATCCCAAGGGGACAAACACATATCCAAATCCCAGATTAATACACATAGAACCAACAAACATGCAGATTACACGCTGGTCTTTGGCCTCTTGCGGCACCGAAATTCTCGCGTCCTCTACCGCCCTGACGGCGACACCGATGCGACGCCGCCATGCCCATTCCCTTTTTCTTTTTGGCCACTGGGCAGACAGCCTCCGGCGGCCTCCATCTGGCGACGCGCCGTGCATTGGCGGCCCTCGCACGTCACAAAACAAATCCAAGAATGTTGAGAGAATAGACTCTCCCCGCTCCAGAGTTTGTTTTATAGTAGTGGTAGGCGCCTCGAGTCCAAAGGCAAAGCACCATTATTTCTGGATCGTCTCCAGAATCCCAGGTCGTCCAAAGCGAGCAGCTAGCAACGGTAGCTCAGGCGCCAACGGGGCAAGAACATCAGAGGAGCCGCTGGTATATAAATCTTTCCTTCTTATCCCAGCAGTACCCTAGCAAGCAGTAGAGGCAGAGAGGATCAGCAGGAGAGACTGCAGTGCGCCGGAACGGCAGGGATGGCTGCCGGGGCGACGCTGCACAAGCCGAGGGCCAAGAGCCTATGGCTGCTGGTGCGCCGGATGCTCTGCCGCGGCAGCAAGCCGCACAGACCGGTTGCCGCGGTGGAGTCCGGGGACGGAAGAGACGACGGCGGGGAGAAAAGCAGCCTCCTCGGCCGAAGCCGCGGCTCCCTGGAGGAGCTCCTGGGCTCGGACGGCGCCGTGCTCCGTGCCAGCAGCGCCAAGAAAGATGTCCAGCACGTGCTGCTGCCCGACCACCGGCAACGGCAGCCGTCGACGGACGTGGCTCGCCCGGAGGCCACGCTGGCCGTGTCGTCTGCGGGCCACCGTGGTGGTGGCGCGGCCATGCAGCAGTACCGGAGGTTCGTGTTCGGCGGGTTCCGGCGGCGGCTCATGATGCGGCGGCCGTGGCGGCCCATGCTCGTCGCCATCCCGGAGTGATCCACCGATCCGTCGACCGGCCAACGGAAAACTTCGATCGGCCATGTCGTGTCGGGTCCTGTGGAGTGGCTGCCGTGCGTTTGTGCCAGTGTATAGCTTTTCGTGTTGCTCACTTCTCCCCCGGTCAACTTTGTTCGTTTCTTGCTCGGCGATCGCCTCGTGGCTGATGCTTCCGTTATGCATGGCGTGTTGGTAATGCTAGTACATAACTTGACGACATTGTTATTTTTCGGAACCGACTTGAACAAGTCTTTGTGATTGGTCTATGAACACATTAAACAGCTAGCAAATCAGAGGTAGGCTGCTACTCCATCTTCGCTAAAGGGCAACAGGTCCAATCATGTCATCTTTTGGCTTTCGATGGTCTCGAGGCATTTCAAAATACGAATTTTAAAACTTGGCTTGGCAAATCCTGGCCCTGGTCCTCGTTCTTTATGCTACCACCAAAAGCTAGCTAGCTCGAAGTTTTGGGGCCATCGAAAGCTAGAACAACTGGCCATCTTTGCTTTAGCACGAGAATTAATGGACAAGCAAAGTATGGATCATGTCTCTTACCACTCTCCTTGGATTTGGTTCTTGCTTTCGGCACTTATTAGATGGGCACTTGTTTTTGAAAACTCAATTAAGCTGCATCAGGAGCGCATGCTCCTGCCTAGAAATAAATGCATTCCATTTATTGAATCTGATACTTTCACCGTATATACATGTCCATCGATGACCTACGTTAACTATGCGACATGTGTAAAACACAAACTTAGTCCCCAAAAAAAAATATTTACATCATTTTTTTTTTTGGCTTAGCGCACGTAATGTATGTATATATTTTTACGAAATTTTGCAAACATTGATAGACGCAAAAAAGTTGCTGTCAATTTTTTTTTAATTTAAACATTTTATAGAAATCTACCATCCATCCAGAAGCATATGCATGGGGTGCCAAAACTGCCGCCAAATGCTATATCGCCCGAAGGCCGCGCCGCCTGAAGCGCCGCGCTGCTGGGCCGGCCTATTTCCTTCTCTCTTTTTTTCTGTTTCTGTAGTTCTTTTATTTAGTGTTTTCTTTTCTGTTTTTGTTTTCTTTTTCTTTTTCTTTTTCCTTCTTTTAATTTTTCTCTTTTTTATTTTCTTTTTCGTTCTTTTAATTTTTCTCTTTTCTATTTCTTTTCTTTTCTCGAATAGGAACAATTTTAATGTTTTGAAAATTGTTCAAATTTTAAAATTTGTTCATATTTGCAAATTGGTCATACTCAAGATTTTTGTTCATATACGATAATTGTTCCAATTCAAAGTTTGTTCATATTTGAAAATTATTCCAATTCAAGAATTTTTTTCATATTCAAAAGTTGTTCCAATTCAAGATTTTGTTCACATTCAAAAATTGTTCCAATTCAAGATTTTGTTCATATTCGAAAATTGTTCAATTTCAAGATTTTTTCCATATTAAAAAATTGTTATAATTCAAGATTTGTTCATATTCAAAAATTGTTCATTTTCGGAAATTGTTCAAATTTAAAATCTGTTCATATTCAAAAATTGTTCAAAATTTAAAATTGTATTTTCTTGTTCTTTTTTCTGTTAAAAAATAAAAACACAAAATAGGAAATAAAAGAATCACCTGTTATGGTCCGGATCATTGCAGCCCATTTTGTTGGCACTGCAGGCGGCGGGAGCCTCCCGTGCCGCCATTGGGCGATGCAGCCCAAAACTGCCAGCCGCCTTCTTTTTAATCTCTTAAGGGTCGCTCGCCATCTGATTAACTTCCTAGCCCAGGTACCTATTGTATTGGGTTGATTTGCACTTATTGGACACAAGGTTTTTCGCCTCCCATGGCCTCTTACATATCAGATATCTGCTGCTTAAGGAAAAGGATATCTTTTGCTTGAGCAATTAAAAAATACTCCCTCTGATCGGGAATGGTTGACATAGATTTTTCAGAATACGGATATATTTACACACTAAAATACGTTTAGATACATCAGTATTTAGATAAATCTATGTCAATCATTTTCGATCACAGGGAGAATTAGATATCTATAGATGGAGAGTATGAAAAAATATAGCAATATAGTATTAGGTTCGTCCTAATACCTTAGATTTTAGTGTCTTGGGTTACTAACTTACTATCACTAGTACAGAACGACATATCAGATACCCCTCTATCGAAACATGATGAGTTACGCGACGGAAATCGAGCTTTCCGCGCGGCCGGTGCGTACAAGCCTGACCTGGGCCGCGGCTGGCCTATCAACATGGTTAACGGAGAAAGTACTAACTCCGTCACCCATATTATTGGCAACGGTCATAATTCCGGCTCCGTTTTCGATATGTGGTTCTATGGCAACGAACACTTTTCTGTGTCCGTTTGCAATATGGACACGTTCCATCTTCTCGGAATTCGAAGCGAGGCGAGTAAATGCTATGGCGTAGTGGCACCGCCCACTACTCCGTAAAAACCCCAATCCCTGCTAGCTCAAGATGCCACAGAATCTGCTCTCTATCTCTCTCGCTCGCTCCTTGCTATTAGCCAAGATTCCTCGCAGCAACGACACACAGGAGCGCACTTCGTCGCCGCCCGACAGTCCACCATCAGCGGCGAGTCTGTTGAAGGACCGTCGCCGGTGACGAGCGACGACGAAGAGCTCGCCAACTGCAATGATCCCACCTTGATGCTGGGCCCGCCGAAGGTTGATTCCGAGGAGGAGTCAACCGAAGAAGAGGAGGAGGGCGACGACGAGGAGGACGAGGCAGAGGCGCCAGTCCCGAAGAAGGGAACCCGGCGAAGGAGAAGAAAGCCGCCGCCACCGCCTCCGATATGATGTCGCCGCCGCCACCGCCTCCGATGACCCCAACAAGCGAGGCCGTGAGAAGGAGGAGGATTCGCGGAAGCAGGGCGCAAGAAAAACAAGAAGTAGCTAGCTAGTAGTAGTTCTACAAGTTCTCCGTATGTAATTTACTTTATTATTATTAATATGTACTCCGTATGTAATGTAGTAATCACTAATATTAATATAAGTATCCTAGTGGTTCATCCTTAATGTATCAATTCTCCATATAGTAGAAATTAGGGAAAATATTATTCCAGAGCGTAGAAGAAATTCCAGAGCGTCGATGCGTAGGCCCCACTCCTCAGTGGAAGAACTCAAAGGAAACGGTTTTATTAAAGAACCATTTCCTATGTTGTACCTATATATATGGGCGTACAGAGCAAAACCAAACACTCACTCTTTTCCTCACTGTCCCAGTATGCTAGATCTGTTCGTGGCGGTGGTTCCTGGTGTTGCGGCCATCGCTAGCGTCGTCTCCCCGAGACGACGGCTATCACCGGCGTCGTCGTCACCACCGAGACGGCGAGGTATTCGCCATCTCCCCCGACACGGCGAGGTCGTCGCTGCTTTCGCTTCCTCTGCCTCGTCCGAGTCTGCTAGATCGATCCAACGACGACGTGAAGAAGGTATCAAATCCACTCTTTGATGTAGCTAACTTGCTATTGTGCACCTGTTAGAGCAGCTCAGTTCACATCCAGTAGTTCGATCTAGATAATTTTTTGATGTAGTTAACTTGTCTACTGTGCACTTGTAACCGGTTGTAGTTTAGCTAACTTGGTGATAGTAGTTGAGTTCACATCCGGTAGTTCTATCTAGATCATTTCTTGATGTAGTTAACTTGCCTATTGTGCACTTGCAACCGGTTGTAGTTTAGCTAACTTGTTGATAGTAATTCAGTTCACATCCAATAGTTCTATCTTGCCTATTGTGTACTCTTTGATGTAGCTAACTTGCCTATTGTGCACCTGCTAACTTGTTCATGTTATGATTTATTTAACTTGCCTATTGTGTACTTGCAACCGGTTGTAGTTTAGCTAACTTGTTGATAGTAGTTCAGTTCACATCCGGTAGTTCTACCAAGATCATTTCTTGATGTAGTTAACTGGGCTATTGTGCACTTGCAACCGGTTGTAGTTTAGCTAACTTGTCTAGATCATGTGACTAAGTCATTACAAATTTGAAAACATGAGTCTATTTGATGACACTACATAAAAAAGTCGGAGACACAGAAAAAACAACAAACATTACTCAAGACAGTAGTGTTTGTTGACTTTTTCATAATGTCCTCCAATTATATACACAGGTCAGTACACTATATACTACTATATACTTCATATTATTGTGTTAAATTGTTCGTTCTAGCTAGTAGTGTCAGAACTAACATAAATCCTTATTTACATTTATGGATATCAAGTTGTTCCCTTTCAAATCCCACTATACATATCCACCGTCGCTATTGTAACGTTTTGGTACACTGCATAAAATACTTTTTTAAGTAAAAGTGTTTTATGCAGTGTCACCGAAATGTCACATCGGTGACATATTAGATTAGATTTCGGTGACACCGCATAAAAAATCCAGAGCCGGTGGTGGCCTCCTGAAAGTGCATGTGTTGCCCCATGCGTGGTTTTGGTAATTAATGACAATCCTTATGGACTAATGTTTGCATTGAGATACACTTGTAGATCTTGTCCATAGGTAAAGTTTGGAGTTCATGTGTTGGACTCTAGAAGATTTCATGATGACCAAGGTTCCATCCAAGGGTTTATATGAAGAATGGTCATGTGAAGAGTTGAGCTTATTGCAAGCATGGCTTGGAAAAGAAGATTGAGTGAACTTCATGTTTATCTCCAAGCCATCATCTATATCAAGAAGAAGATGAAGTGCAAGCTCAATATGATCCATCTCGAAAGATATCATTTGATTGAAGCTTGCAAAGGAGACATGAAGACGGAGCTTAGCGAGGCCCTCCCATAATGGGTATGGGGGAGCATTTGGAGAAGTCTTCATCAAGCATGTGCTAGCAAGCACAATCAAGAAAGGTGTTCCAACTTGAGAGAGTCAAGATCGTCATCATCGAGCTCAAGTGGAATGCGCAAGGCAAAGGTATGATCTTGATAGGTTTTCTATTTTACCGGTCTCATGTTGTTAGTGGGAGACCGGGTTTTAGGATAGACGGCGTACTATCAAGAGGGGCTCTCAAGTGAGTAACTTGATCGCATCTTTGTGGAGAGCTCAAACCTTTGCATACTTGGCATTTCATCTTTCTTGGTTCTTACTTGGTTTTCTCCTTGTTGGGTTTTGGTGCTTGTTGTGATCTTCACGACAAACCCAAGTTCACCGAAAACGAATTTCGTATGGAAAACTTGTTGCGTTTTCGGTTTTGGAGGTTTGCCGGTTATTCCTTTTTAGAGAGGTTTTACCTTTCTCCATTTGGTTTTATCTTCCATTGTTGGACTATGATGTTTCTCTGCATGATCTTGTAAAGCTCTTCGTTGCGATTCCAACGAGCCCGAGAACATCGAAAACGGAGTCCGGATGATCAAGATATCGTCGTTTTCGTGTGCAGTTTTCTGAGGGGCGGAAGTTCCGGTTTGGCCGGAAATTCCGGCCATCCGGAAGTTCCGGCCAAATTTCCGGCCAAAGTTCCGGCCGAGTGCAGTACCGTTTTTTAGTCGCTTTTCTGGGGGTCCGGAAGTTCTTGGACGGAAGTTCCGGCCTCAACCGGAAGTTCCGGCCCAACCGGAACTTCCGGCCTAAGTGAAAACTGTGTGGTTTTGAAGGCAACGGCTAGAATTTCTGGAGGGGTATAAATACCCCTCCACCTTCCTCCAGCCAAGTAGCTCGCCCAGATTTCTCTCTCCTCCATTGTTGCAAGCTCATTTCTTTGATATCTCCCAATCCCTCCACCCAAACTCTTTGATCTTTGGAGGATTGAAGGAGAAGACCTAGATCTACATTTCCACCAATCAATATCTCCTCTAAGTGAGGGGAACCTAGTGGATCTAGTTCTTGGAGTTCTTGTGTGGTTCTCCTCTTTGTTCTTCCTCTCTTATTCCCCCATAAGCATTTGTTGCTTTGTTGGAATTTGAGAGTGAAGGATTTGAGCACTTGTGCTCTTGCCTTTTGCATTTGGTGCATCGGTGTGCTCTCCACGAGGATTCGTGGAAGTTGAAAGCGTGTGAACTTGTTACTCTTGGGTCCTTGGACCCTAGACGCCTTTGTGGTGGTTGGACCCTTGTGTGGTCACTTGAAGCCGTTCGGGAGCCCCCAATCCATTGTGGGTTGTGCCTCGGATTGTTGTTGAAGCCGTTCGGGAGCCCCCAATCCCTTTGTGGGTTGTGCCTCGGATTGTTGTTGAAAGGCTCCGGATTCCGCCTCGAAGGAATACCGATAGTGGAAGGTGAACCAAACCTTTGTGGTGCGGTTCATCGGAGAAGAGGGTGAAACCTTTGTGGTTGTTGAACCGTTGTGTCGGTTCACACCTCTCCAACGAGACGTACTCCCTTTCAAGGAGGAACTCGGGAATACATCCTCGTCTCCGCGTGCTTCGGTTATTTCTATACCCGAGCTTTTACTTATGCACTTTACATTGTGATAGCCTTCGTGCTTGAAGTATTCTATATTGCTATCACCTTGTTGCTTGTCTTGCTTAGCATAAGTTGTTGGTGCACATAGGTGAGCCTAGTTTATTTAGGTTGTTGGCTTGTTAATTTAAACACCTAGTTTTATTCCGCAATTAGCAAGCCTAAACCGGAAAAGTTTTAATCGCCTATTCACCCCCCCCCTCTAGGCGACATCCTTGTCCTTTCAATTGGTATCAGAGCCTGGGCTCTCTTTTTGGGCTTTACCGCCTAGAGAGTAAAAGATGTCGTTTAGGGAATTAGTGCACGATCCCACTTTATATTCGATGGCACAAATTATGATGTTTGGAAAATTCGCATGCTTAATCTTTTTAGGGCCATGGGTCCAAATTATATTAAGAGGATTGTGGATGTGGGTTTTTCTCCTCCAAAGGATTCTCAAGAATTATCTTTAGAGGATGAGGAAAACTCTCATCTCGAGACTCTAGTTTCTAATGGTCTTATATGTGTTTTGAGCGATGTAGTTCTTGCGTCAATCATGCCTTTTCGGAACGCTCATGACTTTGGACCAAGCTTCAAGATATATATGAAGTGTCCAAAATTATTGAGGATGATTGTTCTCCTTCCACTTCCGGCCGTGATGAGTTCACAACTTCCACTTCACCAACATGTGATTTGTCACAAGGTAATGATATGGTGAGTGGTGATAGAAATTGCATTGGTGATGGTGAACTTACTATTGATTATACTTCTTCTCTATCACATTGCAATGTTCTATCTTTGGACTTAAACTCTTCTAGCACTCCAAATGTCATACATGCTAGAGTTGATAGTCCTTGCATATCATGTAATAGTTGTTTAACTAAATCTCATGATGATATGCTTCATATGTCTTGTTGCCATGAAAACAATGCTTCCATATCCTCTATTTCTTGTGTGACTAACAATGTAGAGGAATCCCAACATTTGTTGGAACAAGACATGGACCTAAATGGTGCTTCAAGTAATTCTTCATTCTTTAATCATGTTTGCCTTATGGCTAAGGATTCCGAGGTGTCTCCCACCTCAAATCCAAATTGTGATGATGAGGATGAGGATTCTCATGAAGAAGGTTTTGATTTTGAATCCTTAACCAAGATGGGTGAGATGGTACTTGGTGCTCTCCCCAAAGGTAGTAAAGCTATCCCTCCTCTTTGTGAAATCATTGATTATGTTACTAAGAGTAGGGAATTATTGAGGATTTGGAAAGTCAATTTGATGAGAAATGTCAAATTGAGAGGGATGACTCTATTACTATAGCTTCCTTGAAAGCTTCTCTTGAAGAAGAAGAAGAACTTAGGTCTTCTCTTGAAGAGAGACTTGAATCTCTTGATGAGTCTAATGATCTTATTATTGCTAAAATCATTAAGGAAAGAGATCATGCCCTTGCTAAATTAAAGTGCTTAAAAAGGAAAAAGTTGAATTTGGTGTTGGCAATGCTAGACTAAGTGAGGACATAGAGAGACTTGACAAAGCTCACAAGGCTTTAGAAAGTGAACACTCTCTCCTTATCAAGTCTCATGATCAACTCCAAACTCAACTATCTAAGAATGATAAGCTTGCCAAATTGTCTCCTTCTATTTCTAATATTAATGATGCTTGTGCTACTAACTCCACTTCTTGTGAAGCATCTATTTTGAAGGAGAATGTTGAGCTAAGGGCTCAACTTGAGTTGCTATCTAGCAAGTATGGGAAATTGGAAGAAAGTCATGAAAAGCTTTCTAGCTCTAATGATGATCTTCTAGCATCCCATGCTAGGCTAAAGTTAGCTCATGAGGCTATTATGTTAAAGGTAACATCTTGTGAGCCTCATGTGGAAATTGGCACAACTTCTTCTAAAATGCTTTATTGTCATGTGCTAGTCCTAGTGATTCATCCACTCACAATGTTGCTACATCTTGTGATGAATTACTTTCATTGCCTTGTTGCTCTAACAATGAAGCTTCTACTTCCTCTAGTGTTTTTGTTGATACTAACCATGTAGAGGAACTAAATGAGCTCAAGGCCCAAGTCACTTCTTTGAAGAAAGACTTGGAAAAGCGTCATGTTGGGAAGTCCACACTTGACAATATGTTGAGTGTTCAAAGACGCCCCAATGACAAGAGTGGACTTGGATTCAACTCCAATAACAAGAACAAGTCCAAGTCTATCAAGAAGAACAAGGGCCAAGAACAAGTTAAAGATTCGGCCAAGATTGTTTGCTTCAAGTGCAAAGTTGAAGGGCACCATGTTAGATCTTGCCCTTTGAAGAAGAAGGCTCTTAGTGAGAAGCAACAAGGGAAGAAGCCTCAAGTTCAAACTCAAGTTCCTCAAGTTGAAGAACGACCTCTTCCCAAGAAGAATCAGCTACTCCTCCTCAAGTCAAGATTCCAACCAAGAAGAGAGGAGGAAGTCGATGTTGCTACCTATGCCGTGAGAAGGGTCACCTTGCTTCTTCATGCACAAATGGTACCTTATCCAACCCCATTATATTGATGATGTTTATTCTCTTCGGAAGGATAAGGTTGGCAATGTGTTTGCCAAATATGTTGGACTCAAAGTGGTGTCAAGAAAAGAACCATTTGGGTTGCCAAACCTATTGTGACTAACCTCTTAGGACCCAACTTGGTTGGGGACCAACAAGCTAAAACTTGATCAATAGGTGTTGTTGGAGGCATTGGAGACTTGGCTACATCATGAAGAATTAAGGGATCTTCATCAATTATATTCTCTCAAGCCAAGTCATTTGGATTATATTGTTCTACCTCATATCCAATGTTTCCTCCTTGCGGTAACTTTTATTTAAATCATATATACATTGAAAGTTGCTTGCACCCTTGCATGTGTTTGGTTTTGTACCTTGCTAGTGTTTGTATGTGTTGTGCTCTCTACTTACTTATCTTGAGAAATCAAGTATGTGTATGTTGGTTTGCACACCATTTACTTGTTGAGCCTTATTGCTTTTATTTGATATATTACCTTGTTGGCTCTCTTTTGAGAGATTAATGGACCATTCCATTTTTGGAGAGTGATATGCTTCGTGCACTTCACAAACCAAAAATGTGTGTACATGAGGAATACCACTTAGTGATGATATATCAATCTTATCTATTCTCTATGTGGTATGTCATGCTCATGAGAAATTCAAATTCTATATGTCCATTAATTTCTCGAGTTGGTTTTGTTTGCCTCTTGCTTTAAAATGGATTATCACATTATGGGGGAGTAATAAGCTATGTGCATATTACAAGCCTAGAAAATGTGAATATGTGAGGTGTTGCCACCTAGAATTGATATTGTCATTATCCTTTTCCTTTGTGGCATGTTTCTCAAACAAGTTCCTTTTTGCTTAAATGTTTTTTGCCTCTCACCGTTGGATCTTGTTTGTGATGGAATTTCTTGATATGGCTTTCCCTAAATATGTTCTCATATATCTCTTTGGGAAACCAATTGCTTCAAGCTACTCCTTGGAGTTGCTTTGCACTATTGTGTGATTTTTGAAGCTATCAAGAATATCTATCTATCTAAGCATGGCTTTTAATTCCTATCCTTTGCCATATGCTTATGTTTTGTGAATATGATCTTGAATATATCTTTGCAATCCACCACCGAGAAATATCTCCATACATTACTTGTCTTGGCAAGTGATAATCATATTGTGGTAAATATATTGATCATATTCATTTTGGCTCTTGCTTTGAATTGCCTTATTTGATTGCCAAGGATTTGTTTTGATCTAACTCTCGTTTGTCTTCCTTGTTTTCTTTGGATCCTTTATTGCTCTACTTGAAATTTGTTTTGTGCTTTCTTGAGTTGGGAAAAGCAATGAACCAATTCTTGTGCATTGATCTTCAAAAGTCATACTTCTTGATAATGCACTATTCCTTGGGAAGCTATCCTACTTTGAGTAAAACACCCTCTTTAAATTGGTATTGCAATTTCTTGCGCTTCTTGAACATGACTAGTGGTCGAATAATATATTTATGGAGAGTGATGATCTCATTTGTGTGCATTTTGTATTCAAATGCAAAATCATAAATAATGCACACATCTTGGGGGAGCAATCCTACATGTTTTTGAACATTAGTTGTCTTCATTTGGTATTTGATCCCGATGATATGTCTCTTTGAAGACAAGCATTTTCCGTCTTGGTACTTTGTGCCATCATGAAAAATGTAGAGGGTTTGGTTATTCCTTGACCACATTTTCATTTGGTATCTTTTCAAAGTGGTATCTTCACTCATGTGTTGATTTGGATATTTGATATAATTTGGACAATTTGTTTTCTTGTCACACTTGTGTGTGCTTTGTTGGTTTACTTGGTGTTTTGTCTAAATTATATCTCGTTTGGTTCTTGAAAGTCATGTGCATGCATATTTATTATATGTATATCTTTTGGCATGCTTACTTTCGTTGATCCAATATATAGGATAAACTCCATCAAATCCTAAATGGCTAAGATGTGCATGAAATTCAATTTCACATTAATATGCACATATTTATGTGGAGTTTGTCCTATGTATTGTAGTTGCTCTAACTACTTTGGACCCAATGAGTTTGGGTACCATGTTGTACTTGAATGTGTTTTAGGTATATTGGAGATGCATTGGAAGCTTGTCTCATCTACAAGGAAGGTGTTGTCACCATGTGCTTATTGGAGCCAAGCTTGGATGATCATGAGCTCCTATCTTCTACATCACCAATGCTATCTCGGTAACAAGTATCTACCTCATGCATACTTTTCTAGCTCTCAACCTTGTGTAGGTTGTTTCATGGCATGAATCTCTTTGGTTGCAATTCTTTTGATTCTTGCAAAACGTCTTTATTGCAAATGTGAGTTGGCCGGGATGATTACATATCAAAGGGAATATATATAATCATTTTCATGATTCATCGATCCCATTTATGTCAATCTAGCACTTTCTACTTAAAGTCTCTCATGTGCAACATTGATGTTTTCAAAATCATTTGCGTTTTGTGATACTTGTTATCTTACTCGGAGCATCCCGTTTATCACCTTTATCCTTTGTGGATAGTTTTTGATGCTATGATGAGTATAGGTTGGAAGTTCATCTATATCCCTTTAAGATAAAATTGAGCTTTGTGCTATGCTTTTAAGCAAAAATCTTATTGGTGTATTTATGACTTCCTCTTGGATATCATGACCCTTACCTTTGTACCTATTTTGTGTGTACATGTTTATTTGTGGACTTATATCTTCGTGATTCGTGTCTACTTAGAAACTTATACACATGAGAATAGTTACATCTTTAATTGATATTCCAATTCTTTAGTGACCACCTCTTATTGCTTTTGATTCTTTGGTGGTTTCTAAAAGGCACAAGCTTTATTTTTTGTGTTATGCTTTGTGCATCCTTCTAAGCTTGTGGAGCTATTTGATTTATCTCCGTTGGTGTGTGAGTATGTGAAAGACATGATATGCACTAATGTGCAACACTTTTTGAAAGACTATGTTGATGATTTTGCTCATCCTTGTATTAGTCTCCTAAAATGTCTTTATATCTCACACCCATCCTTTTATTTGCCGCTCCTTGCTCATGTTGCAAAATGAGTGTATTTGTTGCAAGTTGTTTTGCCTCACTTCTCATTTATATTCTCTTGCATGGGCTTGTGTTCGAATTTATCTAGGAGGGAGTGAGGATTCCATGTTGTGCACACTATATTGAAATAGAAATCCTATTTGTGCACGTACCTTGGGGAGTTCCCTCTTGATATTTAGAACATTTTTCGGATCCTTTTGATTGCTTGCTTCTTTCGTTGAAGTATCTTTCTATTTGATTTTCATTTGCAATCTTTGGATCCTCAATATAGTTTGATCTCCTTTCCAACTATTCGTTATTGGATATGTGCATTTGATTTCACTCATATTATGAGAAATGCACACATTATGGGGGAGCTCTTATTATATTGGCCTTCTTACTTTTCACCCATTTCGGCAATCGTTGCCAATGGGGGAGAAGTTTAGAGGGTTTAAGAGTTGTTGGTTTTATGCTTTAGTTTCGTTCTCAAGCATTTGCCTTTCTTGCTCTTGCATCCTTGCTCTTTGTGTTGCTTGGTTGCTTAATTCATTATATAAACCCTCGTAAAAGGGATTGTCATCAATTACCAAAATGGGGGAGATTGAAAGTGCATGTGTTGCCCCATGCGTGGTTTTGGTAATTAATGACAATCCTTATGGACTAATGTTTGCATTGAGATACACTTGTAGATCTTGTCCATAGGAAATGTTTGGAGTTCATGTGTTGGACTCTAGAAGATTTCATGATGACCAAGGTTCCATCCAAGGGTTTATATGAAGAATGGTCATGTGAAGAGTTGAGCTTATTGCAAGCATGGCTTGGAAAAGAAGATTGAGTGAACTTCATGTTTATCTCCAAGCCATCATCTATATCAAGAAGAAGATGAAGTGCAAGCTCAATATGATCCATCTCGAAAGATATCATTTGATTGAAGCTTGCAAAGGAGACATGAAGACGGAGCTTTGCGAGGCCCTCCCATAATGGGTATGGGGGAGCATTTGGAGAAGTCTTCATCAAGCATGTGCTAGCAAGCACAATCAAGAAAGGTGTTCCAACTTGAGAGAGTCAAGATCGTCATCATCGAGCTCAAGTGGAATGCGCAAGGCAAAGGTATGATCTTGATAGGTTTTCTATTTTACCGGTCTCATGTTGTTAGTGGGAGACCGGGTTTTAGGATAGACGGCGTACTATCAAGAGGGGCTCTCAAGTGAGTAACTTGATCGCATCTTTGTGGAGAGCTCAAACCTTTGCATACTTGGCATTTCATCTTTCTTGGTTCTTACTTGGTTTTCTCCTTGTTGGGTTTTGGTGCTTGTTGTGATCTTCACGACAAACCCAAGTTCACCGAAAACGAATTTCGTATGGAAAACTTGTTGCGTTTTCGGTTTTGGAGGTTTGCCGTTATTCCTTTTTAGAGAGGTTTTACCTTTCTCCATTTGGTTTTATCTTCCATTGTTGGACTATGATGTTTCTCTGCATGATCTTGTAAAGCTCTTCGTTGCGATTCCAACGAGCCCGAGAACATCGAAAACGGAGTCCGGATGATCAAGATATCGTTTTCGTGTGCAGTTTTCTGAGGGGCGGAAGTTCCGGTTTGGCCGGAAATTCCGGCCATCCGGAAGTTCCGGCCAAATTTCCGGCCAAAGTTCCGGCCGAGTGCAGTACCGTTTTTTAGTCGCTTTTCTGGGGGTCCGGAAGTTCTTGGACGGAAGTTCCGGCCTCAACCGGAAGTTCCGGCCCAACCGGAACTTCCGGCCTAAGTGAAAACTGTGTGGTTTTGAAGGCAACGGCTAGAATTTCTGGAGGGGTATAAATACCCCTCCACCTTCCTCCAGCCAAGTAGCTCGCCCAGATTTCTCTCTCCTCCATTGTTGCAAGCTCATTTCTTTGATATCTCCCAATCCCTCCACCCAAACTCTTTGATCTTTGGAGGATTGAAGGAGAAGACCTAGATCTACATTTCCACCAATCAATATCTCCTCTAAGTGAGGGGAACCTAGTGGATCTAGTTCTTGGAGTTCTTGTGTGGTTCTCCTCTTTGTTCTTCCTCTCTTATTCCCCCATAAGCATTTGTTGCTTTGTTGGAATTTGAGAGTGAAGGATTTGAGCACTTGTGCTCTTGCCTTTTGCATTTGGTGCATCGGTGTGCTCTCCACGAGGATTCGTGGAAGTTGAAAGCGTGTGAACTTGTTACTCTTGGGTCCTTGGACCCTAGACGCCTTTGTGGTGGTTGGACCCTTGTGTGGTCACTTGAAGCCGTTCGGGAGCCCCCAATCCATTGTGGGTTGTGCCTCGGATTGTTGTTGAAAGCCGTTCGGGAGCCCCCAATCCCTTTGTGGGTTGTGCCTCGGATTGTTGTTGAAAGGCTCCGGATTCCGCCTCGAAGGAATACCGATAGTGGAAGGTGAACCAAACCTTTGTGGTGCGGTTCATCGGAGAAGAGGGTGAAACCTTTGTGGTTGTTGAACCGTTGTGTCGGTTCACACCTCTCCAACGAGACGTACTCCCTTTCAAGGAGGAACTCGGGAATACATCCTCGTCTCCGCGTGCTTCGGTTATTTCTATACCCGAGCTTTTACTTATGCACTTTACATTGTGATAGCCTTCGTGCTTGAAGTATTCTATATTGCTATCACCTTGTTGCTTGTCTTGCTTAGCATAAGTTGTTGGTGCACATAGGTGAGCCTAGTTTATTTAGGTTGTTGGCTTGTTAATTTAAACACCTAGTTTTATTCCGCAATTAGCAAGCCTAAACCGGAAAAGTTTTAATCGCCTATTCACCCCCCCCCCCCTCTAGGCGACATCCTTGTCCTTTCACCTCCATGGAAAGCATGATCGCTGTCAGACATCCTATGGAGCTGCCGACATGTCAATATCTTGTTGACAAGCCGCGTGTTGGCTGCTCCGGTTCATCAATAAGGGCCACCTCAAGACATAGGTAAATATCATTTCAGCTTTGCTTAAATTCATAGTGTTCTTGTTTTGGCATATGTACTTAACAATTGTAACTTTATTTACTAATGTATAGTGTCCAAATCTTCAACATCCTTCTCTCAGGAAGCTGAGATAAGATGAGATTGCTAGAATGACACCTGCGAGGATTGTGGAAAAGGATGTAGGGAAGAAATCATTAATTCTTTCCGTCCTTTGACATGATAGACTTAGTATAAATGAAATTTGTTATCGTTTTACCTCTTATGTTTGTCACATCTTGTGATGCAAATGTAAAGGTGAAATTGTGATGGAAATGTAAAGGTTACATTGTGATATGAATGAAATCTATTACCGTTTTAGTATTTGTGCTGTGTGAGATCAAATGCGACGTGAAATATATATTGCAGGCTAAATAAATATATATACAACACTAATGAAAAAATCTCAATGCAAACGGTTGGACCAAGATGTCTGTAACTGATCATGTCGAACTACGGCAACGGAGATCAAAACCAACCGTTGCCAAAAATTGATCTCATCGGTGACGGTTTTTGGTCTCCGTTGCCGATGAGGGCCTTCACATCAGCCATGGGGGCGGGGACACGGACCGTTTCTCCGTTTTCGATGGGGGTTTGGGCCCGTTTCCGATGTGTCGTTCTGTACTAGTGTATAGCCCTACTTATGAACGAAATATCATGTACATATTCCTCTCTTAGTTTGGTCGTCCGGTCCAACATGACTGCCAAAAAAACCTACTGTGTTTTGGTAGTGTTGATCTTTTTGATCAAGCCGTGGCGGAGCAGTGATTCAACCAATTGTCTGCAAGGTGTGTGCTTTCAGCCACAATTGGCGGAGCAGTTGCTTTAGAAAGAATTATCCGTGCAAAATATTAACGAGTTGGCAATATCGTTGCCTCCTCGCAGTGGGAGGGTCCCAATTCTGGCACAGTCTTCACAAAATCAAAGAATACTTCAAATTGGGAGCAAAATTTATCTTAGGCAATGGCTGCAAAATTCTCTTTTGGAATGACTGGTGGACACGAAAGTCCCCACTCAAGTCACGCTACCCTCGATTTTTTTTGACATTTGTGCCAATCCAAACATCACAGTAGCCCAGGCTCACAATTGAGAATGATGGCTGATCTGATTCAGACGTGACTTTGGACATGAGGAGCTGGTCCAATGGGGCATGGTCTGGGAAGAAATTGAAGATATTGAACCAGAGACAGACCCATATAGTGTTACGTGGGCTTGGGAAACAAAGGTTACCTTTTCAACAAAATCTCTCTATGCGAAACTATGTCAGTGTGACAGATGGACGTTTGCTAAAGCCATTTGGAAGACTAACATTCCCCTAAAAATGTTGCGGGTTTGGTGGAACCCAACTTATTTTGCTGAGTTTTTCGAGATTTGGAATACTCTGTCAAAAAAGCCAGAATGTATATTTGGATGCTTTTGCTGCACAAAGTTGGGCACTTTGGCAAACTAGAAACAATCCTCTATAGAAGGCAAATTTCCTCGCCAACCTGCTGACTATATCTTCAAAATGCTATTCTTCCTGCAGCACTGGTGACCTTTCTCAAAGAATAGAGACCAAGACATGATGGAATAACAACTGCAGCTGACAAGATCCCTGCTAGCTGCTACTTATACCCGTGTAGATCTTTATCTTCCTAGCTTGTCAACGTTGGTACATATTGAACTTGCTCTAACGCATGTGGCATACAAAACTTCATTACATATGATGCTATGTTAGGTAAGACGGTAACCCCACGAAAACACCAAGTGTAGCTCGAGCTATATGGCTCTCGTTTTTTAAAAAATTTCAAATCTGCACTTTTTTGTTTCCAAAAAATCGAAGCAAAACATTCAAGTTGGAGATAATGTTGAGATCTATAGTTGTGCAAAATCTCAACGAAAAATTCATTATATTTCGGCCTGGGCAAAAAGGAAAAATCTGGCAAAGTTTTCAAATTTTTGAAACTCGGCACTGTTCATCATTCAGAATTGCGGATTTGTGTTTTTTGCCCAGGGAAAAATACTACAAAATTTTCATTGAGATTTTGCACAACTACAGATCTCAACATTATCTCCACCTAAAAAAGTGCAGATTTCAACTTTTTTTTAGAAAACGGGAGCCATATAGCTCGGCCTACATATCACCGCACTCGGTAAACCCAGCCATAGCCTCTGTGTGAACCCTGCTCTAAGCAGGGTTTTATTAATTTAAAGCCAGGCTCTCAAGTCCTTTTATCTAAAACAATTGTGAGACAATTTTAGGCTCCCAATATTGAGGTGGGTGGCCCAAGCATTTCCTCGAAACCTTGGAGGATAGTCCAGATTGTGTAGATTTGTCTTTTGCATTTTGTCTAGTGATTGCGTGGAGGAACGTCCATCTAGATACTTTGAATCTAGGAAAAATGTTATTTAAAATTGATTTAACTTATAGTTTTTTCACAAATCTTTGTTGTTCTACCATTTTTTTTAACGAAACACGGTACAAACACAGACGCACACATACACGTGCATACACTCACGTTGTACCATGTTTATGTTTGGATACACTATTTTTGATTTTTTATGTGAAGGGTGTACTACATACAGTTATAAATCAAATTGAATTGATTGCTTAAAAAGAAGGTAAATGACCGATTTCCACAAGAATTGTATTCTCACCAACAGTGGGTCTAACGGTCATATGCTCTCATTACTGGGTGTGTTCAGTTAATTGATCAAATAACTTATCTATAATTAACTGCATGAGCTATGATTGTTCAAATTTCAAATATTGCAGTGAAGAAGTTTTTGAGATGATTCTAAATGGCCATTGCCAAACAGACTATGAAGTTCTGGGCCAGGGCGAATTTATATGACGCATCTACTGTAAAGTGCATGGTCCAATTTGATATCTTATAGTTTGCATACTGACTAGTTTAACATCTCAATTCACTCCTTTGTGAACCTGACATATCACTACGTACTCACTCCGTTCATAAAATGATTTCTTAACTTTGTCTAAATTTGTATTTATCTAGACATGGTTTAGTGTGTACATACATACAAATTTAGACAAACTTGAGACATCTTTTGTGCACGGAGGGAGTATATTACAATGCTTATCCTGGAATTTGCTCCTAGTACATACACCTACCGTCTGAATCATTGTCAGTCTCAGAACTGCGGAATTACTGCCAACATAAGACTGTACTTATTGGTCAACAAGGATGGAGCAACTCAAATCCCAGATGAATCTCCTCATTAGAAAACTCTATATGCTATATACAATTCATCCGATCGACAGGGCAGAGCCTTATTTCTTCAGAATCAAACACCAAAGCACATCATACTCCGCTAGCATTCGACGCTACCGAGTGGTTAGTTGACTGGCTATGGAATCTATGGATGACCGAGTCAGGCGAGAACTGCAGGCTGCCCCTGAGCAGGTGCGTGTCCTCCTTCAAGGACGTGTTCTTGCTCATGTCCTTCGCCGGGCAGTCCCCGTCCCTGATGCAGCTCAGGATCTCCACCACCTCCTTGATCGACGGCCGCAGCTCCCTCTCGAGCTGCAGGCACTGGAAGGCCACCTCCGCAACGCGGTCTATCGAACTCTTCGTCTCGCTGTCCGTGTCGTAGCCAAGCTCCGGGTCGACCAGCTGGACGACCTCGTGGTTCTGAATCCTGTTGAGAGCCATGTTCCCCAGGTTGATCTCGCTGTGGCTCCTGCTCATGTCCACGGCAGGTTTCGAGGACATCAGCTCCACCAACACGACGCCGAAACTGTAGACATCGCTCTTGTCCGTTAGCTTGTAGCACTGGTGGTACACTGGGTCGACGTAGCCCGGTGTGCCCTGTGGAACAGTCGAGACATGCGTGACCTCGAGAGGGAACAGGCGCGACAGCCCGAAGTCCGCAACTTTGACATGGAAACTGTTGTCCAGCAATATGTTGGTCGTCTTGACATCACGGTGTATGATTTCAACCGCATGGAGGTAGGCCAGAGCTTCAGCCGTTTCTATCGCGATGTTCATCCTTAAAGGCCACGTGAGGCCTCGTTCTGCTGCACGGGATCCGTGAAGATGGTCCGCAACTGTTCCATTGGGGATGAACTCGTACACCAGGAGAAGGTCACGGCTCATACGAGACGTACAGCCATATAGGATGACGAGGTTCTGGTGCAGCAGCCGGGACAGGATGTCTACCTCATTCAGGAATTGCTCTACTCGCTTGTAGTTATTCTTGTAAAGGCGTTTCACTGCAACTACTCTCCCATCCTTGAGTTTTCCTGGATAACAAAAATGTCAAACTTGTCATTGCCAAGCAAATAAAGACAAACAATTGTCAAAATACAAGAGTTACGAATTGTTCTCCTAGCATTTTTCAAATTTTCACCTTTATAAACAGTTCCAAAACCACCGTCCCCAAGTTCCCTTGAATCACTGAATCCATCAGTAGCCTCTTCAAGTTCCTCGAAAGTGAAGATATGAGGAGAACCACCCAGCTCAAGGTCTTTACTGTATGACATTGAAGACCCACTCCGCATCAGATCGCTTGAAGTTCTGGCCTGTTTCCTCTTCTTGCGCTTGGACCAGAACAAAAAGGCGAAGAACCCGATGACAAGACCACCACCTCCTGCTCCAAATCCTGCCCAGGACAACAATATAACACGTTAGCTATACACAGCAACCAAGATATTTGAGTAATTATGCATCATGAGATTACACACCCTTATCCTCCTAGATCTGCTACAATTCTGAGGAGAATAGGTAATGAGAACCGAGGAAATAAATGGGCGAAGCAGCTTGGGAGTTGATACTCACCTATTGCAAATTTCCTTCCCCTGCTACCATTGTCGTTGCCCCTGCATAAGAACATACTCTGTAAATATTTTTAGCCATTTAAGAAAATAAACCAGATTAGTGCCACTTGACAAATTGTACGAAATTATGTAGGCTGGATTGGTTTTTTTTTTTTGACGAATAGCAGCATCAGTGCTGATTTCATTAATGTAGGAGTAAAAGAGTACAAAGGACTCGAAACTGGATTGGGTATTGTCATGATAAATCTGCAAGCTAAACATAAAATCGAACTCCCTGTTGTGACTAGTCAATAAAGAAGATGAATAACAGTTACATTTCAGATTCTCAACTGAAGATGCCAATATACCAAGAAACGTTTCATAGAAGCTACTCTTCTGGGCTCCTTAACTAGTGCAACACTCAATAACCCAGGCACCAGCTCCTCTAAGTACCCATTCAGACTACCTGCAGTGTTCAATTCAACTCTGCACCCCTAATTCCACAACAAACAGATGCAATGATGTGATGTCCACATGCTTGAAACACAGAACAGGACATAGAAAAGTAAGCGCATTGATCGGCGATTACGGGAGTAATCTGTTTGAAACAAAACTAGGAAGATGGTACCGTCAGTACGGCATCTTTATTAAATAGTGTTGTTGACTAATTCAACAAATGCATTTGACCAGAACTTCATTGGCTCCAATTTTTCAATCAGTGGAATAACTTCACTAACTACCAAAAACAAAACAATAATTTGCAGGAGCTCCAAGAAACCAAGCAAACACTCCAGGGTTAGTCAGATTTGTATTCCTCCTAGCAGCAGCGACGTAAAATGAAGTAAAATTAATTTTGACACCAATTCTATGTCAGATGTTGTGTCATCACTGCTAACTACGTGTGCATTGTTCTTTTGTTCCCTCAATTGGTCATTAGCACCTGCAATTTTCAGAGGAATACCAGCAATTTCTTTGCTTGTCCAAAGAAAGAACTGCAATTGAATAGGAAAATTCATGGCGGCGCTGTTAGTTAATCTTCTCAACTCACCGCACTCGTCGGGGTACACGTCGCCGGAGCAATCGCAGGAAAACCCGGTGCCGTCGTTTGGGTACCTGCACTGGCCGCCGCTGGCTACGCATCTGGGGCAATCGTCCGACGGCACCGTCCAGTACTTGAGCAAGAACCCTCCCTTCATGCTCCCGACGTACTCGTCGCCGGCGGGAAACCCAAGAACCGGCACGACGGAGAGGCGGCAGGCCGGGGCGAGAGCCCGTCGACGGTGGCCGCCGTACTCCTCGCCGAGGCAGAAGGAGGAGGACCCGTTGCGGCGGGGCGTGGGGATGAAGCCCGGCGGCGTCGCCTGCTGCTTGTCCGTGCAGTTTTTTTTTTTTTTTTTGAAACGAGGCAAAAGCTTTGCCTTTTATATTGATATAGGAGAAGCAAACATGACACGGCCGAGGCCAAACAGAAAAAAAGGCATACAAGACAGGACATGCTAGACGAAAGGATCTCATCCAACACCGTCTAATCTCTCAGAAAGATATATCGTCATATCTTCAAAGCGCAACAACGCGGCGCGATAGAGGATCGGGAAGCAGATCAGGCGGAGACGTCCAGCGCCGTCGGTGGCGGCAAGTCACTTCCCCCAGGGCCAGCAAGGCCAATCAAAGCTTCATCCGCTGCCGTCATGGACGGCAGGTTCAGCCTGAGGAGGGTCCTCAACCCGTTGATTGTCGAATCAGAGAACGGAGCCTTCTTGCAGGTGTTCGCGAATTCTTTCGTAACCATCACCAGGGGCATATCTCCAAAGTCGAGCCCCATTTTCTTGTGTAGGACACGCTGCGCTTTGCCGACCGCTGGGAGTTGTGGCTTCGCCGCGAGCCTGCTGCTGCGACGTTCGGGTCGGGCAGCGCCGCAAGAGGCCTCTCGTTTCGTTCCTCCGGGCTCAGAGTACACTAGTGCCGACCTCCAGGCTCAGAGTAGACTATGGTGACCCAGTCGTCGGCCGTACGCTAATCTTGGTGTCCTCGTTCCACTTGTGTGATAATGAACATCTAATGATCGATGCAAACGGGTACTTGGATTAGTTTACCAGGCCACGGGAAAGCAGCCGAAGCTTCGTGCAACTGTGCAAGTACAAATTAACTTACTATTGTTAGTTTCCGGCGAGAGTACTCTGCCTTGACTTGGACGTAAGGCTGGCAGTCAGGTAGGGTTTTACCGGGTCGACCTCTCTCAGACCCATGCCCGTTTAGCAAACGGGCAAGAATATCTGCCCAGGAGCCGCCCCATGGACCCATGCCCGAACCCGTCGGCTGACCCGACACAATCGGGCACCCATCGGGCGTAGACTTGGCAGACGTAAATCATGTTATGAGCGACCTGCTTATTTATAGCGTTGTTCGTTCTGTCTGCCCTGCTAGCTAGGCGAGGTGGTACTAATATCTCGTGCATGAAGCGAAGCAGATTTGGCTCCCGCGTGCTGTGCATGCCCCATGGGCCGGCTGCATGTGTGATTGTGTGGGCCTTAAAGCTGTTAAACAAGAGAAAGGGCAGCAAAGTAGTACTCCAATCGTACATGGCCCAAGGGAGTACTAGCGTAGATTCTCTCTCAGATTAAAAAACTACTGTGCCGCACAAACTAGTACTACTATGTAAATCCTCAGTTTTCTTCAGCAAAGGATGCCCAGAGGGTGTTCGTGTTGCTACGAAAGAGAGGTTGAATATTCCCAATGAAACTCTGAGTGAGAAATATTTGGGTATGCCGTCAGATGTTGGACGCTCAGTTCAAGGAGCTTTCAAATATTTAAAGGACAGGGTATGGAAACATGTATAGGCTTGGCTCGAAAATTTCCTTTCTTTTGGCGGCAAGGAGATTCTAATCAAGTCAGAAGCACAGGCCATTCCCACATACTCCATGTCCTGTTTCAAACTGCCGAGGGGTTTATGTGAACAGATCAATAGCCTTCTTCGGAATTTTTGGTGGGGATGTCGTGATGGCAAAAGGAAAACTTGTTGGGTGTCTTGGGAGGAAATGACTAAACCCAAGTATGCAGGAGGACTAGGTTTCCGGGATATCGAGTTGTTTAACCTTGCCCCGGAAACTCTAAGTGCCTTGATTTTGAAGGCAGTTTACTTCCCAGAGGGTACCTTTCTCGAGGCTCAGGTGGGCTCCCACGCCTCACAGATTTGGCGCTCGATTGTGGAAGGCAAGGAGATTTTAAAGCAAGGATTGATTCGGCGCATTGGGTCGGGAGGGCACACCCACGCATGGAATGATAATTGGATCCCACGAGACTATGCAATGCGACCTATCGCATGTCTCAAGTCGAACCCACCAGTTTCAGTTGCTGAGTTTATCAATGAGACTACAGCAGCTTGGGATGTCCCAAAACTCCGTCGTTTCTTCCTTCCGATGGATATGAGGTAATTCAAACCATTCCTATTGGTTTAGCAAGATTTGATGATTCCTGGGCTTGGCACTATGAGAGGTCCGGAATGTTTTCTGTTCGGTCTGCATATCGCATGATTATAAATACCAAACAGCGGCGTGAGGCCTGGCTGGATGGTACAGCTTCAGGATCTGAACAGCAGAGGGAAGAAAAAGATTGGACAACTTTGTGGAAAGTCAAGGTTCCGTCCAAGATTAGAGTGTTCTTATGGCGATTGGCGAAGCACTATATCCCTACGGGGGATGTTCGGTTTCATCGACATATGGCACCTGATTCTGCCTGCTCCATTTGCGGGATGCCCGACTCTTGGCGCCATTCTTTGCTAGAGTGCAACATGAGTGCCAGTGTTTGGGTGCTGGCTCCGGAGGCCGTCAGCGAACATATACAACACGTAGCAGAACCTGCTGCAAAGCAGTGGTTGTTCACCTTGATGAAGACTCTGAACCACGACGACCTGATCCTTCGCCTAGTCACACTTTGGGCGATTTGGTCGGCTAGACGTAAAGATATACATGAAGGTATATTTCAAAGCCCACTCTCTGCGCATGCCTTTGTGGAGTCGATGATCAGGGATCTGGAGGTGGCGTCCGTGAGGAGCAGCCCACCAAACTCAAACCAGCTCCATGTGTGGCTAATGCAATCTCCAGATTATTTTTGTATCCCTATGAACTTAAGTAATGAATAAAGTGGCGGTGTGTTAGTCTCAAAAAAAAAGCAGAACTAGCTAACTAGTTTAGGCCACAGGGTGTCGAGGTAGAATTATAGTATGAGA
The DNA here is from genome assembly GCA_947311845.1 of Poa pratensis. NCBI lineage: Eukaryota > Viridiplantae > Streptophyta > Magnoliopsida > Poales > Poaceae > Poa > Poa pratensis. The sequence goes on from CAMZMU010000074.1 coordinate 163,655,345, forward strand.
TGCCCATGTGTCAGCTAATCGGGTCGCCCATGGGTAAGAATCTATGCCCATACCCTGCCCGCGACTAATCGGGTCGCCCATGGGCGAGACCCATGGGTGAAAGTAGCGACCCATACCCTACCCATTAGGGTCGGGTGCCCATGGGCGGACGTACCCATCGGTCAAACTGCGGCGAACACCCGCCCGCCGCCACGATGGGGCACCATCGGCTACGGCCTTATCCCCTCGATTTAGTGGGTTGTGATCAAGGTTTTGAGTTTGACGGGGCGAACTTACGCGGAGGGGGATCCTTCCATCTCAGGAGGAAGCCACCGCTGATCAGCTTCTCGTAGTCGCTCGCGTTCGCCTCTTCCCCCGACGGCCCCAGCACCGGCACCACGGTAGCGTCGCAGCCCTGTATCGAGTAGCCCGCGTAGTTTGCTGAACCGTCGTTGTTGTATCCTCTGACTCGGACAAACACGCTGCTCTTGTGCCCGCATCGCATTCGCGTCAGCTCCGGGCCCCGATCCGCCGCCGCCCCTGCCGCCGTCGTGCAGTTGTACAGGACCAGGTCCAGGTTGCGGGGGTCGATCGTGAATGGGGGGCCGAGCATGCCGGAGATGTTCCAGCTCGGGACACGGCAGCTCCCGGAGTCGTTCAGGAATTTCAGTTTGGCTAGTTACACGACATGCAGGCTGCGTTTATCGTAGGCGATGTCGAGGATCTCAAAGCCGTAGAAACCAGAGCTCCGTAGAAGTGGAGTGTTGTTGTAGCAAGTCACCTCGAAGTCCGGGGCACCACATGATCGTCCCGTCACCATGTCGATGAGCCAGAACGGGTCGGAGATGGTCAGGTTGGCGCACCTCTTCTTGGTCGAGCAGCCTTCCCCTGCTTGCTGCTACTCCTCAGCCGGCACGAGCATCAGCTGCAGCCACCATACCCAGACCCAGACAAACAGCAAGAACCAGCTACCAGCTGGAGGCATATCGGTTCTGAAAGATTTGCAGCGGCTGCAGTGATCGAAAGAGTGGGCGATAATATGCTGGTGTGGGGCTGGCTGGGGAGTAAATCTGAGAATGGTTCTTCCATACCTGGGTACACTGGTTCAGTTCCCTTCTGGTTTTATTTGGTTCGGGTGTTAACGGGCTGGCTGGGTCAATAGTTTGGTTCAGTTTAGTTTCTCGTGGAAAGTGGCCGGTATGGTCAGGTAAGGGTCCAAATAGGTCCGAGTCCAAACAGGTTCAACCCACAGTTAATAGAGAGAATTTCTTGTGTGACACTCCCTTAAAATGTTCTTCCTTATTTGACACTCACGAATTTTTCTTCCCTACATGACCTCTGTCCAATTTTTCTTTCCTTTGGTGATACTCTAGTACAAATTCTTCACTAACGGTGTTAAAGAGAGGCGTGCAAAGACATTTTTACCCCTGATGTATAATTTGACAAAAAAAATACAAAGTAATAATATATATGTAGAAAAATCAGCAAAATAACTGGATTTGGACGCCATATCTCACACAAATTTGTTTGTGAGATATGATATGGATTTAGAAAATTAAAAGATTGGACAGAGTGTGTAGCAAGTACAACAGGTCGTGTAGCAAGATCTGCTGCGGCCGGGTGGCGGCGGAAGCAGGCGACGAGCCTGGCGCAGGGGGACGCGGAGCGCGTATGCCCAGGACCCAGGTGGCGGCGGGTCGAAGGCGAGGCAGCCCGTCGGTGGCCGAGGAGTGGTGGCGCCGAACCTCGCAACGGCGCGGCGGAGCAGCAGGTAGAGGGCCACCTCGTCGTCCCCGTCCGCACGTTTCTTTCACCTCCAAGCGCCCTACAACCAGCTCCACTCCGCATGCATCAGCTTTTGCTTTTTTTTCTCTCCAAAATACCTTTTGCTAGTAGCACGGAACCATGTCAAATCAACCTGCTTGCTTGCGCACGGCCTTGCTGCCGCGTCTGGCGAAATGCCGAGCATTCCTCCTCTGATTCCCCATTGATTCCTCTTCCAATCTAGCCTCCAATCGATTCTCCTTGACCAAAAATCCCCACACGGCCTCGCGGGCACAGGCGGCTTCCGCGGCGCGGCGCTGGTCCTGGGACCGCTTTGCGGCCGGCAACGGCGACCTCCGACCAGCATCGCGCCGCGGAGGCGGCGGCGAGGGAGAGGCGCGCCCGCCAGGACCGGCGACGAGGCGGTCCCGTCTGGCGCTCCTGGGCTCGCCGGGCGTGGCTCCCTGCCTGCCGCTGCCGCTGCCGCACCTAGGCGGCTTCGACGGGGACCGCTCGGGCCCGGCCACCGTGGTGGCGGCCGACGACTCGGACGCCGCCTCCGACTTCTCCTCGAGGGAACGCGCAGGCCGCGCCGCCCTGTGGACCCTGCCGGCGCCACCGTCCTTCGCCCTGGCGAGGCCGTCCTTCGCATTATTGGGCTTCTCCGCCGCCGGCGCCGCTAGGGCGCCCGCGATGCGCCTGGGCTTCGGCCGCGGCTTGACGCGCGGCGTCTCCGACAGCATCTCCTTGACCTTCTCCTCCTCCGGCGACGACAGGTCACGGGCCTCGACGACCTTCCGCCGGTGGGCTTCCCCGGCCGCGCCCGGCGGCTCGCTGCGCTTCTTGCTGACGCAGCAGGCCATGCGACGGCAGTGTCAGGATTTTTATCGTGTTGCTGGTTCGATGGGTTAGAGATGGAGGGGTATTTTTTACCACCCGAATTTTTTTTAACGGAACAATATGACAGAATGGAAGGCAGTGTCATGGAAGGAAAGAAATTTTAAGAAGAGGTCACGTAGGGAAGAAATATTTTTCCAGTGTCAAATAAGGAACACACTTTTAAGAGAGTGTCATACAAGGAATTTTCTCCAGTTAATACTCGGGTTGATAATCAGTTCCTCCGCGATCTGATCCTCCGCCCGTCGGAAGGCCTCCGCGGCCGGCGGCCGCTGCTTGGAGTGGCTCGCCGGCCAAGCCTCCATGGCAGCAGTCATCGCCGGACCCGCCCTGGCCCTGCCTTCCCGGCTGCTCACCGGCCTCGTGCGCATCTAGCCGGCCCCGCCTCCGCGGCATCTGCTGCCGTCGCGCGCCGCTCGTCGACCCCGCCTCCGAGTCAGCTGCCGTCACCGCTCGCGCGTCTCGCCGGCCCCGCCTCCGCGGCAGCTGCTGCCGTCGCGCGTACTACTCACTGGCCAGGTCCCGTGAGTGGCTAATCCTGGGAGTCCTCAACATAGCACCAGTAGCACAAGGCTCATCGTAGTGATTTTAGCAATAGCTGCAGGGGCGTTGGCGTACAGGGAAAGACGAGGTGGTGTGATGGCGTGAGCGCACCGGCTGGTGGCCAAGTCGCCGACGGCCGTGGCGGAGCGGCCAGGCGCGTAGGACGATTGGCGCAGCGCCTCCGGCCAAGTCCGGCGAAGTGGCCGACGGCGCCTCCAGGCAGCCGGCACTCGGACAGGACGAGCACACAAGATGCTTTGCGTTCCACTAATTGATCGGCTAATGGAATTTAAATTTGGGCTAATTAAGTTTTGGATGGGGGCTAATTAAGGTTAATTGATCTGGAAGCATGCGCTGCTTGGTGTGTGCAGGTGTTGGTCTTCGCTAAAACGGCAACAGTACAAGCGCACGAGACCCATTAGAGCAAATGGTTTCCAACCCACTTTGGTAAATGGTTTTAACCAAGGTTTAGTTCAGTTTGGGTGGAAGGATCGAATGGTTTGGTTTTGATTGGGCTGACACAAATACTGAACGAGTTTAGTTACGGTTGGGCTGACCAAAATATACGTGCGGGTTCAGTTGGGGTATGGGGCAGTTTCCAAACCATTCTCACGTTTACTGGGGAGACGTAATATAACACTCTGGACGAAGACTGATATATGGGGACGGCGAGTCCAATGGCCGGAACATTTGACTGGAAAACAGGGGCAAGCGTGATCACCAATTGACTGGACGGCGAGACGGCGAGTCCAATGGCCGGAACATTTGACTGGACGGCGAGACGGCGAGTCCACCAATTCGATCCGTTTGGAGAGTGATGCCTTGGACGGGTAAAAGCCATGGCTTGCGAATTTTCCGGGCATGGCAACGCCGTTGACGGGCAAGGCTGGTGGTGACCACGACCTCCATGACTATGCTCTTGTAGTCTAACCAGATTCTAATCGTGGTACATCATACTGTAACATGATTGGTTAATTGGTTCGATAGGGAAATCCAAGCAAAAAGGCACCGCCTCCTAGCTACCTAATTAAACTTGGTTAAAAATATGATTTATTTTGTTTTGCGAAGCGGCCAAATGCCATACATAAAGTTCAAGCAACCACTCACTCCCTCAGTTTAGTGGGTTGCAACATGGTTGGTCGCTTCGTTCTACAAGGGAAATCCAAGCAAAAGATGATTTGATAGTGTATCCGGCGTAGTCGCTCGTCTCATTGTAACTCCCTGCCGCGCGGGCAAACGATTTGCTCTGGTTCTCACAACTCATTCTCGTCTCCACGAGCTCGGCCGTCGCGGCCTCCTCCGTGCAGTTGTACAGGATCAGGTTGAGGTTGACTTGGTCGATCCGGAACGGGCGGCCTAGTTTTTCGGAGGTGTTCCAGTCCGGGACGTGGCAGCTCCCGGAGTCGTTCAGGTAGATCAGTTTGCCTAGATCGACGACCCGCAAAGTGTCTTGCTCGTAAGAGATTTCGATGATCGGAAAGCCAGAGTCGAAGGGTACAGAGCTCCGTAGAACTGGTGTCTCGTTAAAGCAAGTGACCTCGAAATCCGGAGGACCACATGATCTTCCCGTCTCCAGGTCAGTGAGCCAGAACGGGTCAGCAATGGTCAGGTTGCCGCATGGCTTGGGCGAGCAGCCTTCCACTTGCTGCAGTGGCAGCCAACATAACCAGACCAACACTAAGTACCAGCAGCCGGAAGCCATCGGAGAATAAGATTTGGAACAGCTGCCTGACCAACACAGAGGGGGCTGCTTTGGGGACAAGGGGTGTGGGGAGGCATAAAGAACGAACACTCAGGCTGGATGGATAACCATATTATGAGAGGACAACGAGCGAGCGGAATACTACGGCCGGAAGGTTTGACTGGAAAATCTGGGCAAGCAACGATCGCCGTCCACGAATTCGATCCCCTGGACGGGTAATCCGGCTGGCCATATCAAGTTCAGAGTTCAGACTAGGCACAAGCTACTTTTTTATTTTTTTGAAACGAGGGGCAAAAGCTTTGCCCCTTATATTAAATAAGGGAGAAGATTGCAAGAATGCAAGTTTTGGTATCCGAACATATTACAACACAATTACTCTCGCGGTATTAAGTTGCCCAAACATTTGGCACCCGCCAAAACCCACAACCGGGCCTCATTTTTTACTTTGCCTAACACCACCAAAGATGGTGCACTCTTATTCTTGAACACCCTAGCGTTGCGCTCATTCCAAACCTCCCAAGTGACAAGCAAGGTGAGAGAAGCTACGGCCTTGCGGTTTGGCGCAACATTTGTCATCAAAAGCCACCATTCATTGAAGTTAAGGTTGAGCCAATCCCCGGTGTTGACGTTGAGGAGGCCGAGCCAATCTTTGGCAAGATCCCAAATTCTTCTTGTGAAGCGACAATGCACAAGAAGGTGGAGAAGAGTCTCCGTGGTTTGCTTGCAAAAAGGGCATAGCCCACAATTTGGCCAACCTCTCTTGGCAAGCCGGTCGGCGGTCCAAACTCTATTTTGATTTGCAAGCCAAGCGAAGAACTTCGTCTTAGGCGGAGCCCAAGGCCTCCAAACCGAATTCTTCATGGAGGAAAAAATTGTGCCCATAAATTGCATCTTGTAGGCGGACTTGGCCGAGTACTCTCCATTTTCCGTGAGCTTCCAACGGATCTCATCACACACACCGGTGTTTAGTTGAACATTTGTAGTGAGGCTCCAAAGCTCCACAAATTGCGCGAAATGGGCAACGGTGAAAAACTCATCAAGACGAATCTTGCCCACCCAACTAGCACCAAGCAAGGCCTTCCCAACGGTGCAATTCTTCAAGCTAGAGCATTCAAAAATGAGGGGGGCGATGTCTTTTGGTTTCCTCCCCTCCAACCATGGAGCATGCCAAAAAGGAGTCTTGAGCCCATCACCAATAGAAATCTTTGTTGCAGCGTAGAAAATATCCATGTCATCACTAGTGCAAGGGTTTCCAAACCCCGCCCAAATTTTTCCGGGTTCCTTCCATTCCAACCAAGGCCAACGCAAACGAAGAGCGGTGGCAAACTTTCCCATGTGAAGAATTCCAAGCCCTCCAAGCTCCTTAGGGCGGCAAACTAGCTCCCAATTGACCTTACATTTAGCACCGGTAGTTTTATCTTTTGCCGACCAAAGAAAAGCACGTTGAATCTTATTGAGAAAAGCCATAGTGCCCGGCGGAATGATGAGGGGTGTCAAGTAATAGATTGCTTGAGACGCAATAACCGACGTGACAATGGCCGCACGCCCGGCCGTAGCAATGTATCTTCCGTTCCAAGTTGGCAACTTGCCGGCACACTTATCCTCAAGATGTTGGAAATCCACCCGTTTTAGACGCCAAACGGAGAGCGGGAGCCCAAGGTATCGAATAGGGAAGGTGGCACGTGAAGCCGGAATGCCTTCAAGAATGTCATCAAGGTTGATAGCCCCACATCTTATTGGAACCACGGAGCTTTTATCAAAATTGGTACAAAGGCCGGTAACCTCCCCAAAAGCATGAAGAATGGCCGCAAAATTTTGAATGTCCTCTTTGTTAGGCGTCACAAAGACCGCCGCATCATCCGCATAGAGAGATGTCCTCAATATTGTGCCTCTCCCACGAAGCTTATGGAGAAGGCCTTCTCTCGTCGCATTCTCCAAAATTTGGGTGAGAGGATCGATTGCCAAGACAAAGAGAAGCGGAGACAACGGGTCTCCTTGTCTAAGACCGCGCCCATGCAAGATGGGAGGGCCGGCCACACCATTGAGAAGAACCCGGGAGGTTGCGGTGGAAAGTAGAGCGGCAATCCAATTGCGGAATCTAGGAGGGAAGCCTCTCCGTTGAAGGAGATCCAAGATGTATTCCCAACGGACCGAATCAAACGCCTTGCGAATGTCAAGCTTGAAGAGTAGAGCCGGTGTCTTGCCCTTGTGGAATCGCTTAGCGAGGTTCTTCACATAGAGGAAGTTGTCGTGGATGCTTCTTTTTTTGATGAATGCACTTTGGGCTTTGGAAACAAGATCATTCATAAGCGGCGCAAGACGGAGAGCAAGAATCTTGGAAATGATCTTCGCGATTGCATGGATAAGGCTAATAGGCCTAAAATCGGAGACCTCCTCCGCCCCATCCTTCTTTGGTAGCAAAGCAATGTTGGCGGAATTAAGCCAATGAAAGTTTTCGGAATGAAGGTTGCCAAAACGGTTGATCACATGCATAACATCCACTTTGATAATGTCCCAACACTTCTTAAAGAAAGCTCCCGTGTAGCCATCGGGGCCGGGAGCCTTGTCACTTGGCATTTGGTTAATTGCGTTCTTCACCTCCTCTTCGGCAAAAGGGTCTCCAAGGCTTGCCAAGTTTTGCTCCTCGAAATGAAGCCCCTCCCAATTGAAATCTTGTGTCCTAGCTTGACCGTGCCCCATGACGGATTTGAAGTGGTTGTGTACCAACCCTTGCTTAGCAACATGATCGGTAACCCACCCATTGTTGACTTTTAGGCGGTGGATATGATTCTTTCTCCTTCTAGAATTAACCCTCATGTGAAAGAATTTTGTGTTGGCGTCTCCCTCTTTGATATTGGCGATTCTTGCACTTTGCTTCTTCCTAGCTCTCTCCACAACGGCAAGCGCAACGACTTTTCTCTTGAGCCTAGCACGAAGATCCCTCTCTTGTGCCGAGAGCACCCTATTTTCTTGCGCCATGTCGAAGTGAAGGATGACAAGAAGGGCCGCATGCACCAAAACCTTGGAGTTAGAGAAGAGGCCACGGCTCCATCTAGACAACCTCAAACCCGTAGTGAGCAACTTGTGGTGAAGGATGTGGCAAGGCTCCGTGTGATTGTGATCCTCACTCCATGCATTTTTAACCACATCAAGGAACCCGGGGATGCGCGTCCAAAAGTTCTCAAACTTAAAAGTGCGAGGTCTACGAGGGCCTCGGTCATCCGCAAGAAGGAGAGGGCAATGATCCGAGAGGGAGGAGGACAAGGCATGAAGGACATGTGTGTCAAATCTAACATCCCAATCGGCGTTGCAATAGAAGGCGTCAAGCTTCGAAAGTGTGGGAGAGGCCCTTTCATTGCTCCATGTGAAGCGCCGGTTTTGAAGGTGGACCTCCTTGAGCTCGCAAGTTTGAAGGGCGTTGCGGAAGCGGATGATTCGGCTCCTATTGATGTTCCGGTTGTTCTTGTCTTGGGCACGCCTAATTTGATTGAAATCTCCAAGAACCAACCACCGAACACCGCTAGCGGGCTTGAGGGAAGTGAGCTCGGCAAAGAAATCATCCTTACGGTTGGACGCCGTAGGCCCATAGACAACGGTGATCAAGAAATCACCCTCCTCCTCGATGTTCAAACATGTTGCTACGGTCAAATGTTGACTTTTAGGACAACTTTTTTATTTGGAGCTTACTAGGAAGAGCCAAATGTTGCTACGGTCCACGCTTCCCGTCTAATCACCCAAACTGCTACGTGCGTACTACCTGAAGATTAACTTGGTTAAAACATGATCTGGATGGGCAAACTTACGTGCAAGTGGAGGAGGAGGGTTCTCCCATCTCAAGATGAAGCCGTTGCTGATGAGCTGGTCGTAGTCGCTCGCGTTCGCCACGCCGTTTGCACCAGCCAGCACCGGCAAGATCACTCCAGCGCCGCAACCCTGTACGGCGCTCGTTTTGCCGTAGCTCCCTTCCGCGCGGACAAACACCTGGCTTTCGTTCCGGCACCTCATCCTCGTCTCCACCAGCTCTCCGTCACGCCGTGACGCCGCCGCGGCCGCATTGGTGCAGTTGTATATGGTCAGGTTCAGGTTGACAGGGTGGATCCTAAACGGGCGGTGCAATTTCTCCGAGGTGTTCCAGATCGGTTTGTTGCAGCTGTTTGTGGTTGGCAACAGGCTGATCTTGTCCAGATCGATGACACGCAACAGTCTGAGCTTGCCCAGATCGACGACACGCATGCTGCGTTCCTCGTAAGAGATGTCCATGATCGCGAACCCGAAGCTGTAGGGTATGGCGCTCGGTAGAACCGGGGTGTCGTCAATACAGGTGACCACGAAGTCCGGGGATCCGCACCATCTTCCCGTCTGTTGGTCGATGAGCGAGAACGGGTAGGAGATGGTGAGGTTGCCGCACCACCCCTTGCAGCTGCCTTCCCCTTGGTGCTGCTCCTGAGCCCCGACGAGCATCGGTGGCAGCCACCAAACGCCGACGAAGATTAATAACCAGCAGCTCCGAGGCATCATCGGAGAATAATATTTGGATAGATTGCAGCGAACAAGAAACGGGGGGTGATCTGTATATGGCATATGAGAGAGATATATAGACTGGACAGGACGTAGGAGATCGAGAATGCCGTGCGTGGTTGCAGGCTTGCAGTAAGAACGCTACATGGGGACGAGAGATTGGACTGGAAATTTTGGGCAAGCGATCATTGTCTAGCAATTTCCGGAATGACCACCTGGACGTGGAAGTCGTGACCTCTGGATTTTCGCGGGTAGTACCGTTGACGGGTAAGCCACGACCATATGACGTCCGTGATGTGACTGGAAAGCATGGGACGGTAACTGAGCCGAAAGTTCAAAGGCTGGCCCGTCCGAAACTCTATTTATTTATTTGCTAGTACTGGGCTCTGACTGGGTCAGCGAACGATGCCAAATTAAATTCTGTCCTAGTGCCTGCCGACTCAAGTTCAGGGTTCAGACTAGGCAGAAACCACTTGCTGTTTTCTACACCCGTTGACACCGGTTCCACATGTTTTAATGAACTTGTAATGATGCACGCGTCTACGTACCTACTGAGAACACTTGGAGTAGTTTACATGCCGGCAACAACCGAAGCTTCGGGCAAGGTACTAAACCTAATACTCTCTTGTAATGAAGCAGTACACTAACGTAACCCTCCGTCTCTCTGCACGTTTACCGGACAGCCAAGGTCGTCCATGGGGGCACCATGATGGCATGACCCACTAGTACGTCAACTGGGCATGTACACCAAAGCATAACGATCGAGAAAGGTCGAGCCAGAAAGGACAAAGGTCGTCCGTCCATGGGGAAGGAAGATCGGCCGCGCTGGCCGGCTGCGGCGACCCCAACCGCCACGACTGGGGGCCTTATCCTCAGTCAGTGGGAAACAACACTACTGATCGCTTGGTTTGATCGGAGGAAAATCGAAGCAAAATGCACTGCGTCTAGTCCTAGCAACTACTAGGAACTTGGTAATCAAAGAGATGATTTGACGGATGATGAACTTACCAGTACTACTACCAGCAACAGCTGGAAGGGGAGGAGGATTGGGATCCCCTCATGTCAGGAGGAAACCGTAGCTGATCAGCTGCTTGTAGTCGCTCGGGTTCGCCTCGTGGTCGGACAAGCCCAGCATCGCAGCCCTTTCTGTAGTACCCGGCGCAGCTCCTGTTCGCGTCGTAACGCCCTCCCGCGCCGACGAAGACGCTGCTATTCCTCCCGCATTCTCCCATCCCCACCAGCAGGGACGGAGCCAGAAAGTAAGGTTAGGGGGGGCAATTAGTGTGTGTCATTTGTATGGGGGTGGCACAACTAGCTAACATAGGCTAAACAATTGAGTGAAATGCTAATATTTCCAAAGGAAACAACGATCATAGGGGGGGCGTAGCCCCTGCTTGTCCCCCTTGAATCCGTCCCTGCCCACCAGCGCCCTGTCCCGACGCGCCGCCACCGTGCAGTTGTATAGGATGAGGCTCAGGGCGTCGGGGCTGATCTTGAACAGGCCGTCCACTTTGACGGAGGCATTCCACTTGGGGCCATGATAGACCTCGGAAGCGCTCTTGGCGCTGAGATCGACGACCCGCAAGCTGCTCTCGTTGTAATAGATGGCCATGATTTCAAAGCCGTGGGTGGTGGATACAGCGTTCCGTAGGACCGGAGTGGTGTAGTTAACGCGGGTGACCTCGAAATCGGAGGAACCACACGGTGTTTCTGGCTCGTCCCAGTAAGTGAGCCAGAATGGGGATGAGATGGTGTGGTTGCCGCACATATTGGGCGAGCAGCTATCATACCCTCGCGGCTGCTGCTCCTCGGCCCCGGCGAGCAGCAGTGGCAGCCAGCAAACCCATACCAAGAACCAGCAGGCTGGAGCCATGGATCGGATAAAAAGTGTGGGTGGCTGAATCGGCGATCACGGCGACTGATGATCGAGGAGGCTACTGTGGTCGCCGAACGATATATGGGGAAGGCGAGCGAGCAGAGTGTCCAACGGACGGAACGTTTGACTGGAAAAAACGGGCAAGCCGCAAGCGGTGATCCTCATCCACGAATTCGATCCCTTGGATAATGGTGATGTGTTCCCCTTGGACGGGTAAAACCCATGCGTGGCTTACGAATTTTTCCCTGGCATATGGAATGCCGTTGCCGGCCGGGCAAGATGGTCGTGACCACCTCCCGGCTAGTCCACATCCTCTACCTCAAAGTTCGCTTTCCCCTCCCCTTCTCCTCTGCTACTGTAGAAGGCGAAAAGGAGGGCGACATCGTTCCCTGCTCGATCTGCCGGCGAGGCCGTCGGTTTCCTCACCCTCTGCTCGCCGCTCCGGCGACGGGTGGCGGGTGGGGGAAACCCGGTTCTCGTTTGGCTTGTAGATAGGAGTAGGTTAGGGTTTCGCGGCGGCGTTGCTTGGGTGGTGGAAGCAGCGTCGCTCCGGCGAATAAGGTTCACATATCTCCCCCCACTTCGGCGGTGCCTGCGGCGGCATCGAGGAGATGGTGGTTATGTGGCCTCCTTTCCCGTCGGCAGAGCTGGCGGTTTGAAGGAGGATTTTGGTCCTCGGGGATCTTGGGATCTTTCGAGGTTTCTGTTTCCCCTTCGTGCTCGTCGAGGCAGCACCATCGAGTTCGTGTTATGGGGTCCCTGTCCTCCGGCCCTGCTGCTGCAGCATCGTCGTCTTCTCCAGCGATGGTGTGGGGCTCGTGAGTTACGGAGCTTGCTGCCGGCGCATCCGAGCTGCGTCTGGTGGCTAGCGGCGAAGAAATCTCCAGCGGTGGCTGCATGGTGCGGCGGAAAACTGGAGGTGGCGGACCCGGAGTTTCCGTTAAATAAGCTCGGTCTTCGTCGACGTTTCCGAGCTGGCCGTCGTGGTGGCGGCGCGAGGAGGCTTTTTGCTGGATCTGGTGCTAGCTGCAGGTTCCCCTTTGCTGATTTCATTGCGAGCTCCGACATTGGCCTTCGCCGGCTATTCCGGCTCGACATCCTGCCCAGGTCGGGGCGTGCCCCCCGCCGATGCTCCTTCTTCGTCGCCAAGGACTCGCTGCGTGCGGCGAGCGGCAAATGCGGCGACTTCAACGGGACTCCGGTTCCCAATCGGCTTGTGCAGGTGACTCAGCGGCCGACCTATTTCTCCTCGTCCCCAACTGGGCCTCCGGCGGCGCGATGACGACGACATGGACGGCGGCGGATCTTGATCTGCAGGATCTCCCAGGGTTGTGTAAAAGGGTAGGTTCTGTAAAAGGGGTCTGGATGATTCCAGTGTTTCACCGATGTATTTCTTGTTCTTTTAATCCAGATGCAGTTCTCAAAAAAAAAAAGATGGTCATGACCGTGACTCGACCGGGATGTTCTTTGTCGTCAGGCATCCAGCTAGGCAAATCCTATATACCGCCCAGCAGCGGCGCTAGACGGTCGCGCCGCCTGAAGCGCGCCGCTGCTGGGCCGGCCCATGTCCCGTTTTTTCCTTTTTTCTTCTCAGTTTCTTCTTTGTTTTTTTCGTTTTCTTTTTCTTCTGTTATTCTTTTTGTTTCTTATTTTCGTTTTTCTTTTCAAAAATTCAAATTCAAATTTGTTTATTTTCGAAAATTGTCCAAATTCGAATTTTTTGTTCCGATTCAAATTTGTTCAAATTCGAATTTTGTTCCGATTCGAAAATTTGTTCAAATTTTAAAATTGTTCAGATTTGATTTTTGTTTAGATTTGAATTTTGTTCGGACTTGAAAATTGTCCAGATTTTAAAATTGTTCGGATTTGATTTTTGTTCCGATTTAAAATTTGTTCCAAATTCGAAATTTTTTTCCAATTTGATTTTTGTTCGGAATTGAATTTTGTTCGGATTTGAAAATTGTTCAGATTTTAAAATTGTTCGGATTTGATTTTTGTTCAGATTCAAAAATTGTTCCAAAATCGAAATTTATTTTCCGATTCAAATTTTCTTCAAATTCGAATTTTGTTCCGATTCAAAATTTTGTTCAGATTTTAAAATTGTTCGGATTTGATTTTTGTTCAGATTTGAATTTTGTTCGGATTTGAAAATTGTTCGGATTTGATTTTTGTTCCGATTCAAAATTTGTTCTAAATTCGAAATTTTGTTCCGATTCAAATTTGTTCAAATTCAAATTTTGTTCCGATTCAAAAATTTGAAACAGTTCAAAGTTTGCAAAAAACGAAAAAAAAGAAACGAAAACGAAAACAGAAGAAAAAGAAAAACAGTGGGATAGGAAAAAAAAGTGCACCTGGGCCGGCCCACTAGGCCAGGCGGAGGTGCGTCTTCAGGCGGCGCTACCTCTTATCGCCGCTAAGGAGCGGTACATAGCTACCTGGAACCCAGGACGCGGGCTAAGCCAGACGGCAGTCCACCACTTCGGAGCAACGCACGGTGATTAGGCCAAAAGTTCGAAGGTTGAAATATAGGCCCACTAGCCCGTATGTCCGAGGCTCGATTTATTGCTAGTACTGGGCTTATCCTGAAAAAAAATGCTAGTAGTGGGGGCGCCTAGTGCCTGCCGACTGAAATTCAGGGTTCAGACTAGGCAGCAGAAGCCACTTGCTGTTTTCTGTACTCCCGGTTCCACTTGTTAATGAACTTGTAATGATGCACGCGTCTACGTACCTACTGAGAGCACTAGTTTACTTGCCTGCAACAACCGAAGCTTCGGGCAAAGTACCTACACCTAATACGTACTCTCTTGTAATGAAGCAAGTACACTCACGTCTAATGATGATGTCCATCAGTCACACTCACACCCTCCGTACGTCTCTCTGCATTTGCAAAAGGAGACGACCTCGTACGTTTACCGGACAATCTCTCTTGCAAGCCAAGGTCCATGTGCCAAAGATGGAATGGCCGGGAAGATGCAATGAACCCGGACAAAATCCAAATAAACAAGTGCAGATTGGGCTGCGCCGCTGACTACGGTTGTACTCCCTTTGTTTTATAATATAAGATGTTTTAGCAGTTGTCTACATGCACATGTACATGAATATATGTGGACATGTATTAGTGTGCATGTTCACTCACTTTAGTATGCATCTAGACACCATGTGTAACACCTAAAACATCTTATATTAAAAAACGGAGGGAGTACTAGATGTTTTAGCATTTGTCCACATTCACATATATCTAGATGTATGTAGACATATTTTAGTGTGTATGTGCGCTCATATTAGTATGCATGTAGACAACACGTTGGATAGCTAAAACTTCTTATATTTTTTATGGACAGAGGGAGTACTATGCAAGTGGCAGCTGCCGTGGCACGTACTGTAGGTGGTAGGTACTCACCGGCGCATGTCGAGCCATGCAGCAGCTCCCTCCCGCCGGCGCCGGTGCAGAGGCACGCGAAGGCGGCCGACGCGTTGCTGTACCGGCACTCGCCGCCGCTCTCGCCACACGCGCCGCAGTCCCCCGTCCCGGCACCACCCCACTCCAGCAGGAACCCGGCCTTGAGCATCCGGCCGTAGTCCGCCGCCGTCTCCATCTCCGACCCTACCACCGGCAGGTACGCGTACGTGCAGTTCCCCGCGGCAATCACTGGCGGCGTGTCCCGGTCGTAGCTCCCGCCGAGGTACGCGTAGATGTCCCTGCCGCATCGGCCGGTGGCGTTCAGGAACTCGGCCCCGCGCGGCTCGGTGCCGTTGCAGCCGTAGAGGAAGCACAAGGCGCGGTTGGCGGCGCTGATCCGGAACGGGCTGAGCGCGATGCTGGAGGACACGTTCAGGTCGGTGCGGCACACGCCGTCGTCCCCCGTGGCGACCCGGGCGTGGGAGGCCACGAAGGTGGCCGCGGCGTAGTCGATGCCGAGGACGTGGATGGCGGAGCCCCGCATGGAGGGGGAGGTGGCGTTGGTGCTGTTGCCGGCGCACCAGAGCTCGAAGGGCGGGGGCCCGCAGGAGGGCTCCGGCGTGGCCTGGTTCGCCGCGCCGAGCCAGAACGGGTACCTCACGGTGAGGTCCCCGCATGTCGCCGGCTCGCAGTCGGCGCCCGTGCGGTGGAGGAGCAAGGAGGCCAAGAGCAGCGCGAGGGCGAGCAATGCCGGAGGCGCCATGCGCGCAAGAATCTTACTACTAGCTAGCCACCTAGGCGATCAATGGCGATGCGATGGAGCCATGGCAGGTGGATGTAGCTAGAAGAAGGGAAATGGCAATGGTGTATGCTTTGTTTAACTGGTATCTGTTCAGACTTTGTTTTATATATATCAACGGGGCTGGTGCTGCCATTGACTTTTGATGACAGCGACGAGAGATAAAAATTAAGAAAGCTCCAGCTTATTATGTGGTTCAGAACCTGTGATTGCAATGGCTATGTTGCCGGTAAATTGAATTGTTTGGGTCTGTCATCTCACTCACCCGCGCCGTATATATTCACAGGTATCTATCGATCCATCATGTGACGCAAGTGAAAAAGTTGGTGATTTTTGTGATCAGGGTGAAGGTAAAGAAGTCATGGAGATTTGTTTCTAGGTGGAACTACCTTATCCAACCGTCACCACGGTAGATATTTGAGCGTTACAGGATGGATATTTGCTCTCAAGTAAAGGTCTTTCTGTAAGAAAATCAAAGTAAAGTTTAAGCAAGTAGTGCTAAATGGCACGGCTAATTAGCAGGGAATTCCCTGAAAAAGTCTCTTGCCAATGGATGGACGTTTCGAGAGTTCAGACGTGGCTGTCTTGTGCTTGTTCTCTTGCAAGCTAGAAGAAGTCTTTCTATTGGCAACTGCACGCTGACTTCGCTGGTCAGAACGATGCACTATGTTATTCTCTACAGTTTCAGAATTTCACACTAGTCATTTCGGCTGCTATCCTCGCATATTAAATTTATGCAGATTCTCCAATCAATCGCTCACACTAGCCCATTCGACATAATTATGTTTATCACCAATAATTTTCCCTGCTCCTGTATACATTGGTTATATATACTCTTATCCACATTAAGTTCGTACCTGGTCTGCACTTCAGGGACCAAAGGAAGGGCCGCGAGATGGTGACTGTGGTGCAGTGACATGAGGTCGGAATTGGGATTGGATGGACAAAGTGATGGATGATGCATGGTTTTTCTTTTCCTTTTGATGAATGGACGGATATTTCGAGAGTTGGTCTTCTGTTAATTATACGTGAGCATACATTTTCCTAAAATTGGTTATTAGCATTGGGGCTCTGACTTTGCTGGTCAAAGTGATGGATGCATGATTCCGTATGTTATTCTACGGCTTCACTAATCAGCTACTAAGGATGTGTATTAATGTGACTCTAAAAAATGATGTGTATTAATTTATCGTAGATTGCCCAATCAATGCTGAACACCAAGAATAAAGCCCCACTCCTTGGTTTTTTTTGTTTATTTTCCTCCTCGGCTAGCCACCTCTCCTAGTTTCCTTTGCTCACTACATATCCCCATGGTCTTCCTTCTACTGCTTCCAGCCTTCCACCTCTGCCACTGTCTTCGATGTCGTTCATTAGCCTACCAAATTATTGTTTTCCTACTACAGATCTAAAGCCGTCGTCGGTGTCAAAATATCGGATCAGGTGTCAAAATATCGGAGTGCCGATCATGCATCCATCTAAGCCTAGGAAGAGAGGTTCTTCGTGTTACCCCTCCCAAGCTGGTTAGTCTCTCAGAATGTCTCGTAATCTTCAACTCTGAAATAATCAGCGATGTCGACCCCATCCTTCTTTCCTCCTCCCCTGTTCCTCCTTCCAACACTACTCCCACCTTAATAGATGTGGTTTGGAGTTTGATCCACTCTCATCAAGAATGAAACACCACAAATTTTATTTTCGTTTGTTTTCCTCGCCAGCCAGTCGTCTTCCTCATTCTCCTCAGCCAACTACATGTTGTTCTGTCCCAACTCTTCCTTCTTCTTCTTCCACCTCTCCCACCATTGTCGTCAGTCGTCTTCTTACACACTTTCTTATCCCAACGATTTAACGTCGCCATTGGGTTCAAAACATCGGTGCCTTGATCACTCATCCATCTAAGCTCGGAAAGAGAGGGTAGTAATTTCACTCGTTTGATACTCGTTAGACCCTAAGAGTGGTTGATCTCATCCTTCTTTCTCCGACCCAACCCCTTTCTTTCAGTGCTCGTCTCAGCCTAATAGAAGAGATTTGGAGTTTGATAGATTTTCCATAGCACTAAACCATTCTGTTTTTTTAATACAAAAATCGGTTTTTTCTCTAGAAACACTGTAACTATTACTGCTCAAAAATATCATTATAATTTTGACCATCTTCCTTCTACTTGCTTCCATCTTTTCCACCACATTCGTCGACCGTGTTCCTACACTCTTTCTTCTCCCAAGGATTTAATGATGCCATTGGTGTCAATATATCGGTACCCTAATCATGGGCCGACCTAAGCTCTAGAAGAGGGGGTATCGGTGTTACTCATGCGATGTTTGTTAGTCTCTAAGAGTGGTTGGCCACCTTCAATTCTGACCTAACCATTGTTGTCGATCTCATCCTTCTTCCTCCTACCCGACTCCTTCTTTCTGGCGCTCACTGCACCGAAATAGATGGGATTTGGAGTTTGATAGATTTTCCATAATACTGAACCCTTTTCTTTTTTGCATACAAAAATTCCTTTTTTTCGGGGAACACTAATCCCTTCAATCTAACTACATTAGCCACTATACAAATTACCACTTAAAAAATCATTATAATGATTTCATCTCTACCACCACCGTTGTCGATCATCTTCCTACACTCTTTCTTCTCCCAATGATGTAAAATTGCAGTTGGTGTCAAGATTACCCCCAGTTGATGTAAAAAAATCATTATAATGATTCCTAAGGGGTGACCCCCCCCCCCCCCCCCCCCCCCCCCCCCGCGCTCATGAGAAAAATGATGTATATTCCCTTGTAATCAGCCCATATATTCAATAAAAGTTCGGCTCAAAAAAACTTATATTCTCCGCCATTACATCCCAAGTCAGGTAAAAATCCTATGAAATGTTATTAGGTTTTACGTCCTTGTCGAAGTTTTAGGTGGACACACATCCAAAGAGCGTGTCACTACATGATTTACTAGGACAGTCAATATCTTGATCACGTTGCTCACCATTTATTATGCGGCCATATAATCACTTGGGGACGGAGACGAAATGTCTATACCAGCCTTACCAATAAATTGACAAAGCCAAAGAGAGCGGGTACACCTTTTAATATAGATTATTAATATAATATTTCGCTCCTCACTGAATTGACCGGTATTTTAGAAATTTCAAAATAGTTTATGAAGAAGTTTGAATTTAGCTTTCCTTAGCCCTAAGTCCAGAATGCAAAAACATTGGGTGCGCGTTGAAATTTACGAACTTGTAAACCTTGGTCAGTAATCTAGGCTTTTTGTCCTCGAGGACGCGTATTTAGACTATGAATTTATGCATCCTCGGGGACTAAACTGGTTAAGTTACCGAGTCAGAGAAAATTCACGGACATACGTGTAGCACTAAATTTAAATTTTTGAATCGAGGTAAACACGAGTTAGAATAGATTACCGTAGCAGATATCTAGTTCGGACACGCCGTCGCCGCAGTGGCACAAGAAGATGTCGTTGGTGTTGTTGATCCGGCAGAGGCAGAACCCGCCGCTGTCCACGCACGCCGCGCAGTCCCTCGCCGTGTAGTCGAGAAGAAACCCGCCCTTCATCAGCCGCCGGTAGTCCTTCCCGGCGGCGCCCTCGTATCCCAGCACCGGCATCATGGACACGGTGCAGTTCCCTTCCACCGGCCTCCAGGCATCGTCGGGCCTGTATCCGCCGGCGAGCCACGCGAACAAGGTGGGCGTCGCTGAAGCGTTGGACCCAAGACCGTCCGCGCAGCTCACGGGCGCCCACGTAGGCGGCAGCGCCGGCGGCCGTGATGACTGGAATTCGGTGCAGTTGTAGAGGAAGAAGAGCTCCTGGTTGGCGGCGCTGATGCCGAAGGGCGCGAGGCCGAGGTCGGCGGAGGCGTTGACGCTGAGCTTGTCGGCGTTGCACGGGCCGTCGCCGGAGAGCCCGACGTTGGCGACCGTGAAGGAGCTGTCGTCGTCGTATGAGATGTTGAGGATCTGGTACGTCAAGAAGGAGTTGTGGAGGAAGGCCGTGCCGTTGGCGCCGCAGTTGACCTGGAAGGCCCGGTAGCCGCACTCCGGCGGGTGCGTGCCGCCCAGCCAGAACGGGTACGCGATGCTCGCATGCGTCCGACGACGTCGTCGTGGTGTTTATTGCGTGGGTGGGTAGGAAGATAGTTAGCAGCAGAGCGGCCGAGCTGCAGAGCATGGCGGCGGCATGGACGCGAAACGGATCCATGGATCGATCGATGTTGCTGTGGTGCAGTGGAAGGGTGGAGAGGGCCCGATGGTCTCGAAATCGAATGTGTTGACTGTTGGTCGTCACGGGGTTGGACTCGTGCGGAAGTGGACACCAGTCACCAGAGCGAGTGGTGGCTCGCCGGACACGTGGGTCCGCCGTGGCGGCTCGGGCCCGCATAGCAGTGAACTTATGCAGGTCGTCGTTCCGGATTTGTGTTGTCTAGCTTGCGCGCGCTCCACACAAACGATTCTGTCGATCGGTTTCAGACCAGGAGTTTTAGCCCAATAAGGAAAGGCTATGTGAGGGCTACTTACCACATTTGGTACGCTGAATTTTCCACGTACGTGCACGTCGGGCCTCCTATTCCCTTTGCGGTCCACAGGATTTTAGTTGCCAGGCTGGCTCGTTTGGGCGCCCGTCTACCAGATGGGCTGGGCTTTCTATTTCCTTTTTTTCTGGGGCTCTCGTTTCCTATTCCCTTTTGGCGCGATTTTTTAAATTGTTGTGTGAGAACTATTCCCTTTTAATCGTGAAACAAGAGAAAACGAACTCGTTTTTTAGATTTGAAAATATAAATTTTATGCAAAAAATCAATTCCCTTTTTGGGCAAAGGATATTTTAGGGTTAATAAAAATGGGAGGGAGATGGAAAATTCCACTACCAACTAGTTCAAAAAATTGCTGAAATAAGAGTTGCACTTCCAACTAGTACAAAATTTTGAAAACGAACTTGTTTATTCTATTCCCTTTTATGGCACTAAATTATCTCTACTTTTTCTGCGCGTGTTGGTTTCGCGATACAGTTTGCCTGGCTACTTAACAGTCTAGATAAGACAATTCCCTTTTGTTGCGAAAAAGTGGGTTTTCTTACTTAATAAGATAAAAAACAAAAATCAATTCCCTTTTAGGGCTAGTGATTTTTTAGGGTAAAATAAATGGGTGGGAGATCGAAAGAAACCACTTCCAACTAGTATAATTTTATGAAAAAATTAAAGCTACCACTTCCTACTAGTGTTAAAAGAATAAAAAGATTTACTACGTCACGCATATACGTGTTAGCATAAGAAATGTACAAAACTTTGCAAAAAGAGACCAGAAAAATATGGTTTCATAAAAGGTTTTCCATCCTCTTATATTGTATGTAATAAGGTTGTTGCATTAAAGTAGACGATCAATTCATCAGATTCCGAAATTCTTGATTAGAAGCACTGTGCAAAAGTCTCTAACCTCCATCTTCACAACAATAAGAGATTCAATGTCAATGTCTCTCTATTGGTAGAAAGACATAAATAAAATTATTGATGAGAAAATAATTAGTAAGATATTACAAGTTATCGTTGTGAAAAGAACTAGTCAAATATTACCAAACAAATAGCAAATAAATTATCAAGGTGGGTATACTAAAAACATTATTACGAATACACTAGCAAAAAAATTATCAATAAAAAAGTTAGTAAAATATTATCAATCATATAGCAAACAAATTATCAGGTGGGAGATACTATAAACAATATAACCACTACACCAGCATACAAGTTATTGGTAAGAAAAACCAGTCAAATATTACCAATCACATAGCAAAAAAATTATCAGGTGGGGTACTAAAAACATTATTACCAACACACTATCATTCAAATTATCAACGAGAAAAAACCAGTCAAATATTATCAATCACATAGCAAAAAAAATATCACGTGGGGGTACTAAAAACATTATTACCAACACACTACAATTCAAATTATCGACGAGAAAAAACCAGTCAAATATTACCAATCACATAGCAAACCAATTATTAGGAGGGGGATACTATAAACATTATTACCAACACACTATCATTCAAATTATCGAGAAGAAAAAACCATTAAAATATTACCAATCACATAGCAAACAAATTATCAGGAGGGGGATACTATAAACATTATTACCAACACACTATCATTCAAATTATCGAGGAGAAAAAACCAGTCAAATATTACCAATCACATAGCTAACAAATTATCAGGAGGGAAATATTATAAAAATTATTACCAACACACTATCATTCAAATTATCGAGGAGATAAAACAGTCAATTATTACCAATCACATAGCAAACAAATTATCATAGGGGGATATTATAAACATTATTATAAACACACTATCATTCAAATTAACGAGGAGAAAAACCAGTCAATTATTACCAATCACATAGCAAAAACATTATCAGGTGGGGGATACTAAAAATATTATTACCAATATACTAGCATACAAGTTAATGGTAAGAAAAAACCAGTCAAATATTACCAATCACATAGCAAAGAAATTATCAGGTGGGGGATACTAAAAATATTATTACCAATATACTAGCATACAAGTTAACGGTAAGAAAAAATCAGTCAAATATTACCAATCACATAGCAAACACATTATCAGGTGGGGAATATTAAAAACATTATTACCAATACACTAGCATACAAGCTACCGGTAAGAAAAAACCAGACAAATATTACCAATCACATAGAAAAGAAATTACCAGGTGGGGATACTAAAAATATTATTACCAACACACTAGCATACAAGTTATCGGTAAGAAAAAACCAGTCAAATACTACCAATCACATAGCAAACAAATTATCAGGTGGGGGATAATAACAACATTATTACCAAATACACTATCATACAAATCATCGAGGAGAAAAGAACCAGTCAAATATTACCAATCAAATATTAAACAAATTATCAGGAGGTGGATACTATAAACATTATTACCGACACACTAACATTCAAATTACCGAGGAGAAAAAACCAGTCAAATATTACCAATCATAAAGTAAAAAATTATCAGGAGGTGTATACTATAAACATTATTATCGACACACTACCATTCAAATTACCGAGGAGAAAAAACAAGTCAAATATTACCAATCACATAGCAAAAAAATTATCAGGAGGTGGATACTATAAACATTATTACCGACACACTACCATTAAAATTACCGAGGAGGAAAAACCAGTCAAATATTACCAATCACATAGCAAACAAATTATCAGGAGGTGGATACTATAAACATTATTACCGACACACTACCATTCAAATTACCGAGGAGAGGAAACAAGTCAAATATTACCAATCACATAGCAAAATAATTATCAGGAGGTAGATACTATAAACATTATTACCGACACACTACCATTCAAATTACCGAGGAGAAAAAACCAGTCAAATATTACCAATCACATAGCGAACAAGTTATCAGGTGGTCGATACTAAAAATATTATTACCAATACACTAGCATATAAGTTGTCGATAAGTGATGAACTAGTCAAATATTACCATGCTTTTATTCACAATACACTAGCATATAAGTTATCTGATGTGCCATGCTTTTGTTTGTCCATTACTAAACAAAGACGGTCTAAGAAATTTGATTTTGTAAGAAATACATGATAAAAAATAGTAATAGAAAACCTGAGTGTGTTCTTTTAGGTTTTATGTACACTTTTTTCAATTATAGCGAAAAAACTAAGAAAATAGTCATGTAGGAAAAAAGGAATAGAAAACTTTAACGTGAACTTCTAGTTTTTTGGTTTAACTTTTATTGTACACATACTTTAACTCTAGCAAAAAAAAAAAGATGCACTTACGACAACAAAACGTAAATTTTTAGGGAACGACTATGTGTAAGGCGCCTTATATTTGGCATAACCGTAAAGCGTTAGGACAATTTTGTTAATCACCGAACCCACGCATGCATGCCCATGCGCGCTGGTCGGAACGGTACCTCTCTCATGCATGCACTAGAAAACAAAATCGCTGATGTCATCCACATTAAATGCAAAATTTAAAATTTTAAAATGTTTTTTAACTCAAACCGTTTATCCGATTTATGATCCGTTTTCACCGTTGGACTAGTCGCGTCGAGATCTTCGAAACTAGATCCCATGTTGATATGTTCTGACGATATATTTTTTGGACCCAAAAGTTACCCACCCATTAACACGTAAATTACCAGGCTGTACTATGTAAGTTACACATCCAAGTAACGATTAATTTTCGGTTTGATACTATCTTCCATTTTTTGTTGTTCTTTTCGTTTTTTCCATGTTTTGAAGTTACAACCTAATTTCATAAGTGAGTTGCCACTTTTGGACGATAAATTTATTGTGTACAAGTGTATAACTAACTAAAACAATTAGTATTAGGGTGATAACTTTGTCGATTTCATGATGAAAACTACACTCCTAAAACAGATGGATAACTCTATCAGTAGTGGGTGGATAACTATTATTAAGTGGTCATGGTAACTATACGATTTTATGGTGGATAACTATAGCATGAATAAATGGACAACTCAATCAGTGAAGGGAAGGTAACTCTATATGTACTGGGTGGGTAACTATATCATTAACACATGTGTAACTTTATCAGTATTAGGTGGGTAACTCTATCAGTACTGGGTGGGTAACGTTATCAGTACTAGGTTGGTAACTTTATCAGTACTAGGTGGGTAACTATTATCAACAGAGTCTTTTTTATGGTGTAATTGTCACTATAAAATCGAGAGTTATCATTCTAATACTTATGAAATTGAACGGGTATTTTAGTGTATAGTTATCAATTTATGCATGATACATTTATCATCTCAACGTGATATTCACTTATGAATAACTAGGTGTGGTAACTTCAAAAATCGAAAAAAATCGAAAAGAACAACAAAAATGGTTCTATTTCAACCTGAAACTAATCATTAATATGGTCGGTAACTTACATACTACAGCCTGGATAACTTATATGTTACGGGGTGGGTAACTTTTGGGTCCGAAAAAAAAGTTGTCGGAATATGTCAACATGAGATCTAGTTTTGAAGATCTCGTCGCGACTAGCTCAGTGGTGAAAACAGATTCTAAATCAGATAAACGGTTTGGGCTACAAAACTTTTTACATTTTCGGATTTTACATAAAATGCGGGATGACATCAGTTTTTTTTGGCTTTTTTTACATACATGCATACGGTGGAGGCAATTTCTCTAACTCGCCCGTGCGACGTGCGCATGGAAAATCTGAACGATTTCGCACCGTACGATCGAAAATCAACGTGCCACGTTCTGTCTCGCGTTAAGCTAACCATAAGGCGCCTTACGATTAGATTTTCCCAAATTTTTATGTTCTGTGTTCAAATTTATTGTTTACTATTTCTAATTTTAGCAACAAAAACTAATGAAAAATAGTGGCGCAAACAAAAGAAAAAGGAGGTAGGAACACGCATGCGCACAGATAAGAAAAACGTGAAAATACCCACTATATGAAGTCTTATAGGTCTTGGGTTCAAGACCAATTAATTACTTTAGTTTTTCCGCTAAAAAGTTAGCAAAGTAAAAAAGACGTGTATGCGGAAAAAGGACGAAAAAAAGGGACCAGGTGTACGCACGAGAAAGTCAAAGAAAAGAATTAGCAGAAGGCGTGTATAAGAAAAAACAGCGTAGCAGAGACTATATTTTCTACAGACCAAAAGGATGCATCCGTATACAGAAGTATGGATTAAGCGGCAAGATTACTGAATAATATATTAATTAGCCGGTAAACAGGCCATGTGCATGCAGTTTCCGTGTAGTACTGCCAAGTCTAATGTTCTCAGGCGTAGGTATTCGTCAGTACCACGCTGCATGCGCAAAACGACAAGTCTCTGTCAGCGGGTAAAGGGAAAAGGAGCACGGAGGGGACCATGCTGCGTCGCCCGCGCAGAGTGAGATCGAGCGAGCGCTCGCGCGCTCGAGAGATAGCCATCTCGCACGTACAGTACCTACGCGCGTGCGGTCTATCCAAATCCAGAGCATGCATACGCGCGGCACGATGTACAAAGCCGCCCGGCCTTCGATCCAAGGTCTTATCCAAATTGGTTGGAAGTTCCATGAATGTTGGTCGAAACCTCGCGGAGAACAATTGAAACATGCTTTTGAGACGCCAAGTCCAGACCGCGTCTCGTGAGCCGCAAACCCTAGCGCCTCTTCTCCGCGCCCCTCCCCTCGCCGCCGCCGCTTCTTCCTCTGTCTCGGCTCCTTCCTCTCCAGCTCTCACTTCCCGTTTGGCCCAGGTGACGCCAGGTTCCGGTTGCTGCAACGGTGGTCGCCATGTGCAGGACCTAGAGGGACGGCACCGGCAGGTCGTGCTAGCTTCTGCGCTGGTTCGGCGACGCCGACCGTGGAGGCTGCAGGCCAGGGATGGGCCCTGCGCCTGCCGGGTCTTGGTGGTGGGATGCCACTAGATCTGAGGCCCTGCCGGGTCCGAGTGGTTCTCCCGCGTCGCTCCTGGGCAGGCCTTGTCCTTGTCCTCTGTCTTCACCGATGTGTCCCGAGCCTACCCCTTGTCAGATCTTGTGCTCGGTGCTGGTCGGATCTGCGTCGATTGGTCGTTGCATGGATGTTGGTGGCTGTTGGAGGAGGTGTGTTGTTCGCTGGAGGACCGTGGGTGCGGCAGCCGGGGTGGCTGGTTGCGTGCTCGCGGCTTGCTACCTTTGGTAGGTAGGTGAGGCTAGTTCCCGTTGGACGCCGGGGCGCCGGCCCTGGGCGGTGGGAGCCGTGGCGCCGAGGCGGGGGTCGCGGCTCGAGTGTTACCCGGTGGTCATGGTCACAGGGGCGGCGTGACGACTGGGGAGCGACAGCTGGTGGGTGTGGTTCAGTAGTCTTCACGGCGGCTGTCCACTCTCGGTCACGGATGCGGAATCTAGCTGGGGTGAAAACCTGTCCGGCGTGGTCGGGGCCGACGGCGGCGATGCCCATGGGCGCCGTTCCCTTCTTGAACGCGTTGTCGTGGCTTCTCCGTTGTCTTGCCGAGTCTCCGGGTGAAAACCCTTGATCCCCTCGGATCGGGCGGTGACGGTACTTTCGGTGCCGTGTCCTTCCTGAAGGCGCCGTCCTTGAGCCCTTTGTTCGTCTCTCTATCAGCGGCGATGCGTGGACGGTGACGGTGAAGCTCCCTGGTGGCAATGTCTACGATGGTGGTGCGCTTGTCTCGATGATGTGCAGCGTTTGTCGGTGCACCGGCCCGGGCTCTATGGTAAGCTCCGGCCCGCCAAAGGTGGCGTCTTGTGTGTGACCAGGGACAGGGGTCCAATCTGGCGACCGAGACTGAAGGCGAGACGACTTTGCCGTCCAACAAGTGCTCATCCTCTACGGCGTAGTTCTCCTTAGGCGTTGATGTTGTCTTTTGGTTTGCGCTTCCGGTTGACCCTGTTTACTTTCAGTCAGGGGCGGCGCCATGTGTATGCACCTGTATGCCGATGAATACCCAAGATTCCGACGGAAGAAAAATTACCTAAATGTCGGCCCAGCCCACGAAGGCAGAAAGGAAAATCAATCCAGAGCCCAGCGTCATTGTTCGCTCGCTCCACTGCTCGTACTACGCACGCACTACGGCTCTGCCTCTCGCCCAGTCGCCCTCTCCTCTGTTCATTCTTTTCAATCGAGACGAGACGCACCGCCGCCGGCCCGCCGATGTCAACCCTAGAGGGGAGCAGCAGCCGGAGCAGGGACATGTGATGGCCCTTCACGTAGTTACCTGCGTGAAAAGTAAATGGGTTAGGTTGAGACTCCAAGTGCAGAGTGTGTAGTAAGTGGAAGACGTGTTTTCCCCACGAGGGTGACTCGAGGGTTTAATATCGAACTCTCGGGCAATCAGTAGTGAAGATTTATCTTTCCTATCCTTCTTTTGGTTACCTACTGGTCCTCAACCTCACCTAGTGGTTGTCAAGCACAAGGTGTGAGAATGATATCAAGATAATATGCAATGCAAACAAGAAATAAATATGCAATGGTGGTAAATAAATATGCAAGGATGGTGGTAGCAATGATAAATGATATTTTTGGGTTTTATATGATGAATGCAAGATGTAAAAGTGTTTTTTTTATTTTCGGATTTTTAAATGGCAGAAAATGGAAAAGTGGTAAAAGTGGTTGGAAAGGTGTTTCTTACGATAAAAAATGGACCGGGGTTCATGGTTTCACAAATGCACTCTCTCTTTAATAAAGTGGTAGACAATAGAACACTAGAGTTGACATATGAGATTGCAACACAACAGTTTAATGACAAGTTATAATTATATGAGCATCACGTCCTAACATAGAGACCTTTTGGTTATTAGTCTCTCTTATACTCCACCAAGATGCGAACTAAATCATAACACCTCAGTAATTAAGATAACTCAGAGTATAGCAATAAGTATCATGACATGAAGTTAAAATAAGAACATGCTAGATCTAGTCATGGAGTAGTGGCAATGGTCACACCCACATCTCTGGTAGCATGGTATTTCTTTTTATCCCTAGTGAGGCAACAAAGTAAGGTAGAGATACCCAAGTGGATCGCAGAACTTTCTCTCACGTTCACTGCACTAGCCACCCCCCGTTACTCCAACTAATGCACACGTTCCCCCTCACACGCTCTCATAAACATGCTTGATCATGACAAGTAAATAAGAACGGGGTACATAATATGCATCTAGTTTCATAACTGAAACAAAACCATTGCAATCTCAAACATATATTAACTCATAAAAAGATCCACCACAAAGGTATTACATAGATTACCGTAATCATATTCAGCAGCTCATACGGTACTAATTAGTGAAGCTCGAGAGAGAGATACATAAGTTACTTTCACAAACCCATAGTCCAGAGGTGGACTACTCCCTCTTCATCATGGAGACGGTGGAGAAGTCGTTGGAGAAGATGGAGACCACGCCTGTAACAGCCCAAAGTTCGAAAACCTAAAACCCGAGTAAAATTTTCGCTTTTGTGTTGCATTGCATCATGGCATCCAAATTCAACTTGCTAAACAACACACAAATGGTTTTGGCACCATTTAAAAACAAATGCCAAACTATTTCAATTACAAATTCAAATCAATGAGAGTTTTCAAACTTGCAAAAGAAAAATACTTTGACCTCTCATATTTGTCAAGGACGTTCCAAGATTTTCAAAACAATATTTTGCAATTGCTTTTAATTTTCCAAAGGAGCAACCTTTTTGGATTTAGCAAAAATGGCATAAATGAACCCTATGAACAAATGGGGGGGCAGAACATTTTATTTGGAGACACCAAAATTTGTGGAGCTACTAAATGTTAAGGGGAGCCTCCCCAAATTTTCTCAGAATTTAATAAAGTGTTTAAGTGCCTTAAATATTTCCCCAAAGCGACTGGTTTAAAAAGAAACAGCACAGGGACCTGTTTGTGATGAACTTAAAAGTTCCAGGGGGCTATGTGTAATTTCTGCGTCTCTTCCCTGTAGCGACGTGGACATGTGAGACTGTGACTGTGAGATGATACATGTGGTCCGGGTCAACGTACCCAGGAGTTCCCTGTGGCGCTGTGGACACGTGGGTTGCATCGGGAGCGAATAAAATCTTAATTGTTTTTTTCGAATATAGTAGCAAAATTAACAACACAGCAATGATCCTAAATATTAAAATACATTATTTTAATTATACATTTATGATATCTACCACTGAAAATATACACCAAATATAATTTTAAACAATGTTTTTACTAAAAATGAAGTTGTTTGTTTGTGCTTCAAACACTCTACCTTATAGAAACCTTTGGTTAACGGAAATTTGGCTTGATCACAGAGAAAAATATAAAAGAACTAAATCATGCCTCACGATTAATTTGTTCTAGTTAAATAATTTCTGGGATATGTATA
>CAMZMU010000074.1:163719575-163858806 GCA_947311845.1 Poa pratensis
AAAGTGTTTGTACATTGTATAATCATTTACGTTATGTGTAAGTAGATAGAAAATCGTCTATGATATGTGTGCTCATAAAGAAATTAATGGAAAAATGTCTACGAAGCACACAAGCACTTTGGTTTTATTCCCGTGTCCTAGGCGTCACATACATACGAGTTTAGAAAAATATATTTAATGGTGATGATTTAAACATGTTCCAACCCAAGTCCTGAATTTTTTTGTCGAGGGTAGGTAGACCGTCTTCTCCACTGGCCACCATGACGGCACTAGGGGCGGTGCCCTTAATTACTGCTATAGTGCTACTCCACGCCACCGACCCCTTCACCATACATCGAGCATGCATGCACGGGATTATGCTTTCGCCCCGTATGGCCAAGCCATCTCAGGTACTACACTCTCTCCCGGCGATAACATGAGTGTTCTAGGTGCAAGAATAGGATCTAATGATGTTTAAAACCTAACGATAAAATCCAACAGAAATATCAAAACAAAATGAGCGGTCAGCTTTTCATGGAAGACTAGCTTTTGTACTATTGGGATAGACCTGACACCTGAGTCACGATATCTAAGTCTTCCCAATAGGCCAAGCGAGTTTTTTTTTTCTTGTGCGGGGAAAAAGAGTTCAGCCAGCTTTGATCCACCTTCCATGATTACCTAACATCAAAGGCATCCGTTTTTTATTATTCTGAAAACAAAACACATCTTTATACAAAATGAGGACTCTAGTAGTGATAGATTGCCTATGCTCCATGGCAGTATAGCTCATCACAATCACATGTTGGCAGGACAACGCATACGGTTGGACTATCTCAACAGAAGGTTGAATGGTCGTATAAGAAAATGATATGAGGATGACAATTGATGCACGACTTGATAATGATATCATGACTAGCCGCTATCCTTTTGACCAAAGATTTGTATTTCTCAATGAGGTTACTTAGCTCTAAGAAGGACCGATATATAGGACAATTCGCCACGACCAGACTCAATCAAAACAATATCGATCCAAGAATTGACAACCATTACAGTTTGGCAGTTGAAATGAGTGACATGGTGGGCATGTCAAATATTGTGTTACTGTTGAGTCCGAGAATTAACAATCTACGCATGGTTAAGAAAACAAAATGATCTTTGATTACCTGGACGGGGAGTAGTTGAGTTGGATTGTGCAGAATTGGGGCAGAGCTTCCCGTCGGGGCAGACGCACCATCGCAGTCTCCGAGCAGTGGCAGCAGCTCTAGGAGGAACCCGTCGGCGATCAGCTGCTCGTAGTGACGAGCCGGCTCCGTTCCTCCACGCACCGGCACGCTCACTGACATACAGTTGCTCGAAACCCCACTCGGAAGCGTGTCGTCTTGGTCCCAGCGGCCGGCAATGTACGCTCCCATGCACTAGTATATGGGAGGCTTTTTGGGGCACTTTGATTGGGGCACTTTTAAAAGTGCCCCAAATAGTAGGCCAAAGGGGGCATTTTTTTTAAAATGCCTCTAAATGTCATACATATTGGGGCATTTTTGCAAAGTGCCCCTAAATATCATACATATGAGGGCACTTTAACAAAGTGCTCCTAAAGAAAATACCTATTAGGGCATTTCGTTAAAGTGCCTCTAAATATCATGCATATTGGGGTACTTCTAAAAGTGCCCCTAAAAGACATGCCTATTGTGGCACTTTCGGAAGTGCCCCTAAACTTCGCTGCACTATTTACATGCATCATACAAAAAATTAACAGTGTAGCAACCCCGTGAGAGTTATTTGCTTATGTGGACATGTAAGTATGTATCGAGCATGTACTAACTGCAAGTGTAGCCTCGTCCTTAGTCTCTTCGTAGAGGTAATTAGATCATCTTGGTGCTGTTAACTGCTAGAGAGTACCAAATTCAGCGGCTATTTTGGCGCTCCAACGGACGCGTCATAATTTAGCGCGTGGTAAAATCGACTCCGTGCAGTGAATATTCTCGCTCCACGCGCCAGGTATCTACTGCGCCGGCTACATCATGTTGGACAACGAAATGTCGCGCAAGTTGACCAACTGCCAGATCTGAAAACTCCTTGCGCTCGTGTCAACGTCGGGTTCCCCCCACCTACTCTGGCGAGCCAGGTGTGCCCCCATTTTTGGCCGCCGCGGCTTTCCCACTTTCTCCGCACCAAGACGCCGCCTCCTATGGGCGTGCGCGAAGTGCCGCTGTCATGAATTGGCGTCGCATTCGCCACCGCCGCTGTCGATTTCCACGCTTCTGCCGCGGTCGCCACATCCCCATCCCACTGCCTAGCTCACCGCCATCGGCGCACTATTCTTGAGATGCCCAGCCCCGACGGGGGCCGCTACAACTTGGCGCACACAAGGTGTTTAAAAAAACACTTGCAAGGTAAAAAAAGGTATAGAACCCTTGTTTGTAGATGTTTTTTGTTAGCGCTATTTGTAGTTTAAATTAGTTTTAATTCATATTTGTAGATGAGTTCATCATATGATTCTTTCGATGAAGAATTTGACCTTCAAGAGGAGGAGGACCTCACATTAATCTTGGCTATGCATGCGGCTAGAAAAGTGAAGCATGGTGGTTCTGTTTTATTACGTTTGGGTGGTGTGATTTGTTGATATTAAGTTCAATTGGCAATTCATAGAGTTTTATGATTTGATATGATTTACTTGATTAATAAATAATTTTGAATTTCTATGCTTTCTTTGACTTAAGTGTTAGTAATTTGTAATTATTAATAAGAAAATATCATATTTAGGAATAATTCTTAAGTAAAATTGAATAATTCAAGTGTTTAACCTTATCAAATAATAATAATAAAGGATAATATAATAAGTTTCCAAATTTATTAAGTACAACATTTATTTTAGTACTTATATTTATTCATTTGAATTATTGAAATAGTATGATTATGATTATAGATGTTTTATATTCACTTTAGAACATTTAGGAGTTATTTATAATTACTCTTTATAGTAATATCATTTATTTTATCCAAGGAAATAATTTATGTATTTAATAAAATTCTTTAATGACTTTAGGATGTTTTTTATTAAAATCATGAAGTAATTGTTCCATACATTTCCATTAATTTTAAGTGATTATTTATTCAAAATATTACTTACTCAAATTTTAAGTATTTCTTGTACAAATTCAAGACTTAAAGAATCTTAGATATGTTTAGCTGAATAAAAAAATTTACCATAAAAATTAATCATATTTGTATTCCTTAGGAAATATATTCCTTAGGAGTATTTGAAGTTGATTTTTATTGAATTCGATTTGGTGTGCCCGGACCAGCCCAACACGGGCAAGGCCCACTAGAGCGGAGGCCAAATCGGCCTGCTCCCTACCCCTCTCTTCTCATTTCTCTCTGGTCCCGGACGACCTCGCTCTCCTTCCCCACCAGGCGATGGCGCCGCCACCGCCGCCCGGCGCTTCTCCGGCCATCACCGGCCATCTCCGGCGCCGCTCGTCACCGTAGCGACTCCACCCTGCTCTTCCCCACCAGTTCCCCGCCGCCTCAATTCGGATTCGCCACCACGCGCCCAATCGAGCCAGCCGCCGAACCCTAGCCCTAGCTCGCCGGCGCGCCCGGAGACGGAGAGAGAGGTGGCTCACGGTGGCGGACTCCATGGACGCCGCCGACGAGACGGGTACGCATCTGTCTTCTTCGTGTTCTGTATGTCGTGGTGGTGAGGATTTGTTCGGCGGTTGGAGTCTCGGCTGCCGCTGCCGGCCTGTGAATAGAGGGTACTGTCAGGTCTGCGCCGCGCGTGCGCCGATGAGAAGGATTCCCCTCCTCTCCCGAGCGTAAGCAGGTTGTTGAGGGGGTGTTCTTCATGCTCTGTTCCTATTTTGATTTTGGTCGCGAGGGCGTGGCTTTGTTGGGCGGTGGGAGTCGCGGCTGGCGTTGCCGGGGGTGTGAGCAGCGAGGGGATGTCCGATTCCTGCGGCGCGAGGGCTGTTTCTAACGAGGACGGGTGGTGGCGTCATGATGCGGGTCGTCGGCCGGCTGTTTCGTCGCCGGGAGAGCGCGATGTAGTGGATTTCTCTCCTTATTTATCATCATTATCGTTTCGTGCAAGTCTCACTGTTTCAAATTGTGGTGCGGGAATCGCTTGAATCGCTTAGTGTTGTGTGATTATTCAAGGCAGTGAGTTTTGTGTTGATTATTTCTAGGCTGCATCCTTCCGGTGGTGTGTGAGTTCAGGTTGTTTGTTTCCATATAAGCAAATGTTTCATATCTAATCGGGTTAGCAACTAAGAACTGTTGAAACTGCCTAGTGTCATTGTTGAATAGGTTTGTCGTGTAAGAAAATTGTTTGGACCATTGGTCCCAGGAGGCCAAGCTGATACAGGTAGCTGGTTGTACCCCTTCTCCATGCTCTGTATCAGAAATGAGGGCCTTTGTGCAGCACCAAGCGTATTTGACAATATCAGTTCTCGCGAACCTTTGACGTCATTTTGTTTCCGTTCTAATTACTTGCTTATTCCTCCAGGGCAATAGGTTAACGAAGTGATCTCTTGCCTTGCTCTTTACTCAAAAAAGTTTAAGCATGAAAAATATTGAATGGAATGGAAATTACCGGCGAGTAGTTCTCATAGCAGGTTACTTCTACATCAGATTCAGCAGCTAAATCATTTTTACCAGGTACGGTGGTGAAGGATTAAATGTTATCCAGTAGTCTCAGTCTTTGCTGTCCATAAAAAAGGTCACTGAAAATATGAAGGCATCTAGGAGCATCCTTGGCATGCATATTCAGATATTCTGATCTGTACTACCGAAAGACATCCACAATACCATGAATCTATGTCACTCTGTGCAGTTGATTGTTGGAGTATATAGTTATAGTGTTATACTACCTGGCCTGTCTGGTCCAGTGTCGAACTGCTACTTTGGATGCCCTTTTGGAGTATGGTGTCGAGGTAAGCCTCCCAAATAGAACACGCTGACCTATCATTTTTCATTTCGTCAGCGTACTTCGGCCATAGCAATTTCTTGTGGGGATCAGGGGAAAGTTGATCTTCAGTTTTCTCTGTTTTTTCCTTAGTCTTTCAGTATCTTCTTCTGTCATCAGTATTGATATTTCAGTAATGTCTTGTCAGTATCTTATTCCATTAGTTCTCAGTCTCACTTCCGTCAGTCCCTCTCTTTTTCTATTTATTCAGTCTTCAGTCCTATTTGTTTCAGTTCTCATATGATCGTTGTGTAGTTATCATTTATTCGTTGTTTAAATCTTTCAGTCTTTCATTATCTTTTTATGTACTTAATCTTTCAGTCTCTAATTTTTTTCGTCGGTCTTTCAGTTACTTATTTCTTCATTATTTGTTGTTGCTCTCATATTTTCTGTTTTTGCTCAGTTATGTCTTAGCCTTCATATTTGGTCCCTTTTCAATTTTTCTTTCATTCCCCATTTCTTCATATGTTTTCAGTTATATTTGGTCGTTTTTCAATCTTAGTATATCTTCAAATTGTCCTTCAGTTTTATTTCTATATTCAGTCCTAAGTTTTCAGTTGTCTCACTCCTTATTTGCAATTCTTGTCATTGATCCTCAGTCTTCAGTCTGTATTTCTTCAGTTTTTCTTTCAGTTTATTATTCAATCTAATTCTTTCTTTAGACTGGAGCCCTCATTGTATCTCAGTCTAGTTTTGCTTTACAGTCATTATTCTTCATTCTTTTTTTCAGTGTTTGAGGGGAGCGGCCGGCGGCGAGATGGACAGGAGCGTTTCCGCGCCTGATTTTCCTCTTTATCTTAGGGCAGCGGAGATAGAGGCGTGGCATGCATATGAGAAGGCGGAGATGGATGGGAGCGGCCGGCGCTGGCATACGAGGTTTGTCTTTGTCTTCATTTAGTTCGCTGCAGCATCTTGGTTGGGGGTGTTCGAATCTGTAGTTTCATCCATGTGTTTTCTTAGTTCAGTTCGCATGGACTGGGAGGGTAGGTACTTGCTCATGCGTGGGGGTGAGGGGTGTAGTGTTTATTCTGTAGCATCAGTTGTGATTTTTATTCAGACTGTAGCTAAGATTTTGTTATAGCTGCCCCCAACATGTTCAGGGGATGTGTAGTGCTGGCTACCAGGCCCACTGATGTGACATCTCAACGTACTCTTATTGCTAATGAGGGGCATAGATGATTTTTAACCAAAGTTGATCCATATTGGTTATCTTATAGGTTACCCATTTGCTTGTTCTCAGATATGGTTTAGTAGCCACTAGGTATCAAATGTTCAAATGTGATGTTGATTACGGTCTACTGTTTTTTCTTTTTGGAAAACCTTTCCAGGTTAATTGGTTTGAAGAACATAGAAATCGTGTCTGTAAAGGGATTGGAGTTTGGGAAAGTGTATGGTAAAATGCCCTTGAATGGCCATATGTTATAACTTTTAATTTCAAGAAGTGTTAACTGTTCCAGGTTTACATCTAGTTGACAAGCAGGTATAAGCATGCTTTTTGTGTGTGTCCATGTAATCGCTTCTAGGCTCTTTACCCCCCCCCCCCCCCCCCCCCCTGTTGTCACATTTTGTCTCATTCTTAAGTTTATTTGATATGGTTGTGATAAAGGATAATCGAGGAAGAATTTTACTGAGATTTTTGCTAGCATGCCTACTTCAGGACTGAGGCTTGTAATCATTCTTCTTTCTGCATTTATAGTTAAAAAGAATTATTGTGAGACAAATAAGTAGAAACTCCATCTTTCCGATCTGGCATATTAGCATGAGGTTTTGTTGGTCTACCATACTTGTGTCCATGTCACCATCTGTATGTCTTAATATTTGTGCAAGTAATACCAATTAAGCTGCAAGACTAAGTCAATGATTGTATGAGTTAAGCGCTCTCCTGTTTGTACTACACACAATAGCTTGTTGCTGTCAAGATTTACACCGTCGAACATGAAATGAACTAGAATTAAGTCTTGGAGAATCACACAAACAGCCATTACCGGATTATCTCGTCGGCCTAATTAGATTGAGCAAGCTATCCAGTGTGACTTTCGTTACTTTACTGCATGAACCTTGTACTTGTTCAGTTTCGGTCGTTGTGTTTACAGTTGGCAGATTTTAGTCTTATGTACTGTCTAACATCATTCTGTTCGCTTAGCATTTGCCAATTGCCAGATCTGAACTCTTATCTTTTTTCCCTTGTGTTTCTTATGTGGGAGCCCCTTTCGATCTCATCCCCAGGGCTGAAACAGCAGCAGCTTGGGAAGGAGTTGGTAGAGAACTACGGGAGTTGGTAGAGGACGTACGGAGTGTTTTTGTTTGCTGGAGAAGATGAGCTATTTCGCTGCCTGGGTTCTGGGCTTGGAGCGTTGTTCACAGTTGTGAAGATGAGTCTGGGTTTTGAGGAGTTGGTAGGTCTTTTTAGCTACATGCTTTTGACTCAAAGAAACATGTACTCAAACTGAGCCGGTCGAACTGAAGACTGGGCTAACGAAATTGGAGGCCTGATATGTGTCTGTTCGGTTAAATGAAAACAGTCATTTTTTGTCCCTCTGTTTTGAGTACTACAGCTGTCAACTTCTGGTTGGTTCAGAAATGTGTCTGTTTCTAAATTTTAAAACAGCTATCTGTCCAATAGTCACTCCCAAAATATATTAGGGTACTAATATAATGTGTGTCCTTGTAGGTTTTTTAGGGCACTTCTCCAAAGTGCCCTAATAAGTTTAAGGGGTAGTTTTTCAAAATGCCCTAAAATCTATTCGGGGCACTTCTCCAAAGTGCCCTAAAAGGTTTAACTTTTTGGGGCATTTTTTCAAAGTGCCCTAAATACTTTTCCAATCACGAGTATATTGGGCACTTGAAAAAGTGCCCTAATAAGTTTTTAGGGCATTTATTTGACTTTTCGGGGCACTTTGAAGTGCCCCTAAATCCTTACCGTGACGTAGTGATGGTCCGGTTGCGGCACGGCCGCGGCAGCCGAAGCTCGGGAGGGACGGCGCAGCCGTAGAAGAAGACGAGGCGCATGTTGGTTCCGCTGATGTTGAACGGGAAGAGGGCGAGGCTGGAGGAGACGTTGAAGTCGGGGACGGGGCGTTGCCGGCGATGGCGGCCATCATGGAGTTGGTAGCGTAGGATATGTCATCGACGCGGAAGAGGCGCTCCCTGAACGTGTTGCTGAGGTAGGCCTGCGGGGCGCTGCGAGGAGTGGCGGCGTCGTGGTCGCAGGTGAGGTCAAAGGGCGCGTAACCGCAGTAGAGCGGCTGCACGCCGGCGAGGGAGAAGGGGTACCGGATGGTCAGGTTGCCGCATGTCAGCTGCGCGCAGCTCGTGTTGCTGCCGCCGCTGCTGGCTATAGGGGAGCGAAGCAGGGAGGCGAGCAGCAGCCAGAGCATGGGCATGATCTGCAAGAGGGAAGAGGGAGGTCGCTGTGAAGGATGATACGTTGTGGCCTTTGACTGGTATTCAAGCTAGGCGCCATCGCATCTTCGTAGCAGCAACGGCGTCGCGGCATGCAGTCGTTTTTGGGAGGTCCTGGTTGCCGCGTTACGCGCACCCCCCTGACTGTAATGGGCCCGGCCCATTTTCTTGCGCTGAAGAGAAGCATCACCTTTTGGCGCGGGTAGGTTCGACTGGTTCGCGCGTCTTGTTTTGACTGTTTCTCGCGCTTTGGTTTGACTGTTTCGCTGTTGAGCTCTTTTACGGTGATTGGGATGGTGCCCGTGGTTCCGTCGGTACCGATGAGTATGATTTCTTCTAACCGTTGATTATGACATGATTTATTTTAGCCGTCGATTAAAACACCATCAAGTCCACCGTTCCTTTCACTGTCCCAAATCAATCGTTTTTTTTTTTTGGAGACAAAACGATCGCTCATCTAGTCCAGCCGTCGCCTAGGGCCGCCAGCGCCCACTAGGGCAGCCGCCGCCGACGTCAAGGTGTCTCCCTTCACTCACCGGGTCCGCGGCGGCGGGGCAGCAGAACGCCCACCTCCCTCCCTAGTAGGCACGCGGCGAGAGGGCCGTAGCAGCCCACGGCCTGTTGGGGATTTTGGTGGTGTCAGGCGTGGTGAGCGCCGGCGGCCTCGTTGGCTCGGCGAGCGGCGGCGGCATGGCAGGCGGGGAGGATCGACTGTTATGGCAGGATCCACTGCGAGTCGATCGTCGAGGCTAAACTGTTCTTCATGCAGCCAGCAGATTTCCATATCGTTTAATGAGGGAGGAGGACAAAGGATAGTTGCAGGCCAGTGCTCAACGTCAGCTGCTACCATATGTGCTACCTTCCATGACCATGCTCTGATGGGACTATCATTTTAGTGAGACATCTGTGGCTTAACTTTAGTGCTCAACGTCATTGGCTACTCAAGCAGTCCAGCATGTAATCTGAGTAGAATGTCAATAGAAATCCATGAGACCCGTCAGAGTTAACTTAACCTGAGCCTGCCGTGCCACTTTGGGTTCTGTTCTCATTTTGATCTTGTGTACAGTTAGCCGGTTCAGAGGCTGAACTTCACTATCCATGCGATATGTACGAATGTGAATACATGAGCGAACTAGCTTTGCTCAATTTTGATTATCTTTATTTAAGCAAGTTAAGTTAACATAGGTAACCATGTGTGGTGATCCCCTAAAGTCGTCATTGAGGGCATGTACAACGCCCACCGCTTATGTGGGCGCTTACGGTGGAAAAAATAATAGCAAAAAATCAGATTATCTCCTAAGCGCCGATGCTCCCAACGGTGGACGCTAATCGCGGGCGCAAAAACTGCTCGGCTGCTGCGCTTTTTACCCTACGCGCTAGACCAGGTAAAGAAAAAATAAGGCCAAGCGACCGGCGCTTATTGTTGCGTCCAGGTAACACAGACGCTAGGAATATCAACCTGAACTGCCGATCGGCCGGGAATTTGATCCTAGCGCCTCACGCTAGCGCCGACCATTGTACTCGCCCTGAGATGCAGTTCGTTTAATAAGGCTTGCAGGTTGCAGCTGATTGTACAGACGCACACTATTCAAATCAAGAACAGTTCTCAAGCTTAACTGGATAAA
Source organism: Poa pratensis (assembly GCA_947311845.1). Lineage (NCBI taxonomy): Eukaryota > Viridiplantae > Streptophyta > Magnoliopsida > Poales > Poaceae > Poa > Poa pratensis. The sequence continues at coordinate 163,729,548 of CAMZMU010000074.1, forward strand.
AAAAAGTAAAAGCCAGGGGATCTACGAAAACCTCCATTTAACTTTACGAAGAGCTGAATTGTGATTCTCAACACACTCTATTCAATCAGAGTCTCGGTACATATACAGAGTCACAGAACGTGGGCATAACTGCACGTAGTGGAGCTGATCCTAAAGATCAGGAGCTATCCCATGACTAGGAGAAGTAGTTATAGGAGTACAACAAGTGAACGTTACACATGTGTTCAACACGAAGTGCCGCAAAGCAAAAGGATATTTCTTCTAGACTTGGAATAATCACAAGTCGTAGCAAATATTAATGATCACAGATAATTTCTATTCATCAAACACTACAAGTTCTTAAGTGAAGTTCAGACTCGAATTGTACTCAAGAACCATTCCACACCATCACGATTCTTAAGTTCTCTATGCGTTTGGAATGATTATGTGCTCGTGTTCTTGTCGCCGCCGCCAAGAGTCAATGCCTTCTTGGGATTGTTAATTAAGTGCAGGTTGCTTCGTTGTTGGCAATGACCCATCGTCGTCCGAGTCCCTCTCACGCCTATCGTTACACTCCAATGACTATGTATGGCTGATACTGATCCTGTACAAAATCATAGAAAGGTATAAAGATCAACGTATAAATATCATGTAGTCAAAAAACTTGATAAAATATGTACAAGTTTGGCAATATAAGCAAATTGTCACTATCCTGAAATACAGTCCAAAAACAGTTCGCCACCAAGTCTATCGCTGGAGTTGGCTATCGCTGCAGTTGGCTATCACTGCAGTTGTTGAGGGACCACACAAACGCAATAAATCACACCTAAAGATGAGCCCATACAAGTACGTTTAAGCAACTGTTATAGGTTACAAATTCCTTGTGTGACCGTGCTCCAGCTTTTATACTTTCTTGTTTTCATGAATCAATATACAAGTAATGCTCCAGTTCTTGTTGAAGGTGAATTGTACTGTACGTGTGTATATTCCATTATTGCTGATACCAATGATTTCCTCCCTGTTCTAACTGATTATCAGTCCAAATCCCCCTCTCCCATTCGAGGGAAGATACCAGAATCGACATGAGAATGTATTGTCAACTATGAACCATAAAAACTAACTTCAGATAAGCTACTCTAGAGAATGTATTGTCAACTCAGGTAGCTTGCGCCATAATGGTAGTCATTGCAATGTACTCCTACTCCAAACACACTACTAATCAAGGATGTGCTCGGCACATAGCAATCATCAAGGACCAAGATTTCCTTCTGTTTCTTATTAGGCACTAAACAAAATTATTCAAAGGAAAATAGGAATACCAACTGCATTTATTCTCAGAATTCTTAAGCTCATGCGAATTCAGTTCTAAGTTAAGAACGTCCTTCACTTCGAATCTTCACCGTTCGAATGAGGGAGCCAACTGGCAGAACAGCAATCACCCCATCCCAGAAGAAACTCACTCTCTCAGTGAGACGGTAAGTGGGAAGGGGCATAATCAGGCTCGCGCAGGTTTCCATGTACAAAGACAGTAATTTACAATTGCATTCATGCCACCGGTTAGGCTAGTAACATGAGAATATGAGATGCTAAATTCATAGAGTATCAGTCGAAACATGACATCAGTGATCAGTCATTGCACAGATATGCAAACTGCAATGTTTCAGTAATTGGTTTCATACTCTTTGGCCTAAGATTTTACCAAATTGATGCTAGGTGATGCCACAGAGTTCATACCTTAATAGTAACATCCTCTGTTTCATCAGAAACTATGCTCCTCAGCAAGGTCACCGCTGCCCGCTGGCCTTCAACGACCGCCGCCGATTTCCGGCATCCGCTGGACTCCGCCGGCCGTAGGTGTACATGTACCTGCACGATGCGCCTCCCGAGGCGTTCCTCAGATCAAGCGCCGACACGGCTCTCCCAGGACGCCGCCGTGGTAGGCCAGTTCGTAGTTGGGCGGCTACTCGCCGCGGAGGATCCGCCTTCTGCCAGCTACGTGGTGCCGCCCTTCTCCTTCCTCGAAAAGCGCCGGCGCCAACCCGCGTTCCTCGCCGCCGATCCGGGCAGAGCCGATGCCCCGACGCCCCTCCTCCTTCCTCCCCTGGCACCAGAGGCCTTCCTCCCCTAGCGCTAGCGGCCGGCTCCGTCGTCCCGCTCGGCGACGATTAGCGGCGTGATAGGGAAGAATAGAGGTCGAAATTAACAATGTGCCCTCTAATTCCCGTACGCAATAGATTTTACGTTTAAATAAAATAAGTAAAAAACAATTACAAATAATGGCCCCACATAATTTGGTACCGGTCCCACGTAATTCCGGTACCGGTCCCACACATTTTTTGGTACCGCGGTACCGGTGGGTACCGTCAGTCTAGTACCGTCAATTTTAGCACCGTCAGATCAAGACGTATAAACGGTTCTTAAAAATGCCAATCACCATAAAACTTATATTCGCTGTTTTGTTTATTTGGAAATCCTGGAAAAAAGTGACCATTTGAAATAATTTGGAAAGCATACAAATACGAACCAACTTCAGTCATTTTAAATACTGGGGAAACGATTTTTGAAAGACCCGTTGAACAGAATTTGGTATTAAACGATTTTATAAAACTTCGTTGAACAGAAAATTGGTTTAAATGGATTTTGGAACAATTTTAATATATGGGCAGATTTTTCCTTTTCTTTTCGTTTTTTCTTTCTTTTTTATATTCATTTAAAAAATAGATTTGAAAATTGTTCATTTTCGAAAAAATTTCATTTCGAAAATTGTTCATTTTCTAAATTTGTTTATTTTCCAAAAAAATCAGATTAAAAATTATTCATTTTCAAAATTTGTTCATTTCAGAAATTGCTCATTTTCAAAATTTGTTCATTTACGAAATTTATTCAAAAAATGAACATGTATGGTATTTGAACGATTTTAATATATGGACAGGTAATATTTCCTAAAACATAAAACATTGGTTTCTAATATAAAATGAAAATAAAAATAAAAAAATAAGAAAGAAATAAGAAACAGCCAAAAAAGAAAAACAAAAACAAACAGGAAAAAACCGAACCAGAATACCAAATTTCAGCTGAAAGTGCTATTGGGCCGGCCCACGTCGCGAAGAAGGGTGCGCATAGCGCTCCGCGGTACGCGGCAACTAGGTTTCGTCGTCGTTTTTCCGCAACATGTTGCCACTGGAGACACGCAGAGTACCATAGCCCCTAGGGCTACCGCGAGCCCACCGTCCTATGGGTCGGCCTTCGCAGGCACTAGCACGCAGCATTGGGCCGCTGGCCGGGCCAGGCGACCTGGGACGAGCGGGACTGCAGGTCCTCCTCACATGGGCCGTGCGCTGTTGTTTTGGCCCATGTCTGACGGGCTGCAGCTACCGGTTTTCTGGTGCTGATGATGTGGAACGGAAACACTATATGTCGCTTACTGCGAGTTGGAACTAGCGCTCGCCCACACAAATCCGACATGGGCTGCGGCCTAGTAAATCATCGTATCTTTCTTTCATTTAGTCTCTTTTCGTTGACTTTTCTTCTTCTGCAGTTTTTTTGTTGTTTCCTTTTTGTGTTTCTATTTTCTTTTATTTTTAATTTTTTTTTAAAAATCTGAACATTGTTCAAATTTTGAACCTTTTCAAGTTTAAACATTTTTATCAATCTGATCATTTTTCAATATGAACAATTTTGGAAAATGGTTTAGATTTGAAAATTCTTTATTTTAAAAAATGGTTCTGATTTTTTGAAAATGGTTCCGATTTTTAAAATGGTTTCTGATTTTAAAAAACTCATTTAAAAAATGGTTCCAATTTTTTGAAAATTGTTCTGATTTTTTGGAAATGGTTATTTTTTTGAAAATGGTTTTGATTATTGAAAATAGTTTCTGATTTTAAAAAATGCTTTCGATTTTTTGAAAATGGTTCTGTTTTTTTTAAAATGGTTCCTTTTTCTAAAAATGGTTAATGGTTCAGATTTAAAAATGTTTAGATTTAAAATGGTATTGGGAAAAGTAAGGAGAAATATAAAAATTAGCCCTTATTCAGGTAAATAAAACGAAACAAAAAAGAAATTCCATACTGATGAATGTTCGTGGTATTACAAAGTCACCATGGAAGTAGCTTGGATGCATAACGATTCTGAAGTGTCGAAAGCCTGAAAATTCAGCGATACACATCAATATGAGATCTAAGTTTGAGATCTCGACGCGACTAGCACATCTTTGAAAACAAATCATGATCTCGATGTTTGGTTCGGAAGATGTTTTATTTTATCTATTAGATGCAAAAAAAACACCAAACTCATCAGTGGCCTCTCCACCAACGGAATTACCCATGGTGAATCATGTGATGCGCTGTTTTTTTTTTTGAAAGATCCAGCAATTGCTGGCTTTTCGATTAATAGTAGATAGAATATGTACAAGCTGCCCTTGGGCAAAAGAATAACGGAAAAGAAGCTCAAGAGAAAAAACCGCAAAACAAAGGTCACAAAACTTCATCCGAGGCCACCGCCTCGGCATCCTCCAACCTCGCCGGCGAGCTATGCTACACGGGCTACCACAAAGCACCAAGTACTTCAAGGCGGTGTCTTCAGGAAGATAACGACATAGACGCCGCCACCGCCCACTCCATGGGAGTTTGGGTTTTTACCCGAAGAAAACTTGGCCTTCGAGGTGTGGAGAGGGCCGGGTTCCACGACGATGCCTTCAAGAAGGAGTGGCGACTCCTAGAGACGCCGTCATCGTCGGCACCAGCCAAGACCAGTGCGAGGCTTTTGCCCGGAACACCGAGCCCACGCCACATGAGCCGGGTAAACAGACGTCACCGCCGACCGCCAATTCCGGCGAGGACCGCTTCGGCCGCGGACCTGTACCGCGACAGAAGTGCCGCACCGGAGCACCGAAGCAACCAGAGAAAACATGGCGGGAGGCCCAGATGGCCACCCGCAGCAGCACCAGACGCACGAAGAACTCGAAGACCAACTGGGTTCTGGTCCCTAACTACCGCCCCGCAGCCCGCAGCTCACCCGCCGGCCAGCCACGAACAGGGTCCCCAGCCAGCCGGATCCAAGCCGTGGGAAGCCATGGCTGCAGCCCACCTCGCCAGATCCAGCAGCAAGACACCGGATCCACCGCCTCCCGAGGTGGGCTGCGACGACCAGGCCGCACCACGGCGCTCGGCTGCCGTCGACAGCCAAATCGCGGGGCCGGCGCCCCGGCTTCTGCACGCCGGAGAAACGCCGCAGATCTAGGCCGCCCTGCAGCCCGCGGAGAGGAAACGCTGCAGCATCCGGCGAGCACACGACACCACCGCCCTGGCCCGGGTCCGCCGACCCGGCTCCCGCACTCCCGACCGACGTCGCCCCCACGAGCCGGCCGCCACCAACTCGAGCAGAGAAGCCCCCGACCACCTTTGGCAGCGGGGGCGGGCCGCCACCGCCGCGGGAGGAGGCCGGCGGCGGCAGCGGCTGAGGGGGACTGGGCGAAGAAGGCCTACGGCGGCGCGGCGTTGCGCCCCTAACGTCGCCTGGGGGAGCGATGCGAGGGGTGAGGTGCGTTGTACTCAGATGTTCATGTGATGCGCTGTGGTTCGCCTGTGTGGGAGAACCTTTCATAATGTGCCACTTGTCACGTGGAAAGGATTAAAAAATCACACTTATTGTTTATTCCTTACCACGTTTTCGACGCGGTAAATCCCACTTGTTAAGAGGACACCCTTTTTCAAGCGTTTCTCATCAATTTTATATCGACGTCAATGTAGCTGAGCAATTTGCCGATCTGATGGATCTGCCATGTGAGCAGAGGTGCAGAGCACATAATTGAAGCTTTAAAATGCAGAAGCGCAGAGCACCTTGATCTGCCATATGAGCAGACGTTTTCCACCGATTGAAGATTTAAAACGATTCACACCACCAGTCAGCTACACGGCACGGACCAGGCATCATGGAGAAGAAGACGGTTGTCCTGTACCCTGGCCTGGCCGTGAGCCACTTCGGCCCGATGATGCATCTCGCCGGTGCCCTCGTTGAGCATGGCTACGCCGTCTCCGTCGCGCTCATCGACCCTAGCGTCAAGGAGGACATCGCCTTGGGTGTCGTCGTCCGCCGCGTCGCCGCCTCCATGCCGTCGGTCCGCTTCCACACGCTGCCGGCCGTGGAGGACCCGCCCCAGCTGACCTACGACACCCAGTTCCTCCTCGGGTACTTCGACCTCGTGCGGCGCTATAACGAGCGCCTCCACAGCTTCCTCCGCTCATCGTCGACGCGCATCCACGCCGTGGTGGTGGACGCGGTGTCCAATGAAGCCATCGGCGTCGTGAAGAGGCTCGGGATCCCCGTCTACACCATGTTCCCCGCTGGCGCCGCCACCCTCGCGGCCATTGCCCAAGTACCGTACGTCCTTGCAGAGGCACGGGCGAGCTCCACAGAGCCTCTAGGGGAAGCCCCTCTCGAGCTCTTTGGCCTCCCGCCCATGCCGGCCTCGTACCTGTTCGACGAGATGCTCGAGGACCCGGAGACGGACATGTACAAGGAGACGATGGCGCTGCTATGCCGGATCCCGGAGGCTGACGGCATGCTGGTGAACACGTTCGAGTCGCTGGAGGCCCGGGCGGTGGCTGCTCTCAAGGATCCTCGGTGCGTGCCCGGCAGGGTACTGCCTCCGGCGTACTGTGTCGGGCCGTGTGTCGGCAGCATCGGCGGCGACGAGGCACGAGAGCCGCGGCACGAGTGTCTTGCCTGGCTAGACGGCCAGCCGGACCGCAGTGTTGTGTTCCTCTGCTTCGGGAGCATAGGCGCAGTGAACCACTCGGAGGAGCAGCTCAGGGAGATAGCAGTCGGCCTTGACAGGTCTGGCCACCGCTTCCTATGGGTTGTCAGAGCCGACCTGGACCTAGACGCTCTCCTGCCGGAAGGGTTCTTGCAGCACACCGATGGTCGTGGCCTCGTTCTAAAGCAGTGAGCGCCGCAGGTGGAGGTGCTTCGCCACAGGGCGACCGGGGCGTTCGTGACGCACTGCGGGTGGAATTCGGTGTTAGAGAGCGTCATGGCGGGCGTGCCGATGCTGTGCTGGCCGCTGTTCGCGGAGCAGAAGATGAACAAGCTGCTCATGGTAGGGGACATGAGGATCGCCGTGGAGATGGTTGGGTGGCAGGACGGGCTAGTCGAGGCCACCGAGGTTGAGGGCAAGATAAGACTTGTCATGGAGTCTGCGGAAGGCAGGGCGCTGAGGGTGCGGGTGGCCGCGCACAAGGAAGGTGCCGGCGCCGCTTGCAATGACGGTGGGTCGTCGCGCCTAGCGTTTTCCCAGTTCTTGGCGGACATGGACAACCGGCAGCATCAGACTAGCAGCGGAGGAGCAGCGAGTGATGCGTGAGCTAGCCTGGCGTACATGTTGCCTACATATGAAAATGCGTGTACTTTTCCTGTTTTATTTGAAAAGCTATAGCTTATAAAATGAGATGATTTAATAAAAGCTGCATTGGCTGGGGCTCCCCCATTTGGAAAAAAGATGAGATGATGGCTTCAGAGTGAGCAGATCAGCAGAACACATAATTGTAACAACAAAAAAAAAAAAAGATCCTGCAATGCTTGCTTTACTAGATACTGGCAGAAAGGAGGATAAAAAAACCACAAGAGTGGTAAGGAAAAATAAACAGGCAAAAAGAAGGAGTTTTGGGAAGAAGCACAGCTCATAGCGGATTCCACGCAAAGGATCCCCGAAGGGAGCAGCTAAACATTTTGCACCCGAAAGTCGTGAGGATTTTAATGAGCGAAAATTGGTGTAAACAATGTCTTTCACGAGAAAGAGCTTGGTCACGGTCAAAAAAAAAAGAAAGAGCTTGGCGATGAAGACACGCCGGTTTCGTTTAATCCAGATTTCCTCCGAGACCAAGATGATATTGAATTGAGACCTTTTGGATTGGTGGCAGTGAAACAAACCTAGGAGGCAGGGTTTAGTGCGGCGTAGCCATCCCAGCGAAAAACCCGCGGCCAAATTTGCTTTGTGACAGGGTAGGCACAAGCGTCTAGGAGAGGCCCATTGCTGCGCGTGATGATTTTTCGAGAGGTCGAAAGGAGATGTCACAAAACTGATTTTTAAGCCAAACCTGTTGTATGTTTTTTTTTTGCGAGACAGATCCGGTGATAACACCAGAAAACTTACAGAACAGCCCAAAGATCAACAAAAATTACACACAGGTCCTGCAAGTCCTCGAGGACGCCATTGACGAAGAAGACGTACCGCGGCATGGCCGTCGCCGCTCCTCCAGCGCAACCGCTGCAACCTTGGAAAGGAAGGAGTCCCCAGGCGGACGGGTGGTCGACAGAACTCGGCTCAAAGAACCTCCACCTCACATCGTCGCCGTCGCCCTCAAACTGGCCGCCATCACCATCACCGTTGAAACCATCAAGCCGGAGTCGCCGCACCACGAACTCCGGAACGGGGAAGAAGCCCAACACAGCTCCACCGAGCTGCGAGCGCCTCGGAGGAGGCAGATCCGTGGCCGCGCTCCGCGGAGCACCACCACCGGCGAGGATCTCCGCCTCCGCAAAACGCCGCGCCGACCACGCCATCCTCACCACAACGCCGCCGGCAGGCAAACCACTCAACCCTAGACTATATACAGGCGAGATCCTGGGTTTCCCCACCCTCCCGCCGCCGGAGCGGCCGGCGGAGGGAGGGGAAACCGGCAGATCGACGCCGGCGAGCTGGATTGAACGGGGGTGAAAAAAGTTTCCTCTCCTTTACTGTAGCGGGAGAGAGAGTCGGGTCCAAGCTCCCAACTGCGGTCTATAAACCTGTTGTATGTTGACCTAACGTGTGGTAAAGTAAGATGACCGCCGACAGGTGCTCCGTTCGGCAAGCTTCCACGGCGCCAACCAGCCTAGTTCTTTATTCTTAGCTCTTCGTCAGACACGAAGCTGCATTGTCTTGTCACAGGGGGCTGAGTTTCTGGCGCGGATCTTCATGTGGCTCCACATGGCCATAACTGTGTGGTTGGCTCGGCAATTGTCTTTGACGAAGTCGGAGTCGCATGCTCGGTGTTTCGGGTTGGTGGCGTGGCCTCCTAGGGGAAATGTGATGACGATGCCGCCTTATTGCTGTCTCGACGAGACCCTCTATTGAGAGGTGTGTGTGAGGTTTTTTTGGGTGCCGCTCAGCGGTTTGTGTTGGTTTTCGCTCGGTTTGGCCTGCGAGCGGCGCGTTGTGATGTATGGTTTTCGGCCGATTTTACTTATAAATTGTACAACTCTTTTTGACTTAATCAATCATAGGCATTACCTAGGTTCAAAAAAAAAAAAGATTCTACCACATGCACACAAAAGTAGATTCATCATCCTAACGGATTCAGTAAAAACTAATTACCAACGTTGAAGGGAATTACATGCTGAAAAGTGAAGAATTGTCCAGCCAGATTGGCTGGTCCACCTGAATCCGCCCGTGCACTAGGTTCTTGGGCAAATTCGGGCCACGGCCCGCCCAGCCCAGGAGTGGAAAAGAAAATTACTTTTATGCTGCTACGGGCAAAGCCCACTAAACCAGCCCAAGTAGACACGACTACACGAGAGCCCAGAGAGAGAAGACTGGCTGCGTTGTGCGTTGTGTTCACCATTCTCGTCACTTCTTGGTCCTGCTTTTTTTTTTTTGAACACAACCAAGCATCACTTTCATTATAAAGCGCAGATTACAATACAGTGATTACAACTTTCACCCTTAACATAAAAACCTAGCTGGACACCAAAGAGAAGAGCTTCTGGATACTGGATATGTCGAAGAGTGCAACCGGAGCCTGACAGGGGGTCCGTCGAGAACTCGGACACAACAAACTTGCAGTCATACTCTTCAGGGGCCTCTCGCAATCTAGCCAACCGTAGAGCCAGCGGCTCAACCGGCAATCTCGTCAGCAGATGCATATGAGGTAGGGGATTGAGCTGTAGATATGAAATGTCCAACACCGTGCTCAAATCAGGGGGCTCTTGACTGTTAAATCTGAGAAACCGCAGCAGAGACACTCTCACCCGCCTTCGGCATGTCCCAAACAGCAAGAACACATATCCAACATGCACAGCAGCTTGCAGATGATACGAAGTGCAACAACTAGATAAAAACCAATGAAGCTCAAAGGATGAACCGGTGGGAGTCGACATCACCGAGTAAGAACTGGTAGCATCGGACTCGCACCTCCGCCTACGAAGCCACCAACCAAGCCTTGCAGCCGCAGCACCGTCTTCATTCTCTCCCTCACCACCACGGCCCGCCAAGAGGAGGAAGACAGTGCCCTCACCACTAGGGGAACAACATGAGCGCTTATGAAAGGAGCACGCGCCAGAGACCATCTCTTGTTTCTCCTTCCTTAGGAGCTCAGCGGAGAGGTTTCGTCGCAGACGCCCGATGCCGCGCAGAAGCACCCGATCGTCGCAGCTCGAAAAGTGACACCCACCCTGAACAACAGCCGCAACATTGCAGATTCACTCCCCTCCCTCGCCACCACGGCCGACCGAAGAGGAAAAAATCAAACCACCCGAGCTGAAGAACAGGAGGCGTCGGTGCTTGAAGAAGGGCCCGATGCGGAACTCACCAAGGACACCCTCCCGCCGCGAGAGCATGTCAAGGAAGAACCGAACCATCCTCCCGGTGCAGCACCCTGACACCAGGCCGGAATCACTCCACAGGGCAGCAGATCTTCCAGCTCCCCACCCCCTGTCACCTCCATGGCAACGAACAGGAGGGGGATTTGAAGAAATCTGAGGCCTGCAGCCCTTATTCGGAGCAGTCTTGCCGGATCCAGCCACCGGCCACCGGCCCCACCATGGAGAGGTGCCAGGAGCAAGCTCCGGCCGCACGCCGTCGCCGGGCATTGACGAAGAAGCGGCAGGAAGACGGCAAGGAGCCAAGCAAAGGAGAAACCCTAAACCTAGTATACACAGGGGCCCGGCCACGCTCTCCTCCCCCACTCCGGCCGGCAGCGTCGCCGGAGGGAGAGGGGCCGGAGGCGGCGCAAGGAAGGGCAGAAGCTGGGAAGGGAAGGGAAGGGAGCAGAGACGGGGGAGGGGAAAGCGGTCTGCTCCGGTGGTCTTGGTCCTGCTCGTGTGGCGGAGCCAGCGTTGGGTGCACATGACACCAACGACATTTCCCTCGCCAGGCAGTCGTATATACGTATGCAAGCCTCTGAACCCAACAAAATTTCAGGGCTGCACCCATTGACTCCCCAGACTTGTCTAACTGAAGGCCTTTTTTAATCCAAAATTGTATTGTCCAGCTAATAGCCCATAGTGGACAGCCCAAATTAAAAACATAGATCGATCTGGACTGGACCCAGGCGTTACGAACCTTTTTTTTTTTTGGCACGAACAGGCGTTACGAACCTGATGTATCCTTTACGCGCACGCACCTGCAAGCTGCAGTCGTGGTTAACGGATCGAGCAGTTTTGCATACGGGCGCGGCGTACGGTACGGCCGCATCTAATTACCTCGTCTCTCTCCGTCTCTCGTCGCACAGTCGCCGGTGCCCGGCGGCCGGCAGGCGGCGGCGACAACCAGCAGGCAACAGTTGTAGCCCATACCGAGGTACAGAGTAAATCTTCTAAATCTTACAGAAGTACTGTCTAGCGCTAATATTACAATTGTTTCCACTCTAACAGTTGATTGATCTAGGTCATGGAACGATATTATGCAAAAAGGAATCGATCATTAGATGAATTGTCTTATGATACCACTGATCGGAAGAGAATTTCAGAGTACACTCAGTGATCCTAAGAAGCAAGATGAGATTAGAAGAATGTACTTAACCAGGGGACCATATAGGCCACCGCCTGATTTGGATGGGATTGCTGATCTTGCTAAATTAATGGTGCATACAAATAAGCATATTACTTTTCCATTGGTCTATCATCTTCTAAAGTTAGTACCGCCACAATATCAGTGGAGAGATGCTTTTCAGCTATGAATGTTATGAAGAAAAAATTGGGCGGCGATCAGTTTATGAGTGATTGTCTAATTTGCTATGTGGAGAAAGACAAGTTTTTAACCATTAGTAATGATGAAGTGTTTGATATTTTTAAGATGATAAAGGATCGACAAGGGAAACTTTAAAATGTGAGTGACTTTAAATGTTTTTTACTTGTTTAAAACTCATGAAGCTAACTTGTCTTTTTTGTTTAATTTTACAGGAAGACGGAATCTACCAATAAAGTTACAAAGTTTTTGCTACTTTATTTAATACTAGGTAACTTTGGTGCGGCGGCACCGCCGCACCCGTGGGGAAAATTTCAAATTGGAAAATGTCGGCATTTAAAATTTTCGTAAATTTGAGAATTGGTGGAATGCAAAGAGAGGTTGTGTTTGGAAATTGTTTAGGCTTCGAAAATTAGTCAAATTAGAAAGTTATTTAGATCTGAAATATTTTTGACGTCAATGGTACTGTTAGATTTTAAACGCAGCTCAAATTTTTTTAAATATTCAAATTTGTTTGCATTGTTATGGCGGTAGAGTTGCAATTTGAAAGATGTCTACATATTTGAAGTGTCTAGATTTGAAAATTGTCGAAATGCAAAGAAAGGTCGTGGCTAAAATTTGTTCAGATCTTGAAATTATTTCGAAAGATTTGGAAGACGTTTAGAAGTTTCAAATATCCGTATTTGACATTTGAACAATTTTGGTGAAATTTTTGTGGAGGCAGTCTTAAGGTTTGTTAAATTTTGATTTTTCTTTGGGCATTTCATTTACCTTTTTTTTGTTTTTTTTTTGCAGGATGGAATGTTCGTGTAATTTTTGTGTGAGAATTTTGAAGTTTGTGTGAGAATTTTGAAAATTTGTTAAGTTTGTTTTCTATGTATTATTTTGAGTAACTTGGAAGGCACTTAAAAGTTTGAAATATTCGAATTTGAATTTTTGCCGTGCGACATGAATAGTCAGCATTTTTTTGTGGCCACTTTTTTATGTTTATTGTATTTTCGTTTGTCACCGCGCTCGTGTGATAAAATTTAAATTTGGAAATATTCTTATTTTTTAAAGTGTGGAAATTTGAAAATCATTGAAATGCAAAGAGAGAATACGTTCGGAAAATCGTTCCGATTTTGGGAGATGTCACGTGGTAAAATTCAAATTTGGAAATGTCATTTTTTAGAAAGCGTGGAAAATTGGGAAATTATTGAATTTATATTAGATGGTTAATTTAGCTCAATAATTAGAGGAAATACATTATTTGCGAATTTTTAAAATTTAATTTAAATCCAATCCATAATTAGAGGGTATGAATTTGTTTTTTTGCAAATAATGTTTAGAGGAAGTGTATTTGATTTTTTCTTGAAATTTTTACCAAATTGGAATTTTAAAACATAATCGTTGGTTCGCATTAAATTGTTTTCTAGAAACATGTTTGTTTATTGTCATAAGTAGCTTCTGATCAGTTGCATATGTTTTTTATATTTCTGAAATTCAATCTATGTTGAAGGATGTGAATTTGTTATTTTTTGCAAATAATGTTTAGAGGAAACGCAATTGGATTTTCTTGAAATGTTGACCAAATTGGAATTTGAAGACATGTTTGTTTTCTTTTCCTGAGTAGGTAGTATATTATATATAGATAGATTTATTTTTTCCGATCGTTCGGATGTGTTATGCATATTTTTCCGGTGGACGAAATGGACAAAATTGAAAAGTGCTTAAAATTTTGGAATATTCAAATTTGAATTTTTATCGTGTGACATGAATAATCATCATTTATTTTTTTGTGGCAAATTTGATATATTTATTTTTATTGTCGTAGTGGGTATACTTAAATTTGAATTTATTGATATTACAACATTTAACAGGAAAAAGAAAAAAAATGGAAAAGAAAAAATCTGACGCGTGGGCCCTCTGTGACGTCACATTGGCCAGAAGAGGCTGGTTCGGCCGCGGCGGCGTGGACCTCGCCGGCGGTGCGTCACCGCGTCCTGGGACGCGAGCGTGCACGCGGCGAGCGCGCCTGGTCACGGGGCTCCCGTAGGCGGCGGCGCCGCCCATTTTGGGTCGCCGGAGCGGCCGCGGCGGCGACCTGTGGACACGCCAGCGTCGATTACGGCGACGGCGTGGCATTCCGGCGGCTGATCTGCGGTGAGGTGGTGGAGGCGGCGACGGCGGAGCGTCCGGTGGCGGTCGATTCGTCTGGGGAGGGCCGTGGTGGCGGCGGAACGCGGCGTCGCCGGCGGCGACCTCGGCCCGTCGCGTGAGAGAAGAGGAGAAAGGGGGGGGGGGGTGTGGCGGCGTTTTGCAGGGAAGCCCCTGCGGTTTCCGTAATTTTCAGGTAGGTCCTTCTACGTGCGAAGGTTGGGGTTGCTCCGCAATTTTTGGGGAACACAGGATGTTTTTTGTAAAAAGGACGCGCTGGCCGTCTGCTGGCCGTCCGATCGAAAATGGGCGGTGCGGAGGCGCTCTTGCACTATAGAAGTGCAAAACTGTTCCTGGAGCAGTGCCGGGAGACGCGTCTGAATCTGGGCCGTCCGTTTCGCGATCGGGCGCTAAAAAGGAGGCGACGTGGAGGCGACGGGCGGAGGGCTAACCAGGTTAGCTTTGATATATTGATAGATATAAACAAGTGTTTTGGATTTCATGTGTCTGGTATGTCTTCATCCTTTAGTTTTAATAGAACAACTACATATGTTATGCTATTTCGATTGCATAAGTTGTCTTTGAGTGTTATTTCGGTCGCATACAAAGTCATTTTGATGTAACTGGATTTATCTTTTTTGCACAGACCGAAAAAAATATCTTTTCTTCACGAAACATTTGTGCTAATATAAAATGTTTTGATATATACCCGAAATTTGTACTTGGAATTTTTTGACCTTCTTAAAAATGATTTTCGGGCAATGAGTGCATCTACACCGATGACCCAATATGGATTTCCCGTGGTATGGTCTTGTTTTGAGATGATCTAAGCTTTACAGTACTATAGCTAGTTCATGCCAATTTTTTGAATGAACCCATCGACCAAAATTCCTGGCTCCGCCCCTGGCTCGTGAGCAGAGCATCCATGGCCAGTGCCATGGCGCTACTTAGGTCATCTGCAGTGAGCCCCTGACTGAGCGGCGGAGGTAGCGGCTGGACTGCGATCGTCGATTAGCGACGGCGAGCCGCCGGCCAGAACACCTAGGGCCCCAACCCCAAATCCCCAAGCCCCAGGCAGAAACGCAGGCGGCCAAACAACACGCAGCGGCGATACGGCGAGGCCGGGACCCAAGGCAAAGTGCACGGCGACGGCAGTTGCATAGGCAAAGCGCACGGCGACGGCACAACCCAAGCCACTGACAGGTAAATTATTTTTTCCAAATCACCTCAGGTTCAGGGCAAAACCATTGCATTTTAATTCTCTCTCAAATCTCAATACCAGTTTCCCTATTGTTAACAATTTGGTACCATGAATAATTCAATCCACTGTTGTTTAAAAATTGCAATTTAGGTAACATGGGGAAGGACGGTCAGAGAATCGAGAAGAGTTGATTTGGAATAGTTTGGCCCGCCCAAGGTTTTCTCGAAATGCTAGACAGGCCAACGTCTCTGTATAGTTGTATTCCTTCTCTCGTATTGTTCCAGGAATAGGCATCACGAAGGGCATCTCTCCACGTCGACTCGTCTCCCAGGTCTTCTCCCTTTTCTCCCCACTCACTCAACCGACAGCTACTACTGCGTGCCCACGAAGTCAATCACAGATCCCATCATTCCAACGTGAGCAGCTCCTCCCGTTTCTTCTCCCTAGCTACCTCTTTATGTCTTTCCATCAATCGTTTTCTGCTCCTTGCATTGCGGCCGGATTCGCCCTGGTGGTAGATTCAGGTAGCTGCTGTTTCTCTTCTCCATTTCTTTTTCCTGTACCTACTGAGAAGTAATGAATTGTTGCTTGTTCTTTGTGTTGCTTCTAGCTAGAGTTCTTGAATCTGGGCGTTAGGGTGGATAAATTCCCCATCTTCTTCCCCCAAAAGGTGCCCATTTATCCATCACTATGGTTTGTTGATGCTTCTATTTATTGGACTTGGCTTAATTACAAAATTCATATCTCTCTGTTCCCCTGTAATAAGATCAAAGTCATACCTTTTCTCAGATCTCTTCATGCTGCTAGAACTATTTTCTTTCATTTTTACTGCAATGTAGTTAGATTGATGTGTTTTAGAATGTAAGATGCATTTCGTTTCCGTCGTCTAATATTGTCCAGTCTATGTTTCATCTGATAATTGTTGTCTTGCTTGATAAGTAGGGGTCTTGCTAAAATTCCAGTTGTAGGTATCTTACAGAAATGCCGTTTTTTTAGGGTGGCTTTCTACATCTTAGCAAAGGCCCCGTTTGGGAGCTCTGTATTTTTGGTAAACTTAGTACAGTTACTAATTGCATGGTATGTGCTTCCACCAACAAAATGTGGTCACCTGATTTGAATTTGATGGATAGTAGACTGAAGCGTAGAGAGGTTTTCATCTTCATTATGTTTTCAGATACCATCCATAAGCTCAGTCAGTATCTAGTATTTCAGCAATGGTGTTGGGTCTCCGAACCAAGACAAAGAAGGATGCTGCCATCCATGTGGACTTCAATATTTTCATCCAAGAAATCAGCCCATGGCCCCCTTCTGAATCCCTCAAGTCTTTGCGCTCTGCGGTTCTCTTTTGGGAAAACGGTGAGCGCAATTCAGGGAAGACAAACACTGTTGCTCCGTCAATCGGGTCAGGTCCCATGGCGGGTAAGATCGAATTTAATGAGTTCATAAGCATACAGGTTGTTTTTCAAAAGGATGGTTCATCCAAAAGTGGAAAGTGGCAGAAGAACCTGCTTGAATTGAATTTGTATGAACCAAGAAGGGATAAGCTCAAGGGACAACATTTGGGGACTGCAACGCTAGATTTGGCCGAGCATGCAATGTTTCATGAAGACACGTCAGTTCCAGTGCCTCTCAACTCTAAAAGGAGCTTTAAAAGCAATGTGCATCCTATGGTTTATCTTCGAATCCAGCCATTGGATGGGGATAGCTCGAGTGTTTCTTCGAGAGATGCATTATCCAAAGAGGCATCAGTTGATAAGGATTCAAAGGAATTTATGTTGGCAACAATGGGTGAGGAGTACACTGAGGATGCTGGGTTTGCTTCCTTTACTGATGATGATGAGGAAGAAACTCCATATCCGTACCGCCCAGGTGGGAATGTGCATACAGGTAGTAATAGATCTCAGGACCCTCTCAAGGTAAATACTGAATACATAGCTTGAAAATTTCCTTTTTTTAACCTGCGTGAAGAAACCATTCCTTCCAATAGAAATGCAAAAATTAGAAGCACTTGGGTATGGCATAGGGAGTTGCTACCAGCATCATGTTTCCATTAATTTATAATATTTGACTGATTGATACACAAAAAGGAGCATCGACTATTCATTTCTTGATTTTGTACACACTATTACTCTGATGTCAAACCATAGTTGTTGATCGTAGAGTGCGTACTATATCTCTTGCCTTACTTCACTCCATCGAGTAAACACCATGTTACTACTCTCTGTAATAATAATAATGGTGTAGTTCGCTCTGTTTCTCATTTTTCTCCAATTAATATGGAATCTTCTTATTTGCACCATATAAATTTAGTTTTTAATTTTCCAGGGGAAGGATGTCAGGGTAGTTTGTAATGAAGGCACCAGCTCATCACTGGATTCTCAGCGTGAATTGCCATCTTCCAGTACAAAAGTGAGGAGTGAAGAAGTTGAAAAGCATCCGATTCAAATTCAGAAGGCAAGCATCCATCCAGGGTCTGTCTCTCTTTTATCAGATTTAGCTGGAGAACAGTCTCCATCTCTTCCACCACACAACGCTCTCAGATCTGGTCGTAAAATGTCATTTGCTTATGGTATGAGTGACTCCAACCAGAGACAATTTGGCGAGAGAACTTATAGTACTTTAACTAGCGATAGAGCAAAGAATATGAGGTTCAGTATGAGAGTTCCAGATTTTAATGGAAGTGCCATAAATAAGAAAGTTGATTCCCAGAAGGAAGATGTGAAGGAAGTTGATTCCAAAGATATCTTCATGTCTCACGATACTAAGGGCATCACTGATAATGTAACTCAAGCCAGGTGCCAATACGCATTTCAAATAATCGAAGTGACAACAAAGTTCGAGAACTAGAACTTAAAGTTGAGTTGCTTGAAACTGAGCTGCGAGAAGCCGCTGCTTCCGAGATAGGCCTTTATTCTGTTGTTGCCGAACATGGTAGCTCAGCAAACAAGGTCCATACACCAGCACGAAGGCTGTCTAGGCATTTTATTCATGCATTTAAAAACTGGCCAAGAGAAAAGATGGGAAGTACGGCAAGGAGTGCTTCCTCTGGACTGGTTTTTGTTGCAAAAGCTTGTGGGTACGATGTTGCAAGGTGCATAGAATTTCCTCTACTTTCTGTGGTGGAAAAATTGACAATGACTTGATTACCTTTTCCATGCATGACTTCATTCTTTTGTCATTATGTAGAGTGCAGTACTAGAAAAAGCTTCGTATAATTATGAAATATATAAAATGTATTTTGATATCCGTATTTTTCTGTAATTTTTTAATCCAGGTTGAGTTTCTGGCTGTCAAATTGTGTGGTGCTGCGAGCAATTGTTACTGAAACTTCTAAGCAGTCAAACAGTGGAAATAGCGTTAATGCCGCTGATTATAATTCTATAACAGCATCCAGGAAAAATTCTGCATCCATGTGGGAATCACTTAATCGGAAGAAAGGAAAATTGCTATCACCTGAGTTTGATAATTGGGAAGATATTGACACGTTTATAGCTGCACTAAAGAAGATTGAATCATGGATATTCTCACGGATTGTTGAGTGCATTTGGTGGCAGGTTTGCTTCCTTTTTAGTTTAAATCCTTTGTATATACATTTTTTTTGTAGGATTTTGTTAAATTTTGTTGACTGCAATTTTTTTCGTTGAAGGCATTCACACCACATATGCAATCTGCTTATATAAGTAATGAATCAAAGACTGGTTTGAGTGCGAAGAAACGTTATGGAAAGATTACTGTTGTGGGTAATCAGCAACAAGCAACCTTATCAATTGACATTTGGAAGAAGGCTTTCAAACAGGCATCAGAGAAGATTTGCCCAGTAAGGGCAGCTGGGCATGAATGTGGGTGCCTGCCTATGTTGGCGAAGTTGGTAAGCTTCGTATGATCGATTAATAAGTCAAAATGTTCATATTTCTAAATTTAGGTACTCATATTTCTTGTAGAGGTACTGGTATATTTATTTTTCCGAGTAGATAATAAACTAGAACAAGATTTCTATTGAACCCATTACTGATATTTTTTTAAGACTTCACCGTAGGGGAATCCCCTACTCGGTGTATGGATTTTTATATTAATAACAGTGAAAGGTCCTCCAAACATTGCTGATATTTTCGATGATATTGTTTTATGTAAGAGCAAATCAAAAATTGTAGCCTTCTTGTACTTCACCGCAACTCATGGTAAACCTTAAATTTTTGCGATCTACTCCCTCCGACCCGGTTAAATTGTCGTACGTAAACAATGTAACACTTACACAGCTTGTACGCATAGCATGCGATACTCTTTCCGTATTGGAGGGAGTAATATTTATCCGTGCATTTTCACCTGCTAACTGCTTTTTGAAAAGTTGCTCTACCTATATTGTTTCCTCAAATGTTTCACCCTAAATTGTTTTATTCCAGAATCTTTTTGGGGTGCCAGCACAACTGAGTATTGTATTCTTGATCGAAGCTCTAGGCACATCTAATGAGTACATGCATTCCATATAAATATATTCTAGACTTGTATCAATTCCCAACAGTATTATTGCCCTTTGATAGGTGATGGAGCAGTGCATAGCTAGATTGGACATAGCAATGTTCAATGCTATTTTACGGGAATCGGAAGATGAGATTCCGACAGATCCCATCTCTGACCCAATAACTGATCCTAAGGTTCTTCCCATCCCGTCTGGAAAATTTAGCTTTGGTGCCGGGGTCCAACTGAAAAATGCTGTAAGTACAATTATGCGCATAGTGAGGTCATACCCACAACAGTGGAACTTGTTAAATTATTTATGAATTTGTTGTCAAGATTTCAGAGCACCAACTTATATCTGTTATTGTGGTGATAGATTGGCAGCTGGTCCAGATGCCTTACTGACTTGTTTGGTATGGATATGGATGACTATCCAGAAACTGAGAATGGGGATGGTGAAAATGGTGTTTCCAAAATTCACAAACCATTCTATCTTCTAAATGCATTAAGTGATCTCCTAATGATCCCCAAAGATGTGCTCATGGAAACTACTACCAGGAAAGAGGTATGCGCTCATAATTTGTTGCAAAAAACATGCATCAATTTAGTAATGAGTTATATGTATGAACTATTTATTTATGTGGTCAGTTTGAAGTTATTTCGTTTTAATGCCGCAGTGTCATTTTTTCACAGCTTTGTCCTATCTTTAGTTCATCAATCGTAAGGAGTATCCTTGTTGGCTTTTTGCCGGATGAATTTTGCCCAGATCCAATTCAAGATTCTTTGCTTCAGGCTCTTGAGTTGGAGGTTAGTTTATTAAACCTTTGGATGCAATGAGAAGTTAGTCCTTACGTTGGCGACAAACCTAATTATTTGAAGGAAAAGAGCACAACTTGCTTCATTGCTTGCAATCCCACTATACGGAAGACATCCTATAAATTTCATGAAAAAAAACCTACAACATCTGAGTACTTCTAAAACTGCAACTTTCGTCATTTACCTATATCATTAGTCATACATGCATCAAGAAGATTTTTATGGCGTACTACAGAAAGTCAGAACCCCCAAAACCTTTGCTTTTACTAAAGCTAAGGATGAAAATGTGCTCTTTGGAAAATAATATGTGGAAAGTGTAGTCATTTAGGGATTGGAAGATAATATGTGGACATTATGACAATGCAAGTCTATTTTGAATAAGGATGTAGCTTCAGATTATAGGTTCCTGGTTTCAGGCAGGAGGAACTGGAACTAGGTAATAACCAACGTTGGCGTATATGAAGCAAATCATAATTGCGCAAAAAAAATCATCGACACAATTTACACAGTATTGTACAATGAAAATTAGCAACAAATCTTTGGTATTGCCAGGACCATCTAGAGGGCAGCGACATGGGCATACAAGTGGTCCCGTGCAGTGCTTCGCCCATCTTGTACTCCTACCCTGCATCTGGAGCAATTTTAAGTATCATTGGCGATCCTAGAAAGAGCGGATCAGCAGTCCTCCGCAAGTCCAACACGAGCGATGACGAGCTCGATGAGCTGAGCTCGCCATTGAGCTTCATCTCAAAGGCGCCATCGAATCCGCTTGACAAGCTGAAGCAGATCAGCGGGTCAAACATGACAAGGTACAGGCTCCTCCATGAGGTGTGGAAGCTAGATGACCAGTAGTTGATGACTAGTCCTATAATCTTATAATATCTCTGACGTACATATATGTATAAGCTACCTATTTTGCTATATTATTCCAGCTCATGTGCAACCTGATGTATGTGTGTTGTGTCACAAGCACCAGACAGAGGGAGATGACACACTACGGTTTTGTGAGAATAATTTTGGTGCATTTAGGACATTGAGTTTTGCTTTAATCTGGATTTGGCTCTCCCAGACACTCCATGTTGAGCGATCTTCGTCATCGATTCTGGATCCGGGGTAACAAGCCCGAGTTGAGGATCGAGGTTGTCACACAGATTCACAGAAATTCAGAGAACATGGGTTCATCCATTAGCTACTAGCAGATCTTAGTTACAAAATAACCAAAGACTGAACAAGTGCAAGCGGTGGATAGGATTTAACCTTTGACAAGAAGAAATGAAGGATGCTTGGATCCGCAACTCATGTATTCCCTCTGTTCCACAATATAACATGTTTTAGACTTTTTCCACATTCACATGTGTACACATGTATCTAGACATGTTTAGTGTATATGTACACTTAGCTTGGTATGAATCTAGACAACATGTATATCACCTAAAACATCTTATATTTTGGAACGGAGGGAGTAGTTACAGAATAACCAAAGACTAAACAACTGCAGGCATGTTCATTGGCCCCGTGGTGCAGTGGATACAGTTTCCGGTCGATCTGGCGATCGCACTGCACAATGTACAATCACCAACAAAACTGGACCGCACAGAGTGGAGCGTGCTATTCACGCTAGTGTTGAGTGATGTGCAGTGTACGGCGAAAGTTTTGGATCTTGTTGTCTTTCTCTTGTCTCTAAATTAAAGGCTGTCAAAGGTGAGGGATTCTTGAACGATGGATGTGGCCGGTCGATGCTTCTGAATCATCAACTGTGGCGCGCTCGTCTGGCTTGCCACCACACCAACCGCACAAATAACCATGGATTGAAGCTTCAAAACGCTTCACTCTACCAGCTACTAGCCTACTACACGCAGGGGCATACGTGAGTCAGAGTCTCAGAAATGGAGAAGAAGACCGTCGTCCTGTACCCGGGCCTCGCCGAGAGCCACTTCGTCCCGATGATGCATCTCGCCGGCGCGCTCCTCGAGCACGGATACGCCGTGTCCGTCGCGCTCATCAACACTGACGTCACGGAGGACATCGCCTTCGGCGCCGTCGTCCGCCGCGTCGCCGCCTCCATGCCGGCCGTCCAATTTCACACGCTGCCGGCCGTGGAGGACCCGCCCCGGCTGACCCACGACACGCAGTTCCTCCTCCGGTATTTCGACCTCCTGCGGCGCTACAACGAGCCCCTCCACAGCTTCCTCCGCTCCTCGTCGACGCGCGTCCACGCCGTGGTCGTCGACTCTGCGTCCATCGAAGCCATCCGCGTCGTGAAGAGGCTCGGGTTCCCTGGTTACACCTTCTTCACCGCCAGCGCCGCCACCCTCGCGGCGTTCGCCCAGCTTCCGAACGTCCTCACGAGCTCCAAGCAGCTACTACAAGACGCCCCTCTCGAGTTCTTTGGCCTTCCGGACATGCCGGCATCATACCTGTTCGGCGAGATGCTCCAGGATCCGGAGACCTACAAGGTGACGATGGACGTGCTGCGCCAGATCCCGGAAGCCGACGGCACACTGGTGAACACGTTCGAGTCCCTGGAGGCTCGGACGGTAGCTGCTCTCAGGGACCCTCGGTGTGTCCCCGGCAGGGTGTTGCCGCCGGTGTACTGCGTCGGCCCGTTTGTCGGTAGCATCGGCGGCGACGAGTCCAGAGAGCAGCGGCACGAGTGCCTCGCTTGGCTAGACTGCCAGCCGGACCGCAGCGTCGTGTTCCTCTGCTTTGGGAGTATTGGCGTAGGAAATCACTCCGAGGAGCAGCTCAGACAGATCGCGGTCGGCCTCGAGGAGTCCGGCCATCGCTTCCTCTGGGTTGTGCGAGCCCCCGCCGGCGACGACGACGACCTCCGCGCTGACACGGACCTTGACGCTCTCCTGCCGGAAGGGTTCTTGGAGCGCACCAATGGCCGTGGCCTCGTCGTCAAGCTGTGGGCGCCGCAGGTGGACGTGCTCGGCCACAGGGCGACCGGTGCGTTCGTGACGCACTGCGGCTGGAACTCGGTGCTGGAGGGCGTCACGGCGGGCGTGCCGATGCTGTGTTGGCCGTTGTATTCCGAGCAGAAGATGAACAAGGTTCTCATGGTAGGGGACATGGGGATCGGCGTCGAGCTGGTTGGGTCGCAGCAGGGGCTGGTCAAAGCCGCCGAGATTAAGGGCAAAATAAGGCTTGTCATGGAGTCCGAGGAGGGCCGGGAGCTGAGGGTGCGGGTGGCGGCGCACAAGGAAGGTGCCGCCGCCGCTTGCAATGACGGCGGGTCGTCGCGCGTAGCGTTTGCCCAGTTCCTGGCGGACATGGACAACCGGCAGCAGGATCGGGCTTGCAGCGGAGAAACGAGTGATGAGTGATCTTTCTTTACGTTGCTTCTCTGTTTCTATGGAAGCGTGTGTGTTTATCTTTTCCCCCTCTTTTTGTTAAAGCTAGCACTTGTAGTATGATGGTTTACTTCAGGTGAGATTTTTATCGTATGGATTGCATCGCATCATATAAATCGGTTTTTTTTTAGGACGTGGCTACGCAGTGCCCGGGCACTGGTTTGCCCTTCGCGGTGCCCCACCCGAAAAAGGAAAGAGCGGTCCCGCGTTTCCTAAAAAGGAAAGGACCTCTAGCGCGTGCTTTTGTCGTCTTGCGCGTGCTTTTGGCGTCTTGCGCGCAGCGCGCCCTGGACGCCAGAAAAACAGACACTGCGAAGGGAACCAACTATATAAAATACATGTGGGACCTACCACCTCCAGCAGCCCCAACGTCGATGTAAGAAGCAGCAATAAAAAAGTTGCAGAGAAGAAGCAATAAAGCCCACGTTGAAAAATCAATCACACACACGTCTGAACTCCCCCTTCTATCCACACCCCATAAATCCCCTCTGCAGAGAGAACTTGCAGATTTGCAAGGAAGAAAACAAGAAGAAAAACATCCACGAGGCATCAGTGCGAAAGGAAACCCTGCAGGTAATACACATTGCAGTATTTCCAACTGATATTCAGATGTAAAAACGTCAAGGAAAAGGTTCAACAAGTAGGAGAAACTCCACTGTCAGCACATAATTCACTGAAAATACTTGGTTCTGTGTAGCATACGAGCAGCATAGGAGTAACTTCGTTCTGGAAAACTATGTACTAGAAAGTTGATGCAAACTACATGTAGATCAGGAAACTAGAAGCGCTAGAAGTTGCAAATCACCATGAACTAGTTCTGAAAAACATAATGTTGCAAAGCACCATGAACTTTGTCGTAGATCAGGAACTTGAGGCCACATAGACATGTAGATTTGTCCCCCCAAAAACTCCTCTGCAAAGTACCTTAAACTGGCTGGTCCTGGGACGTCTCCATGTAGTTTTGGCTGTCAAAAATAAAAAAGGATCAGGTCAGTTGCATAGTAGTTTTATGGGAGCTTGCATACAGGAAATATGTGTAGAAAAACATAGCAGAGAAAAAAGAACTAGGTGTTTTTTGATGCAGACATGAAGTTTTCCATGCAAAAAAACATGTGTCCTGATACAGTTATGGTTTTTCATGCAGAAAAAGACATGGAATTTGCAGCTGGTGGTATTGATTTGAACATTCCGGCTGCAGATGATGACAACCAGCCAATTGTGCATGAAGAAGGTGAAGAATTTCCTGTACTCCAACCAATACAGACATCTGGTGACACCGCCACGGGCACAGGGCAAACGCTATCTAGCGAAGATTCGGGCAGTGAAGATGAAGTTCAGTCAACACCTAGCAGCCAGAATAACATCCAGACACCAAATCCTGACATGATTTTTGAGAGTACATGTAGTTTCCTCCAGAAGCCGCCAGGGAGAGGTTCCTACTTTCTACCTCATATCAGATTGATGGAACTACCAGTAGGAAAACTAGTTTAGAAACTGAAAGACCAACAAATAATCACAAAGATCCATCCCCATGCCCCAGAATTTCCATCTGGAAAAAGAAACATCGGGATTTCCAGAAAGAAACCAAGAGAATACATCAGCTAGTAGTACAGGGAAACAACCAGGAGGGCGGTGGCAAGATAAAATACATCAACTATAGCTCTAGGAAACTTCCGGGTAATGAACAATGTAGTATTTTGAAATTTCGAACCAGCTCAGACAGATGTGGATAATACAGTGTCGTCTGATGACACAACATGGCACTACCGATTCTATGTATGACGGCTTCATGAACAGAATTTGTGCAAAAACAATTTACATAAAAAACATCTTCTGAAACTACATATTCCATTGAAAAGATAAAAAGTGGTCTACTGATGCCAACCGGCGCATGAGAGAGGCAAAACGAATCAAAACGTCTACATGGCATGGCAAAATCATCTCTCTCTGTGGGAACTACATGTACTATATCTCCAGACTAATGACATCTTGTGGAAAAATAATTAAGTACCCTTTAAAAAGCTGCATTGTAGTTTTCATATCAAAATTACATCTATTAAATGCAATTTTCATCAAAAACGAACATGCAGCAGGTCAATACATATGGAAACATGTAGTTTTCATCTTATTCATACAATATGGGTGATGAAACTACATACGAACATACATCTACATGATGCATAATGCTTGGAATTTTAAACATAAAAACATACACCTACATGCTATGTTAAACCATCAATCGAAACAGATAACTACATGTAGGACGCGTACATATACATGTACTTTATACACCAATATTTACAACAGTGCTAATGATTGGAAAAGCTAAAAAAACGTAGAAAAAGGACACATGCGAATCTATGCTACACGTAAAAGAACATGTAACTAGGTTGCAGAGCTACTAATACAAAAATCACTAATCATCTATATCGTAAGACAGAACTACATGTAGCAAACTATTTCACGAGGGTTGCAACTACATATATATGGATGTCATGGAGATTATAACTCGCCAGTTCCAAATAACAACCAAACTTACTAGTCCTTCTGCACTGCGAACCTGGAAACCCAGCACAACAAAAACACTACGGATTAGAAAGCCAGAAATCAAATCGCACAAAATCCCCAGAAAATCGCATATAGTAACATGGCCGCTTTGTTAGTTAATAATAAGAGATACAACAGCAGTATCGTTCGGCTGAATCAGCCTACATAGCGGCCATGAGTAAGGGAAAGAATATTCTTAACAAATCATGTGCCACATAGTTAGAGGTCCGAAGCTTTTCATCCTCTCCCTGATCTCACGCATCTTCGAGGCACTAGCGTTAGAAGCAGCTGCTTGCGACGAGGCAGTAGCGTTGGCAGCTGATCTGAACCTTCAGGAGATAATCATCCCGTGTGATGCAGCTGCTGTAGTAGAAAACATCAATGCAGAACTACATCTATCACGAGAAAAAAAAAGGCATTCTACAGTTATGGGCTGTGGGCATGTAGGTTGGGGTTCACCGATTCAAAGCTAGACCTGATGCATCTATTCACCGATGCAAAAAATTCCCACAATGAAACTGTAGATACGCATGTAGATTGGGGCTTGCGAGGAGAGCATCTACAGTTATGGAGATGGGCATGTAGATTTGGGCACACTTTTAGCAGAACTACATCTATTGACCCGATGCAAAATCCCAACACGAAATCACGCATAACCAGCTGAAAAGCGCTCCAGAGTCACTCACCCAGTCGAGGACCGAGGGAATCGAGATGGCAATGTAGTTGTAGCAGGGACCCTCTTCCGCCGTTCCCTTCCGCCATGTACCGCCGCTTATCCCCTCGGATGCGTCGAAGGAATTCGGGAACTCCGCCGCTTAGCCACCACCAAACCGAGAGCAAGCACCCGACGGAGAGTCTCTCCGTGCAAAATCCGCCGGTAGATGGTGGTCAGCGCCGGAGCAAATCAAGGGAGATGGTGGGGATTACACGGACGGACGAGGAGGAGACGGGAAAGGGAGACAATCCGCCGCTCCATACACCAAAAAATTGCACAGCACGCGCCCTGAGAAGCTCGCGGCGTGAATTCTCCAGTAGATGGTGGTAAAAGCTTCGGCGGAAATTGCCGGTGAAATTTCCGCCGGAGAAGGAGAGAGACGGGGGAGCAGAGAGACGGGGCAAAAAGTTAATGGGAACCGTGGGCACTTCAACGTCGGTTTCTTTTGTCCGGACGCGACACGCGGATGGATTGGACGAGTGCCACACGATGACGATCGGACGGCGCGCGTGGTGAGCACTTTGTAAGGATGCGAGAGTGCCTGGGCACGGATTAGATTTTGCGTTTTTTTTTAATGGAGCACATTTAATTTGAGTTTTGTCTGCAGCAAATTACATAAAACTAATGTGATCATATCCCTGGAAGACATTACTTGAATATATTACTGACTGAGTAATATCTTGTGAAAGATGGATTTATATTTGCTCCTGATGTGGAAACATTTGTTAGTATGAGCTGCAGAAGAAGTAACATGCATTATGCCTGGTGCTTCTAGTAAAAGGAGAAAGAAGGCATGATCTCAGAAATACAGTCTAGTGTACTTTTTAATTAACTATAACCTGGTGGTAGTGTCCAGTTTCCTAGCCTGGTGGTAGTGTCCAGTTTCCTGCTATTGTCCACTGAAATATTTTGCACTTTCAGTTTTGTACCATTTCGACTGTTACAGTACCTGAAGAGTCACAGTTGCCGAAGAACTCGGGGCTTTCAACTGAGAATGCTGCTGCTCCGTTACCGTGATGGAGACTCGCACTCGCTGCCCTCTTGTCGGGTGTCATTAGCAGTATATGGCCACGAGAACTCTGACGAGACCCCTGGTCTGGTGGATATGATGAGTTTCTGCCGCCGCGTTCCAGTTGATCAGAGTGGATAGCAGTCACGACCTCAGCTTCAGGGTAAGCGTTTATGTCTCCGCGTTCCAATTCAGAGTCATATGAACGTAGGAGGAATGACTTGTGGACTGAATATGGGTTCATTCATAGTGGAATTATATGGCACGGATGGACGCAGATTAGACCAAATTCTGTACCAGGTATCATAGAGAAAAAATGACCTAACATTCACCTAGTCTATATCATTCGTTTCTCTCTAGTGTGATATCCTGCACTGCACTAGTAGTCCGTCCTAAAGTTGGCTTGTATATCCCAGGGAGAAAACAGAGCACCGGCAGATAATGACTTAACGAAAACATTAGACTCGCGATGATGATGACATGTTTTTCAAATCACAGGGGAGAAGAATACACGGAAAATTTAAGCTCAGATGGTACTTGAGCCTGACGAGAGGAGCTGCCAAGCACAGTCGTGCAACAAAAGCAAGATACAGCAAAATTATACTTGAAACGATACTTGAGGAGATGAAATTCCCTGGATTGGGTGTTCGAAAGCATCTTGCTACAGACAAATCATGGTACCCATGTTGACCACATTAGACCTGCGTGATGATACGCTTCTCAAGTCACGGCTGAGAAGAACACACATAAATATAAGTTCAGCGACTTGGTACTTTGGGGCTGAAACTCTCAAGCCCAGACATGCAACATAAGCAAGATATAACAAAATCCGACTTGGAATGATACTTTGGGAGGTAGAAACTCCCTGATTAGGTATTCAAAAGCATCTTGCTACACTAGGAATTAAGCTAGACTACGACACGATGAGTTTTTCCTTCAGATAACATGCAGACACCGCTGACAACACGGATGTGACGCGACGGACTAGGTGAGAACTGCAGCAACCATCCCTTCACCTGGAGAAACAAACTAATTATCAGCTCATCGACATAAAAAATAGCTCTATAACACAGGTATCATATCCCTGCCCATATCTCATAGGGATGCTGATGTCAACAAATAAATCCTTGAAGCATTTTGACACTACAATTTGCTGGCTTGCAGGAGTTGAATACTGCAACTGATGTTTGTAAAAAAACTAATAACAGAACGAACTACTAATTTTTTTAGGACTTCTCCCATCGGAGCTCCAGAGCTGGTTCCTCCACAAGCTGAAGCAAAAAGGGAGTAATATATCGCGTATTGCTTTGAGATTACGGACTATGAAACAGCTAAACCAAGGGAAAACTCTAGCTTATGTCTAGATAGGCACTCACAAGTAATTTCAATACCAACACCATATTCAACTTTACAATCTAAAAGGACCCATCTATCTCGGCATCGACAGCATTTTAACTGTTTTCTGTGTTATTCACATGACTGAATCAATACAACGAAATGGACAAGATCTCACAGTCCAGACTCCAGATCCCACAAACTATATTAACAATTTCTTACCTATTGAACTGTTTGAGCACATTAGCACATCAAACCAACTGAGTTACTCATTTGACATTTCATCTGGTATCTAAGGAGAGAGTGGTGATAGCTATTATACTAAAGAATACGGCTATAAGCTCATCTATCTAGCAAAGGGACAGTTGGTAAGTTGAAGATGTCAACAAACACATTAAAAATCAGAAAGATGGTATTCAAGCAATCATGTAATATACGTAACTAGATTAGGCTACTACTACAATATAAGTAAGAAGAATGAGAAATCACCTGGCGTAAAGAAGCTCTTGAATGGAAAACAGCGATTCCCGGTATAATAGATTCCATTAAGTTTCCTGGACTGCATCGATTTGAGTTGAACCATGTAGACACTTTTGTCATAACATAAAAATAGAGCATCATCCTCATCATACCCCAGCAGCTGTACATACAGTACCTCATGCCTAGAAGGGAGACAAACAATTGTGTGCTTTTTTATTCTCTTCCACAACACCCATGTGACAACACCATGAACGCTGATGTTCCTCTGCCACATTTCAAAGAGAGTAGCAGATAGTATAACATAGCCAACAGCCCCATCCTCAGCCTGGATAATCTGACATTTTCCATAGATGATACCCGGAGCCGGAGGTCCTGTGATCACCCATATCAAGCTCAACTATATCATTTTCCATGGACAGCCAGTAGAGACAATTACCAACTAGGACTGCTGGTTTTGCAGAGATCTCACAATGATCCTCTGTTAAGATGAGATCGCCCCATATGCCGGTCTCAGAGGAGTAAACTCTCGAAAGATTATGTTTGCTGTACATTGACATCAACACCACCTTGAATGGGGTCATGTGGCAGCCGCCATGGACGTGGCCCCTGTCGCCGGCAGCGCAGACCACTGCCCCATTGAAGTCCATCGTCTTGAACTCCGGCGGAATGGCCACGCGGCGCTGATCTCTGCTGATGGGGTTGCACACAACGACCACTGTCCGCGACCTGTTCTTGAGGAGGACGAGACCGTGGCAGGAATCGAGCATATCATAATCGACGCGGTTGCTGCAGCGTCCAAGGGAGAAGCGGGCCGGAGGGATGCGGTCGGGAGAGTCCAGGATGGGGTTGAACATGATCCCCTGGATGCCGTGCTCGAAGACGCCGAGGAGGGGCGGTTTCCTGTGGTGTGTATAGAACTGGCGGTGGAACCTTGGGTCGGTGACGATGCCTCCCATCGCTTGCAGAAGGCGGCGGCGCGCGGGAGGGAGGATGGCTGCGGCGGGAGGCGGAGGAAGATCTCCCGCAGTATGTCTTCGTCGTCCGGCAGAGAGGCATCCGCCGCCGTGGGCGAGGTGCCGGTCCGGTGGGTCACTCCGGCGTCCTCCTCGCTCGCGTTGATCTGGGTACAGACACGCCGGCTGCGGCGGCAGGCCACTCCGGCGCCCTGCTCACTCGGCTGGATCTGGGGATGGAGGCGCGGGCTGCGGCGGCGAGCCTGCTCAGTCGGCTGGATCTGGGGATGGAGACGCGCGCTCCGGCGGGGTGCCATTTCGGCGTCCTGCCCCGTCATCTGGGTTTGGGGCTGGAAACGGAAAGAGGACACAGGGGAAGCGAGAGTGAGGTTTCAGTTTCGTCAGACTATCAGTATTTCACTGCTGTAGCCTCTCCATCCCCAGATCCAGCCGACTGAGCAGCACAAAAGCCAGCAAGTGCCCGTTTCTTCACCGCGGCCGATGCCACCACCGCATCCACGCTGGCCCTCTGCCCCGGCGCTTCATCAGCCCCCTACTATTTCGGCATCCGCAAGGTACTACAGTCCCCACCTCCTTTAGTTCAGTTGAACTAATCTCAACGGCATTTTCTTTCCTTCTGATAGAATTTCAGAGCCGTATTGCCATCAGTATCTGTTCATCCATCCGTCCACATTGCAGGCTATTCCTAGAAATATATGAACTGATCTGTTGGGTGAAAGCTTCTAGTGCAGAGCACCAGATGCGCAGATAATTGACAGTAGCAAAGTAAGCAATGTCTCCGTCTTCTTACTTTTAAAATTGCGTATTATATGTTTGGCAAATCTTGCGCGGTGTTACAATTACAGTACAGAACCTTACAAATACCATAGGAAAATTGAACTAAAGATTAAATACATTACATACTACACATCACTCGCCATCTTCTAAGGGTACAAATATCATGGCGGCACCCTCTCTTGGTTTACTGCATCCGTGGGGATCTTTAGGTCCTGCAAGTTCCCAGTTAACATGTTTACCCTCTCTTTTGGTTGAAATCTTCCACTGCAGAGCACCAGATGTGCAGATAAATGACAGAAGCAAAAACACCACAAGGCAAGCAATGTCTTCGTCTTCTTTCTTTAAATTGCGTACTAGTATATGTCTGGAAAATCCAGCACGGTGTTACAGTTACAGTACAGAACCTTACAATACCATAGGAAATCTGAACTGAATATTAAATACATTACATACTGCACATTACTCCGCATCTACCCTGCTTCTTGGGCTCCAGTGGATGCAAAACAATGGAAATCGAACAAAGGGGGTTGCTACCAAATCTGATTTTCCCGTTTCTTACACTTCGTACTATGCTGAATCATAGTTCGAATTGTATCCCCAATCCGGATATATACATCCATTCACATTGTAAATTTGTTATTCTTGGGATTAAAAATTTCCTGGCTAATCCACCTGCAGGACGATCCTGTGAGATTCCCAGCGCAATCACAGTGGCAGCCAGAACGCCTAGTGATTTTCCAACAAAAAAAAAGAACCCCCCAGTGCTGTTTCTTTGAGGAATTCAGTTCAGTGAGAGGGAATGTACTGCAGAAAAATACTGCTGAAGTGGTGATAAATTACCGGAACAGCAGAATAAGGTAACCAACGGATTATTGTATTTTAACTATTATTACAGTCCAAATATAGTTCGACTGATATGCTGCAAATAGCTAGTATTACTATTACATGGGGACGACTGTGTTATTACTGCACCAATCAGGTGCTAGCAGAGTGGAAGATCAAGATAAATTGCATGCCAGTGCTATGCATCTTTGTGTGACACATGGGCTAAGTCTGATGTCCAATATTTACTCAATTGTGGCAGCACCTTCTCCACACATTATGTCGTAGGTTGATTTCCACATGAGACAAACGGCTTAGGGGGGATCTGCAGGTTCTGCAACCTCCCCGTTAACATGTTTACCACCTTTGTCATTGATGGCCGATTCTTGGGGTTCCACTGGATACACCACAGTGCCACAATGGTCAGCAGTCTTATCTTCTCTTTCTCTTCATGTGTTGTTTCCACGGCAACCTCTAACTCCTGCCCAGCGATTACCTTCTCGTAGATCCACTCTGGGAGATATACCTCGTTCTGGTTCTCGACACTTGGGTCAGAGTTCCTCCGTCCGCTCACCATTTCCAACACAAGCATGCCGAAACTGTACACATCTGACTTGTACGACACCCCTCCAAAGTTGTGAGAATATAGCTCTGGTGCGATGTAGCCCATGGTGCCTCTTGCTGCAGTTAGGGTAACAATGCTTTGGTCTCTTGCACACAACTTTGCTAGGCCAAAGTCTGAAATCTTTGGATTGAAGTTGTAGTCCAGCAAGATGTTGTGAGGCTTGATGTCAAAGTGGAGGATTCGCTGGTTGCACCCTTGATGTAGGTATTCCATTCCTCGGGCTATGCCTAAACCAATTTCTAGCATTTTATTGGGTGCTAGGAGTTGTTGAGAAATATCAGAAACATGAGAGAATATGCATTTCTCCAGCGAGTCGTTAGGCATGAATTCGTAAATAAGAGCCCGCCTCATTCCTTCAGAGCAAAATCCCAAGAGGCGGACAATATTTGTATGGTGGATTAATCCGATGGTTGCAACCTCATTGATGAATTCTTCTCCCTCTCCTGTAGAGTTCTCCAGCATCTTGACTGCCACGGGCACTCCATTTGGTAGCTCATCTTTGTATACACTTCCAAATCCACCTTGGCCAAGTTTATCTTTGAACCGTCTTGCTATCTTCTTGACTTCAGGGAAAGTGTACCTTGTGGGTTTAGATGTGCCATATGCCTTGAGAAACATTTCGACTTTCATATTTATCGCTTCATTGTACCTTGACTTCAAGGAGAGGTAGATCGTGCTTGCCACTATCAATGAAAGAACTACAAATGCAGCTACAGATGATGCTGATGATTTAAAAGAAAGGAAATTAGCGAGTTGCATTCATATACAAAGCCATGCGTTCCAGACTCTATGATGAGAAAACACAAATTTCTTTTAGAATGGATAAAAGAATAAGAGTTGCATCATATCTGCAATTGGGATGACATGCATACCTGCAAGTTGGAAGAAGATCATTAGTTTTGCCATGATTTAATGTAGACTAAAGCAAAATAACACTTCTACAAATTATGTTAGGAGCGAATAATTCCTGATTGTTACAGGAGTTCTTCTGTGTGGATATAGGAACTTAAGATGAAATATTTATATGAGGTAGCTTCCTGTTGGCTTCATGTATATTGGGCTCGAGATACAGGTTGTACCACTGTTTAGTCATATTTCTTTTCCTTCCATTTTTCATGCAGATATAGTAACAAAATAGTAAGCTCTACAAATGTCGGAACACATACAGCTACGTGCAGCACTTTGTAGCCAATATCTTTGTTTTGTATTTTAGTTGAATATTTGTATTTTGAACAGAATGTAACATGTAAGGCAAGCTCGTTAAAATCAGCATATATTGGTACAAGCTCTACATGGTGATTGAATTCTGTTCGAAAATAGGCACAAACATAAGAATGCTTTTGTTTTCTACAAACATGATGCACATTGATATGAGCGCATGTATGTATACGAGGATCACACAGTTAAATATACATGTTTCAAAAACATAATTTTTTACATCATTCAGCGAGTAGTGAGAAAAGCAACTTGTTGATTGGCTTCGATGAAGATCATTAAGTGTACAGTCAGTGGAATACAACTTATTAAGCTAGACCTTATGCTAAAATGAAGCTTTGTCTTCAGGTCTAAAATACAAACTTTTTTGTGAAAAATTGGCAAATTACTCAACCATCTTAATTTTTCCCTTATAATTTGCCATTGCCATCTCTTGATGACAGTTATTTGTTGGAACTTTCATGGATGCAAATGTCAAATAATTTGTCTGATTTGCATTACAATTTACAGGTTAGATCTTGTGGGGAGACAAAACAACATCAGAATATAGGAGATCGGGAAACTAGTACATGGAGAAACAAAATCTAGAATGTAGTTCCAAAATAAAATGACACCATAATGATATATGTGATTACAATCTGAGAATGAAACAATACCATGGTTCTGGCAGAATGCTTCACTCCTTTGTGTGCTGAATCCACAGTGTCGACCTTCATGTTCACACCGTTGGCAGGTACCAGTCATGTTATTGAGGTACCAAGTGAATGCCGTTTCGCCAAAGTTGATGACTATTCGCTTTTTCTTTGAACTTGTCTGAATTTGGGCCATGCTTATTATAGGTGAAAGGTATGGGGATGCTTCTAGAAACAGCCACACAGTCGCGTGGAAGATCAGACATGTATGCAGAAGCTGATGCCAAATACCAGAATTGGCTAGAGGTGTTGTTTCTCAGACAAGAGGCTGAACCAACTATACTATTTTGATCTACTTGTATGAAATCTCTTGAACAACGTACCAGGGTCGTAACTTCTGGTGATTGAGATTGTTCGTACACATCAGTTTCTAAGTTTGCTGTGGCGAGCTTCTGAAGTGGGCATTGTGTCCATGGTTCCACCAGCGGGATTACGTTGATGACGCGGTGCCTGTAGTAGATCGCAGTCACTTTGCAGGATCCAAGAACATGGTGGTCCAGGATTATGTCATCCCCGGAGCAGGATAATTGCATGCCAGGTGCGCCGCATGATGGTGGGTGGGTTGAAAGGCGGAATGGGTACCGAATCTCTTGCCCATGTTTGCTGCATCTGTGTGAAGAACATTTTTTTGGAGAAATCTTCATCATCCGATGCTCCGGCCACATAGGTTTGATAGGTGAGGAGAGGTAGCAACAGAAGCGTACCAAGAAGTTTATGCAAGTCCATGGGATGTATTGGAATTGAAGATGAAAGAAGAGAAAACCAGGAGTACAAAAATGGCTATATTCTTTAACCTCTGATGAGGATTGGGGTGGGTCTTGTCATGATAGTTACATGCCTGGGCAGGAATTCCAGCTGCCACTGAAACCTCTGCCATACGTTTCTGGGGCTCAGAAACTTCTGTAGTTCTATCACTGGTTAGACCATTCAAGCCGTTTCACCACTCATTTATACTCCATCCGTTCAATTTTATAAGACCTTTTAGCTTTTTCTAAAAATACATGTATCTAGACACATTTATTGTACAGATTCACTCATTTTGATACGAATCTAGTCCATATTGAAATGTCTAAAATGCCTTACGAAAGTGAACAGAGGGAGTATTGTTTTATCATGTACTAGTACTCTGATAGAATTCCAAACCTCTAAAGTAAACTCGTGATTCCCCATGGACACAATTCATAGCCAATTCATGCTAGGTGAGTGACTGATGTACATATATCCTGTAATTATACATGTATATATCTTGGTACTCTAATTTGTTAAAACGTATGCTGTTGGATTCCACACCTTGGAGACCGATAGAATTGGACCAGAATGCACTTTGACTGTTCTTATATTAGTCCAAAGACATCACAATCACGCAGAGTCTGTAGCTGGTATGCATAGTTTCCAGTCTGCTGGTAGTGCATTCCTATTTGGCTTCATCACTTAGACGAGCCAGTTGTTCGCTATTGAGCTACCCAATTTTTTTTTTTTGAGAGCGCTTTGATTGGCAGCAAGTAGCCAAGTCTCCGGTGAGCAACATCATAGTCACGTAGAGCCACTAGCTGGCATGTAACGACCCTCCTTTTTACCATTGGCAGCCATTTGGTCAGTCATCCATGCTTCTCTGAACCAGTCTGCCATGACGATGCCCACTGCTCTCATGGCCTACACTGTCTTGTTTGTGGTGGCAGTTCTTGCTACAGACCAGGCCGAAGGGCGGCATCATCGGCCTGATTGTCTTCCTTCTCATGCGGCCCTCTTGGATACGTCTCGCACCCATTGCGTCGGGCAAGTGATCCACCTGGGTGTGGTTATCTATCTTATGAGCTAGTTTGCAGTGATAGCACAGCTACAATTCGCATCGACAATGCAACATACTATGTGTCTTCCATCAACTACACCGATTCTTACTTCTGGGTCGTCGATGCCGAGTTGGATTTACACAACAGCTGCCCTCTACCTCGGTGGAATCGGCCTCCCTATCGATCATATCAACGCCACATGGAAGTCGAATTGGCACCGTATTCAACTAACCAGGCTTGCTTTCTTAAATGTTCTCAGGAACTGAAGGACCATGGTATGTACATGCCTGTTGCTTGCCTGAGCACCAACGATACTTATGTTTACATGTTAACTGGTTATGGATCTAATTCTATGGAGTATCTCGAGCCTTCTTGTGGTTACTTGGCCATGACTCCTCGACCTTGGCATGGTCATGCTTATGAGCTAGAAAATGCAAGTTATGTGGATGTTATGAAATCCATGAAGAGTGGATTTGCTGTTCAATTTCCTTTTGGAGGTCCTATGAGCATCAAAGATTGCCTAGTACTCGATTTTCAGTAAGTTCAGGATTTTGATATCTGTATAGAGTGCTTTTGTTTGTTGCCTGTAAATAAGAGTATATACCTGGCGTCTTATCCAAAACTGCTGATCTCCTCTTTCGTTACTTTATTGTCTCATCGGATGGTATTGCAGTGTGTTCGGTGATTTGCGAGGGAACATCCGGGAATATGTTTACATTCTTGCGTTTGATGAAAATTTTTGGGCCTGCACATGGGGATTAACTGATCCTGATATTGTCTCTGTATGCATACTAATCGCCATCTGGGCTGTGAAGATGCTTGCTGGTAATTTAGAACTTTGTGCTCTTAGCTGCAGTTTCTTCAGCACCGCATCTGCGCATGCATATACCCACCAAACTCTATATAAACTGGTTTATGTAGTGCTATGCAGGTTCGTGTTGGCACCGCTGGCTGTGTTGATTTTCCTCGCCTACATGTACTGGAAAACAAGAATAACAATCGATTCCGTCGAGAAGTTCCTCCGGATGCAGCAAATGCTCGGCCCGATAAGGTACGCCTACAGTGACATCACCGCAATCACAAGCCATTTCAGAGACAAGTTGGGCCAAGGTGGCTACGGCTCCGTGTACAAGGGTGTGCTACTCCCAGGTGTTCTCCATGTGGCCGTCAAGATGCTAGAGGGTAGTTCCAACTGTAACGGAGAAGATTTTATCAGTGAGGTCTCCACCATCGGTAGGATTCACCATGTCAATGTGGTCCGTCTCGTGGGGTTCTGCTCAGAGGAAATGAGAAGGGCTCTGGTTTATGAATACATGCCTGGAAGTTCCCTTGACAAGTATATCTTCTTGTCAGAGGAAGAGAAGACCTTCTCCTGGGATAAGCTCAACGAGATTGCGTTGGGAATTGCCAGGGGAATCGACTACCTTCATCAAGGGTGTGAGATGCAGATTCTACACTTTGACATCAAGCCCCACAACATCCTTCTTGATAGCAATTTTGTCCCCAAAGTTGCTGATTTCGGTCTCGCCAAACTGTACCCAAGGGGAAATACTTTTGTGCCATTGAGTGCCTTACGGGGTACTATTGGGTACATAGCTCCTGAGATGATATCTCGGAGCTTTGGCGTCATATCTAGAAAGTCCGACGTTTACAGCTTTGGGATGCTGCTGCTGGAGATGGCAGGAGGAAGAAGGAATGCTGACCCAAATGTGGCGCACTCAAGCCAATCCTACTATCCCTCATGGGTATATGACCAGCTAACTGATCAAGCAGTGGGTGAGATATATCCTGTTGACGACATGCATGAGTTGGGGAAAAAGATGTGCATTGTTGGACTATGGTGCATTCAGATGAGATCTCAGGATCGTCCGACAATGAGCGAGGTGACAGAGATGCTGGAAGGTGGAGCTGACAGTCTGCAGATGCCTTCTAGGCCATTCTTCTGTGACGAATGGCACACCCATGTTGAGGATTCTTACCAATTGGCATCCGAGCTGAACACAATCTCTGAAGAGGATGAGTGAAAAATTGTTGAGTGATGTACTATATGAACTGGTGCGCTTAGCTCCTGGAAAGCTGAAGTTATGGTCTTAGTTTTAGTGAGTACTAAATAAGTGTTTCCGACTCCTGTGAAGTTGTATGCAAAAACATGCAACACTGCTAGTGATCAGACATTATTCGTATATATTGTTAGTTGAGTAATATCTCGTGAAAAAGCTGGATTTGTAATTGCTCCTGGTGTGGAAACATTATTCGCATGAGCTGCAGCAGAAGTAATATGCATCGCGTCTGGTGCTTCTAGTAGAAGAAGAAAGAAGGCAGGTTCTCAGAAATAAAGACTAGTTTTTTAAATTAATAACTCTCGAACTTGCTGGCAGTGTCCAGCACCGTTAGTTCTGTAAAGTTTGGATGGTTACACTGCCTGAATAATTTTGTAACCTGATGGCACTCACTGTAAAATTTGGATGGTTACACTTCTAGTAAAACAAAAAAGGCATGATCACAGACTAGCATGCGCTAAATTAACACTGTAACCTGATGGCGTCCACTGTAATATTTTGTACTGTCCGGTCGCTCATCCTGTTAGCAGTATTTCAGAGTTTCCAACTGGGAATGCCATGTTTGTCCGTGGGATTAAGATTTTGACAGGAGACTCGCTGCCATCTGGTCAATTTCTATGGTGGATAGAACATGTATACACTGCCGACCACATTCAAAAGACAACCATTACAAAGTAGTAGTGGACAGAAGTAGCGACCTCAGTCAATCCCAGGCCAAACAATTCTTGCCTCTGCGTCCCAATCTGTAGTCATGCAAGTGTATGGATGACCAATAGACTGAAACTGGGTCCAGTCATTCAGCGAGAATACATGGCAGTGGCAAGACCCCATCGGATGGATCTAATTTTGTTCCATACAAACCACATAATGACTATCTGAGAAGAAACACACAGGTACTTGGGGCTCAAATACTACTGGCTGAAGAGAGGAGCTTCCAAGCCCTATATAATGTAACAGAAGCAAGATACAACAAAATCCGACTTGAAATGATTTGTTACATTAGAAACTTAGACTAGGCACAAGTTCAGTAAGTTTTTCCAGATAACATCTACACGCTGCCCGCCATATGGATGCAATACGACACACTCATGAGAATTGCAGCAGCCATTACATCATCTGGAGAAAACAAAATTGGCAATCCATTAGTTCATACAAATACAGACAAAACCTGATAGTAGCAGCTACGAGGCGTTACATGGTTAAAAGCAGTTCATGAACAAGATGCGTGTGCAAAGTTTTGAAACCTAACAGGTATCCTACTCCTGGCTATATCTCCAGAGAATACCTGTGACAAAAAAAGTACTCCTGGGAGTATCATTCAAGCCTTTTGTCATTATAATTTATTGGGTTGGGATAGTTGAATGCTAATAATACCATGCATTCAGCTTGCAGACTATTAAACAGCAAATACGAAGGGAGAACTCTAGACATGGCGAAAGATGCACAATCAGGTATATCTATAGCAACACAACACCACATGCAACATCTGGATCATTTAGGTATCATTTACGATCTAAAAGGGAGTCAATTTGCAGCCTTGGCGTCACCATTGTTTTGATGTATCGTTGTGGGTGCAGCCCAAAATTCTCCGTATAACCGAATGGATAATAGTTTGTGGATGCATGCTACCCACATTGGCAGCCAGATAGATATTTTGGATACAAAAAATCAATCAATCCAGATCCCACACACTATACGCAGATGTTCTTACCTGTTGAACTACTCCAACACATTAGTACATCAAGCCGGACGATCATCCTATGTATGGCAAACCATAAATGCCCATGCCTAGAAGCATAAGATGTCAGTCCATTAATGGAATTATGAGGAAAGACATATGTATATAGGAACGCAATACAGGAGGTTCCGATGAACCATAAAATATAACTTGAAAAAAAACGCTCCCTTTTTATAGATCTTAGAACCCACTTTTGATACTAACAATAAATAAACAAAAAAACACATCCGCTTTGAAAAACAAAGCATTTCATGTGGAAAATCTGATCTGATAATAAGAAAAAGACTGTCTAGAATTTTTCACATATCAAGCGAGCAAACATTCGAACATGCCCAAACTAATAAACTCTAGTGACAAAAGTGATATTGGTTATCCAGCTTCAAATAAATATAGCCTGATTAGAGACAAGAAATTTCAATAATCTTTGTGGTACAAGTGTACTAGCCACTTGTAGCAGTCTTGCACTCTTCAACGGTAAGATATAGATTCAAAGTTGTTACTATGGAGATAACAGTAATAGCAAGATCGGAACAGCTGATACTGGAGAAAAGAATATAACTAGCTTTGAGGTTCCAAAGCAGCCAAATGATTTACTCAGGACATTTGATTTGGCATCTCTGAAGAGCAACGACATAAAAAAGTTATGGCTGCGAGTTTGTCTAACTAAGCTTCAGTTGCTACTTGGTAATCAACACTCGGGAAGAACAAGTAGTATTGGAGCTACCAACACTCGGGATGAGGAATCACCTGGTGTAAAGAAACTTGTGAAAGGATGAAAGTCCACCTCATTATAGATTGCATGATGTTCTCTGGCTTGCATTGACATAAGTTGAACCGTGTAGACTACCCCTTTTAGACGTAGGAAAACTACACCATTAACCTCATCATACCCAAGCAGCCATCCCTGTCCCTCGACCGGAGAAGGGAGATCAAGAATTGTATACATTTCAATGGTCTTCCACAGCACCCATGTGCTAACACCATGAGAATTGACCTTCCTCTGCCACGTCTGTAACTGTAAGCGAGGGTGAGACAATATGGCGAAGCCAACAGCAGCATCCTCACCTTGGATGATTAGATAGTGTCCATAGAGGGCATCGTCATCATATTTAACAGGAGGCCCCGTGATGACAGCTAGGCTTTGTCCATCCAAATCAAATTCAAGTATTCGACGCTCGCACAACAGCCAGTAGAGTGCATTACCAACAAGGGTCGCACGACCATCCCAAAGATCACATGGAACAGCCGTGGAGATAAGATCGCCCCATCTGCGTGTCTGGGAGGAGTAAACACAGGCGAGGCCTCCTCGACGGTCGCTTCTGCTGCCCGTGGACACCAAGACCACCTTGAATGGGGTCGAGTGGCAGCCGCCGTGCACGTGACCAATGTCGGTGGCAGTACAGAGCACCGCCCCGCCATGGACGCCGGCCCTGCTGAGCTCCGGTGGGATGGCCACGCGGCGATGTTTCCCGGTGACGGGGTCGCACACAAGGACCACTTTCTTGTTGTGGTCGTGGACGAGGACAAGACCATGGCGGCAGTTGAGCACTTCATAATAGTCCTCACGGTCGCAGAAGCGTCGAAGGGATAAGCGCCAAGAGGGGATGCAGTCAGGAGGGTCGAGCATAGGTTTGAACACACGGTGGCCCTGGATGAGGCCGAGGAGGGGCGGCTTGCGGTGGTGTGCGTAGAACTGGCGGTGGAACTTGGGGTCGGTGACGAGGCCCCGCCAGCGCTTGCAGACGGCCGATGCGCGCGGAGGGAGGACGGCTGCGGCGGGAGGCGGACGAGGATCTCCCGCAGGACATCGTCGTCGTCCGGCAGGGA
Source organism: Poa pratensis (assembly GCA_947311845.1). Lineage (NCBI taxonomy): Eukaryota > Viridiplantae > Streptophyta > Magnoliopsida > Poales > Poaceae > Poa > Poa pratensis. The sequence goes on from CAMZMU010000074.1 coordinate 163,772,038, forward strand.
GGCAGCCGCCGCGGGCGAGGTCACTCCGGCGGCGCCCTCGTCGCTCGCGTGGATCTGGGGATGGAGGCGGCGGGCCACTCCGGCGCCCTGCTCACACGCGTGGATCGGTGGTATTTGGGGATGGAGGCGCGTGCTGCGGCGGGGTGCCATTCGTGCGCCCTCCTCCATCGTCTGGATTTGGAGATGAGGCGGCCAGAAGACACGGGGGAGTCGAGTGAGGTTTCTGCTCGTTCTCGCGGGTGGGGTGGAGGTTCAGTTTCGTCAGACTATGAAGTTTCAGTTTTGTCATATTTTTTTATTTAATAATTAGCATTTTATTTTAACAATATAAGCACAGCAAAATTGACCGTCCCGTACAAGTTTTAGATATCGCAAAAAAAAAACTGAAACCTTGGCTGTTTGGCATCGAAATTAGAATTGTCCTCCGTGTTTGCCTAATCTTTTGGAGAGCTGTAAGACTGACCGAGTTGAATTTGGTTTAAGAGCATTGGTAGTACCTATGGATCATTGCATTTCTCTGCTGACTGCTGTAGTGGAGCTAGGAGCATTCTGAATTGTCCTTGCAGCTTTTGCTGCTCTCACTCCCACTTGTGCTCCTTAAGTCCTAACGACCGAGGCATGGAGCTCGCTGCCATCCCAGCACGACGATTAAACCTAACTGCAAACGGAAAATGGCTTTATTTGCTAACTGAAGAAAAGGATTTTGTCTGAAGAAACTCACAGCAACTTAGTTACCTGAAGCTAACAAATAGAAAGTTCTCAGTATGGTGACACTCCACATGTGAAATTTACTCCACATAAAGGGCTTGAGAGTTAGTACATCAGGCTATTGATTATCGCCTTCTTCTTTTTTAAATCCAACGATAGTCTGTTTGTCTGAATGCACATCCGACCTGATACATCCCAGGCTAGATGGGAGCTCGCAGTTGTAGCATACAAGATTTACTGGACATTTTATATGTTGCAATAAAGCAATGATATCCATGAGCTTGGCTTGGCTCCTCCCAAGACATTTTGAAATAAGCCATCTGTTCCTTCATGCGCTCCTCAGGTTTAACATTTGGTAAATGGACGGACCAACCTGCACCCTGTTCCTCGCAACTGGTTGCCCATATCCAACAAGCCGCAGTACAATCTTCACAACATTTCTGTTTTATGAACCAACAAAACCAAATATAGGATACAACATTCAAGCTGACACACGGAAATAACAGAACAGATCGAGAGAGGCGGCGAGGCACACAAATGCTGCGATAACAAACTGGAGCTGGCTGCGTAATAAGATCAGAAGATAAGCACGTAGTCCAAAGCAAGATACGCGAAACCGGACTGACGCTATTAGCCGGGGAAGCTGAAATTCCTTGGTTTAGGTATCTACAAACTTAGGTAGACTATGAGGCACAGACTTAATATGTTTTTTCAGATAGCATATAAACACTCGGACCATATTGATGCGAGGTCCGGCTTACATATTACTAGGGGAAGCTGAAATTCCCTGGTTTAGGCATCCAGATACATCTAGAAGCATTAGAAACTTTGCTAGGACACACACTTGGTAATTTATTTTAGATCACATAAGACACTGCCAGCCATTGATGTAATAGTCAGTCCTTCACCTGGAGAAAGCAAAATCGTCGGCCTATTAATATCCAGATACAGATAGACAAACCTAATAGTAACTCTTCTGATGGTTAAAATAGTGTCTGAACAAGATGTGTGTGCGACTCATAATAAACCCAGCAATATAAAGATCTCTATAGCAGGTACCATATTCCTGTATATATCTCCTAGGATCCACTGTCCATGCTGGCAGCAATATATTTTACATAAAAAAATTCAAATCGCATAAACTGTATGCAGAAGATGTTCTTACCTGCTGAACTATTTCGGCGCATTGCACTTTAGACCAGACAATCGGCAACATTTCAGCTCCATCACGTCCACGAGCTATACTTAGATGCGGAAGCAGACAGTTAATTAATGATAATCACAAGGAGAAGACAAAATGGACAAAGCAAAGTAGCATTAGAACTGATAAATGTAACTTGGGACAAAAGAGACACTTCTAAAACTCATTTTCTATTGATGTTTTCTAGCTCACTTTAGATACTAACAATAGAGAAATCAAAACCATATACTTATAAAATGCAAACAATATTCTCAAAAGCGTTATGTTAAGCTACCTCATATCGAAGAATTTAGCTGATAATAAAAGGATGTGTGTAGAAATTGTTTCATGTAAACTCATGGCTCGTCATGTCAAGCAGGAAAAACTAAAAATGCTACTCCCTCGGATCCGATTTAAGATTCGCTGGAAATAGGCTTTGCAAGTACGATGGAATAGCTGTACTCCCGACCGTTTTTTCGGATCGGAGGGAGTAATAAACTCTAGCAGCAAAAGTGATCTTGCATATTCAGACAAATAAATAGACTTATTATGATTAGAGACAACAAATTCAATACATTTTTGTGTGCTACATATGTATTAGTCACATATAGCAGGCATCTTTAACAAGCTTTTTTTCCAGAAGATATGGAAGTCCCTAGTATGTTCTAAAGATTCATAAGAAGATCAAAAAGAGAAAATATCGTAAAAGAATATAGCTAATTTGAGACTCCAAACATGGCAAGTGAGTGATTCGGTATTCCAGAGAGTGTAGACAAAACTAAACTGAATGATAACATAAGAACAACATGGCTGCAAGTTTGTCTACCTACTAAAGGGCCAATTTGTAACTAAGTTTACGTTGCTAGTGAACACAAGGGAAGCACAACAAAGTATTCCATCACTGGATCTGGTTTACCACAATAGGAGGACTAAGGATGACCAATTACCTGGTGCATAGAAACTTGTGAAAGGATAACAGTTATAAGGATAATCACTTTCATACAGTTTCCTGGATTGCATTGAGGTAGGCTGAACCATGTAGACATTTGTGCCCAGATTTACAAAAATTGCACCGTTATTCTCATCATACCCCACTATTCCCACCTCACTCATCCATACAACCTGAGGTGGGAGCCCAAGAACAGTATGCATCTGAACGGTCTTCTGCAGCAACCATGAGGCAGCACCATGACAATCGACCTTCCTCTGCCACATTTCGAATCTACCGTGAGACAACATAGCAAGACCAAGAGCACCATTTTCTGCCTGGATTATCTGATGCCTGATGGAAGAATTAAGACATGGAGGCCCTTTGATGACAGCTAGACTCTGTCTATCCAAATCAAACTCAATTATGTCGTCTGTGAACTCTTCCACATCTAAAAAAGTTACGCCGGAACTCACAGACTTAGACGACCAGTAAAGGACATTACCAACAAGGACCCCAGGATTACTATACTCAAGCCCACATCGATCCGTGGTTGAGATGATATTGCCCCATGTGCTAGTCTCGGAGGAGTACACACAGGCGATGGGTGGAGCATAATCTTCGTCTTCGTTTATGTTTTTGCCCTTGCACACGGACATCAAGACCACCTTGTAGGGGCTGGAGTGGCAGTTGCCGTGGACATGTCCCTGGTCGGTAGCAGCGCAGAGCACATCCCCATGGATTTGTAACCCTCTGAACTCCGGTGGAACCTCAATGTGGCGGCGCTCGCTGGTGATAGGGTTGCACACAATGACCTTAAGCCACGGTGAGTCCATGAGGAGGACGCGACCATGGCGGCACCCAACCAGATCGGATCCCCAGACAGCTTGATGTCGCAGGTAGAAGCGCTCCGGGGGGATGCGGTCCGGAGGGTCTAATATGGACCTGAACGGGTGGCCGTTGCGGAAGTTGCGCTCGAAGACGCCGAGGAGGGGCGGCCTCCCGTGGTGTGCACAGAACTGGCGGTGGAACTTGGGGTCGGTGACGAGCCCGAGCCAGCGCTTGCAGACTGCGGATGCGCGCGGGAGGGAGGATGGCTGTGGCGGCAGACGGAGGAGGATCTCCCGGAGCATGTCGTCGTCGTCCGGCAGGGAGGCATCCGCCACCGCGGGCGAGGTGCCGGTGCGGCGGCGACGGATGCGGCGGGCCATTGCAGCGCCAACCTCCTCGCTCGCGTGGCTTCGGCGTCGGGTCACTTCGGCGCCATCCGCAATTGGCTGGATTTGGGGATGGCGGCGGCGGTGTGGGTTTGGGGATGGAGGCGCGTGCTACGGCGGGGTGCCATTCCCCACTGGCGTTCTCCTCGCTGGAGTGGATTTGTGCATTTTCTTTTGTAGTGGCCCAATCAGGAGAGCGTCATTTTGGCTCCTCGGCTCCTAGGGTCCAAATTTCATATAAAATAAAAATAATATTTTTTAAATTTCAACAAAAAACTAATTTTTGTATACATAAGCTACCTGCAAAATTTCATTAATAATATGAAATATTGTGGACTATACAAAAATCACAAAATGTACTTCTAGAAGGAGAAATAAAACTTGATTTTGCTCCTCACATTTGTCTTTTCATGCATATCATAAATGCAAATTTATTTTGATAAAAACTTATTTTTACACACTAGACAGCAAAAGAGTTTTTTTAAGAAAATAAGGGAAGACCCCGACTGCGCCATTTTCACTTTATAAAATGTACGACGACTATAATTACAGACTTACATTACCAGAAAAGGGCATTACCAACAAGGATTCCACCACTTTATTAAGACCACTATGTCATTTTCACTTTATAAAGTAATTTTTTCCAGACTTGTGCAAATATATACTTTGAAATATATAACCGCTAGCGGTCAGAGGATACATCCTCAAACTGCTATATCCATTCTAAATTACTGAAATGAATCATCTTTTTTTTTAGCTATAAAGTGGTCGTATCCACCGTCCGAATAGATAGAAAAGTTGACCCAGTTTATAAGGGAAACCGGGTCCAAAAACCATACAATCTGTACAAAAGAATGACAGAAACGAAGCGACCCGTCGCCCACACGACCCAAGTCGACAAACGCCACAACACACACCACCCGCTCCGGGGCCGCCGCCCCGGCGTAACAATCAGATCGATCTTCGCATTGCCCGAAGTGATCCAGTCATGGTCGACGAACCCTCTGCCCACGCAGTCTTCATCCAGGTTGCCACCAAAACCACCATGTACCGGGGCCGCCGCCCCGGAGTAGCAACCAGATCAACCTTCGCATTGCCCGAAAAGCGATCCAGTCAGGTCGACGAACCCTCTGCCCGCGCAATCTTCATCCAAGTCGTCACCCAACCCCACGCAGGGCAATGGCCCTGCCTCATAGAGCCGTCGCGGCGTGGGAGTTCGAGGCCGCTGCCTCGACGTCCACCACCGTCCGGGGCCGCCGCCCTGGCATCCACGTCCCCCTAGCAACCAGCTACCGCGAACCCACCGCACCGCGGGCCGATAACTCCCAGACGACGCCTCCAAGAAGGTAGTGACGCGTCCGTCACCGTCGCCCGCTCCCGACGGAGCTTAGGTTTTCACCCGGATATCATCAGACTGCACGCGTCAGACCAAGTAGAAACTCCACGACGACGCAAACAAGAAAAGAACAACGCCCGAAGGCGCCGTCGTCGTCGGCACAAACCGAGGTCCATGCAAGGCTTTCGCCCGGAGTTCTACCCGCCCGTGAAGCTCCGGAGTCGCAAATGGTAGCATCCTATCGCCAACCCCCAAAACCCCACTGCACGCCGCCGCCACGGCACCAAGCCCGACGAAAGCCATGCCGGCTGCAAAGATGCCGCGACAGCCGCTCCGGGGCCGCCCCCCGGCTTCCTCTTCTCCGGGAGAATGCCGCGGCCGAACGAGGAGGACGACAAGAGCCCTGACCTCCCCGACAACAGCCTGCAACTCCTCTTCTTCCCGCAGCCTTCTCCACACACAACACCCACCTCCGCTGCAGGGCCGCCGCCATCGAGCCCCGGACAGCTCCACCGCGCCCAACTGCGCCGCATCCGCGCCTCAACGCTGCCGCCTAGCAGCCACCGCCACAGCGCCCCACACCGTCGGGCGCCTCGCATCCGCGCGCCCACGCCCAGCCCGGCGAGCCCAGATCGGGCCCGCCAAAGCCCATCGGGCGCGCAGGCACCACCTCCGCATCCGCACCGACCAGCTCGAGGTCGCGCAGCCCACCACGCGAGGAGGCGAGAGGGGCCCCGCCGCCGCCGGCACCGGCCAGGCTTTGCCCGGTCGTGCCCCCTGGTGGCGGCGAGGGAGGGGTGCGAGGGGTGTGGTCCTAGGCGGCGGCGCTAGGGTTGTCCTCCCCGTCGCTCGCGGGAGCGACGCGGGAGGATACGGGCGCTAGCACTGGTCGCATAGTAGTATATCCTGTTAATGTGTTTTAGCTTGTTCTTTAAATGTATCATCTTCCGAGAACACATATATTATTTGAGTATAATAGCTTGCAAAAGCTGAATTTATATTTGCTCCTGCTGTGGAAACATTATTAGCTGTGAAGTAAACGAAAGAAAAAAAGCAAAATTCTGAAGCTTGCTTGCACTGTCCAGTTTCATGTTAAGCATATAGTACTGTATAAGCCTACAGGTAGAAGTCACTATCGTGTAGGAATTTCAGAGTTTCCAACTGGGAATGCTACCCAGTTGCCACTGGAGACTCGCTACGATTACTGGACAACCGCTAGACCTAGAAGTGTTTCTGCCTCTGAGTTCCAATGTGCAGTCATGTAAGCCAGTGCATGAATGAAACTGTAGGCTGAAAGCCGGTTCAGTCGTTCGGATAGGAGAGATTATATAGCATGACGCCATTGAAGACTAGTCCATACAAACCATGTTCTGACTAGCTTTATGCAGAGAAATGTCCTGACATTCAGCTAGATTAAGAAAACAGAGAACCGGTGGATCAGGAGTAAACGATCACATTAGACAGGCGATGATGGCACACGTTTCAAGTCACAACTGAGAAGAGAACACGGAAATATAAGTTCAGATGCCACTTGGGCTGGAACTCTCATGCCTGTGAGAGGAGCTGCCAAGTCCAACCATGTACAAAAGCAAGATACAACAGCATCAGACTTCAAATGATACTCGGGGAAGCTGAAGTTCCCTGCATTAGGTGATCAAAAGCATCTTGCTGATTAGAGATTAAGCTAGGCTACGAAATGGAGAGTTTTTTCTTCAGAGAACACGTAAACACTGCCGACCACACTGATGCAGCGCAACAGATTCGGCGAGAACTGCAGCAGCCATCCTTGCACCTAGAGAAACAAACACATTATCAACTCATCAGTCATCAACACAAAGAAGAACTCTGTAACAGATATCATATCCCTGCCGATTTCGCCTAGGAATACTGATGACAACAAATAATCCTTGGAGTGTTCCGACACTAATTATTAGGGTGGTTTTGAGTTGAATGTTGCAACTGGGGTTTATAATAAACTAATCACAAGATGGACTATAGATTTTTTAGGGCTTCTCCCCACTGGAGCTCCTGTGGGAAGCCAAGCACAAGCTAGTTTCTGCCCAATTTCAAACCAAAAGAAGGGAGGACCCTAGGCAAGTCCAACATTCAGATATGAACAAACATAGCTAATTTCAACAACACCATATTCAATATCTGGATATTATTCCGAACCAAAAAAAGGAGTCATTTCTTGGCATCACCATCATTTCAATTGTTCTCTATGTTTTTCACGTGTAAATACCTATAGCCCAATGGACAGTAGTTTGGTAGTGCATGGTACTCATGTTGGCAGCCCAATATTTTCCATAGATCAAAAAATCAAACAGTCCATATCTGACAAGCTATATTCAGATTATCTTACCTGTTGAACCATCTCGACACACAGGCATCCTATGTATTGTGCAAAATTTCAGCTCCATTAGATTCATCAGCAATGGCTGTGCTTACTGCTTAGAAGCATAACTCACGGAATTAGTAACAGTTCTGAGGATAACAGAAGGCAACAGTAAACAAATGGGCTGATAAATACGACTTGAGCAAAGTAACTCACTTCTGTATCTGACATTTGATAGATGATTTAGAGCTCACTTCTGAACTAGCAATAGATAAAATAAAATTACATCTACTATAGATGCACGGAATATTTCTGAAAGCACTATACTTGGCTTACTTCATCATGAAGAATTTAGCTAAAAAGAACCAAAACATGGTCTAGAATTTATCTCATGTAAACTAATCCATCGTCATGTGAAGCATACAAAAATAAAACGCCAAACTAACAAAATGTACCAAAAAAATATTAGAGCCAAGAAATGCAATTTCTTTTTGTGTGCTACAGACTAATCACTTTCAGCCTTGCAGGAGGGTCTTCGTTGAGTAACAAAAAATATAATTTGTGTCTGAGGAAAAACTTCATACCGGAAGGTATGGACTCAATGGAAGTTGTTATTTTTTAGTTAAAGAAAATACTGGATAAAAGAATATAACTAGCTCCGAGATTCTAAACATGCCAATTAAGTTAGTAAGTGACATTTGCTTTTAAACTTTTACTCATTTGATATATGATCTGATCTCCTCAGAAAGAAGACAGCTAATGATAACATAAAACATACGGCAATAAGTTAAGTTTGTCTATCCAGCAAAGGGATAATTGTTAGTTAAGATTAAGTTGTTAGTGACTTAAGAAGCACAATGAAGTTGTTTGAGCAAACTTTGGATTATGTTATTCCTAGAATATAAAAACTAGGATGAGCAATCACCTGGCGTACAGAAGCTTGTGAACGGATAATACTGATCTATGCCATAAGGCAATTTATGAAGTTTCGTGGACTGCATCGACATAAGTTGAACCATGTAGACTCTGTGACCCACATGCAAGAAAAGCACATCAGTATCCTCATTATACTCAAGCTTTCGTGCAAACAGTCTCTCGGTCGGAGAAGGGAGCCCAAGAACTGTACATATCGCAATGGTCTTCCAGTGGACCCATGTGGCAGCACCCTGACCAGTAACGTTCCTCCGCCACATTTGGATGCGAGGATAAGACAATGCAACGAATCCAACAACGCCATCCTCAACCTGGATGATCTGACTGTTTTCACAGGTGATTTCAAATGTAACAGGAGGGGCCTTGATCATAGTTAGGCTGTGCTCATCCAAATCAAACTCAACAATGCTATACATCAAAGACAACCAGTAAAGGCAATTACCAACTAGGACCGCAGGTTTATAAGAAACCCAATAAGGAGCCGCTGTTGAGATGAGATCCCCCCATACGCCAGTCTCAGAGGAGTAAACACAGGCGAGGTCTCCTCCACCATCCCTTTTGCCCGAGGAAACCAAGACCAACTTGAAGGGGCTCGAGTGGCAGCCGCCGTGCACGTGGTCAAGGTCACTGGCAGCGCAGAGCACCGCCCCGCTGAGGAATTTTGTCCTGAGCTCCGGTGGAATGGCCAGGCGGAGCTGCTCGCTGGTGATGGGGTCGCACACAACCACCTCTGTTCCGGATTCATTCTTGAGGAGGAGGAGACCGTGGCGGCAATCGAGCACACGCATGGGCACACGGCAATCCCAGCTCCAGCTGCTCCACGAGTAGCTTCCAAGGGAGAAGCGCTGAGGAGGGATGCGGTCTGGACGGTCAAGGATGGGGTCGAACACGATACCATGTCTGCTGCCGCACGAGAAGACGCCGAGGAGGGGCGGCTTCCGGTGGTGTGCATAGAACTGGCTGTGGAACTTGGGGTCGGTGAGGAGCCCTAGCCAGCGCTTGCATACGGCGGAGGCGCGCGGGAGAGAGGATGGCTGCGGCGGGAGGCGGAGGAGGATCTCGCGCAGCATGTCGTCGTCGCCCGGCAGGGAGGCATCCTCCGTCGCGGGGGAGGTGCCGGTGTGGCAGCGACGGACAAGGCGGGGGCCCTCCTCCTCGCTCGCGTGGATCTGGGGATGGAGGGGCGGGCTGCTCACTCCGGCCAATCTCGTCCGGCAGGGAGGCATCCGCCTCCGCGGGTGAGGTGCCGGTGCGGCGGACCATTCCAGCGGCAACCTCCTCGCCCGCGTGGATCTGAGGATGGAGACTCGGGCTGCGGCGTGGGCTTACTCCGGTGCCGTCCGCACTGGGCTGGATTTGGGGATGGCGGCGGCGGCGTGCCACATTGGCGCCCTGCTCACTGGCGTGATTTTGGGGATGGAGGCGCGTGCTACGGCGGGGTGCCATTCCCCACTGGCGTTCTGTTCTCCTCGTTGGAGTGGATGTGGGCGCAGGCTGCGGCGGCTGGTCGGAACGAAGGCGCCGGCAGCCTAGAGGGCACGCACAGGGGAAGAAGTCTCGTGGGCGGGTGAGTGGAACTGTGATTCTGTGAAGTGTGAACACTGAACACAGCGCGCGTCAGGTGACTTCTACCCCTGCGAGCAATTATTTTGGGAACTCGACCACGGAGTTTAACTCAAACATATCATCACACAATTACTCGTATTACGGACTATAAAGGACTATTAGCATCAAGAGGCTGCCACTAGATCAAACAGGTGACACTAGATCACTTTCTAACCATTTTCTGTCAAGTGAACAGGTGACTTCTACCCCTGCGAGCACGGCTCATAGAGCAGGCAGCTTCTCAAAGACTCACTGTTTCCGTTTTCCATGCACCATTTCTCCTAAACTAGCCAGGCCTCGCAAATGCGCATCTTAGGTTCATTGAACGTGTTCGTTCTATAAATTTTGAAATTATTTATGTCTAAACAATATCATTCCATACCCTTAGAAATACCATGTTAAGTAAATATCCACCGGTTTGTAATTAAGTATGAATCATTTCAATTTATGGAAAATAGACATCACAAATTCACCTAAAAGCCATATCATCATATTCTAGAACTTCTTTTATTACTCTATTTTTACCTAATTTCATTATCTTATCTTGCTATCCCCACTCTTCAACACCCTGCCATGTATTTGTTTTCCTATAAGATGACTATGCCAACTTGACAACATATTTATTTCTTTATAATAATCATGTTTCTTATATATTTTCAATAAATAATATTTTATAATCTTATGAGCTCAGTATATATATCTAGACCATTGGGCTGATTTTTTATTTTAAATTGGTTGTCAGTATTATAGGAAATTCTTAATATTTCTAATCATATGGATCAAATTATCCGAGTAGAAATCTTTTCAAGTCATAAATATTCTAGAAAATCCTTTCGAAATTCCCATAACTGCATGTTAAAGATCAGCGTTGTTGCTGCCAAAGATAAAACCTTATTTGTCACTTTATCTCAGAACAATCTAGTACGTTGACGCTGATACTACTACCTTCGCATCATCGTTTTTCCTAATTATGGATAATCAAACATCAGCTCCATGCACATCTTGTGCTTGATATTTCTCTTGGTTTGACGCTCTGTCATATTAGGTCTTTACGATTATAACTTCAAGCTGAAATCAAATTTTGAACTCCAATAATGTTCAAATAATCTTTATCTTTATAAGACTTCAAGAGTTTATTGACGGGAACAAACTGAAAATAAACGACTTAGTGGAATTCTTTTTGATAGACTATCAGCTAGAGTATCTATGGTTAATACTTAAATCTATTTTTCTTACCATTAAAATTATATGCATGAGCCGAGACTGATAGCCATCAAGTAATCACGGATCATATATTGATATATAGTTGAAACCATGCATGTGTGTTCCTAGTGGAGTTCACATGAAGCACATGGTATCGATCGATCAGCCAGGTCTAGCTCCGGCCGGAATAATACACATATTTTTTATCTGTCTCAAAGAATAAAATTGTTGAAGTGCATGCAAACATGAGCATACTTACGTGGGGAATTGGTACCTCATGTATAGATGGTTGGCCAGCACTGCATATGTCGCTGGCTGCCGCACGCCTGGGAGCAGGGTACGGCTGCGTCTGCTCTTTTTTTCGTTGATCGGTGCAATGGCACGGCGGCACAGACGGCGCATCACGGTAGATCTCCTTTTTTGTTGCCTAGAGAGTTAGGTCGTGTTATTTCTAAGTTTTTTTTTCCTAAGCACGATACGATGTGTGCTGTAACGTGTTGGTGTTGTGCACGTGAATATCAACGTGTTGGTGTTTGTGTACGTAAATATGTTGTTACCATCTCTCTTTAAATCTCATCCATTAATTACAGATCTAACTGTCTAAGTAAATCTAATGATGTGAATTAACGTGGTGCCTCGAAAAACTCTCTCATTTTGCTTTTAGTATATACTCCCTCCGTTCCTAAATATAAGATGTTTTAGGTGTTACACATGTTGTTTAGATGCACACTAAAATAGATGAACATACACATGAAATATAGATAAATGCTAAAACATCTTATATTGTGGAACGGAATGAGTAATAGATAGATGTTCAGGTCCAACAGTGAAAGCGAGTAACTCTGCACATATAAATGATACACTCACATTCAACAGTAATCAGGTATCACCAAGTTACACCGGCTACAATTAGACCGAGAAATACGATCAATGGTAACTTCATTCTCGATTCTTCTCAAGCCCAGTGGTCTGCCACGGAAAGCTGAATTTTACATATAGTGCCCTGGTGGAATACACCAGTGTTTTCGACGGACGAACTTTATATAGCATCCTGTTGAGTAGACACGTCTTTAATATGCATATATTGGCATTGGTGGCCGCACCAAAGTCATTGTAATTGAGTAAAGTTTTTTTTTGAATTTTTTTTTGAATTTGTAATTGAGTAAAGTTGATTTGTCCTTCTCAGCCACACTTGGATATAAACTGAACGGGCTCAATGTCATAAAGTTTCGAATTTACATTAAGTTTTAAAAAATGGTGGATAAACATTACTCCAATCGTGTACACTTGTACTTAATATAGAACTTCCTCACTTGTTTTTTCACATTCGACAATAGTTTTTTTTTTTTTGCTAATTCTCGGTTATATGATTTGTTTTAATACTGGTCAACTTAAATTGCACATTTTTCACATTCCACAATAGTGTTTTTTTTTGCTAATTCTCGGTTTATCTGATTTGTTTTAATTCCGGTCAACTTAAATTGCACATTACAAACACGGTGGGAATTTATGCTTTGAGACCCTGGAGTTTGACTTTGATGTTAGTGCAATTCTATTTCGTTTGTTATAGACTAAATAAAAAGGGCCAAGAATCAGGAAAATTGTAGGCGACGTTGAAATACATTTTTCTCGCAAATCAAGATACATGTAGACCATTCCAAAATATGCATTCATGTGTTCTTATGGTTTTCTGCATTTTTGTAGTGCATATGTGTCATTTTGGCTCCTACGTTTTGGCTATGCAGAAACGATTTAGCCTTTAACACTAAGACTTCTTCCCCTTTGCGGTTATCTACATGTGTACCATTTTTCTCCGTTTGTGGTCATCTCTACAACGTTTGAGAACATAGACCTATTTACGGAGGTGTGTACACGATTGAAGCGAGCGGTGAGGGATATAATTATCCCACATGGATGACAGGCTAGTTTACGGATCGGCTCTCCATCGCCTTAGATATGGCTACGAGTTTTTGACATTCTTGTATTAAACTATTTTTTGTTTCTAGTTTTCTTTTGTTATGCGGCTCTCTGCATTCTAACAATGCAGAGGACAAGTGCGAGCCCACTCAAATTGTATAAATTTGATGCTATCTTAGGATTTCAATAAAGCACTCTTTATCGATTTTTTATACCATAAATTATCTATCTCAAGTACGTCTCCAACTTATCTGGAGCCATCACTCAAATTAAATGCAGCGCCCTGCCGGCAGCTCCTGACCTCTGTTCCTATGGGGAAAGAAGTTGTGGCTTTGAGTTCTTGTCTAGCTTCTGGTCGGTGCTCCTCATTTGCGCCTAATCAAGAATTCATTTCATAAGGTATGGGGCAAAGTACAGATTCTTCACAATGTCCCTCTTGCAGTCATGAGATAAGTCAACGATGGAGATGCTTTTGTATTGATCCAAAAGCTTAGCAAAATGACTAACAGTCGGCAAAGTTACATGCAACATATACAAATACGCAATCCCGACGAATCAAGATACCTGAAAAACATACTAGAATATCCATCTTTGAGTTCTTGTTGTTTTGTGCGAGTCTTTCACTAGTTGCCCAAGAAACCAATTTTGTAGGAGCTAGAATTTATTGTTTTTTCGCAAGGAATGGGCCAGGAGTATAACATCTTTGGGTCTCCCTCCACTGGCTGCAACATTAGATAGCAATGATTCTTACTCTTACGAGACCATGTTGTATTAGCGTAGCCCTTCACTTCCTGTCTCGTTTGCCAGAGAGAAAAAACAGCGCACTGCCCGGATGATTTGGAACTGCTAAAACGAGGATTTGCGCTCTTTGGCTTAGGTTTCTCTAAATGTTTCATGAGTTTTCCAAGTTACATGGGTTATATCTACATAGTACCCCAAAGCTTCTCTCCTGAGGTTATTTATGCACCTTTGAACCTTCCAACCCTATCAACAAGCCTGTATGCTTCAACATCCCAATGATTATATCTACATAGTACCCCAAAGCTTCTCTCTGGAGGTTATTTATGCACCTTTGAAGCTTTAGATGGAAGCAATTCATGTATGTGCCCTCAATGTTCCTTTTTTGGGTGGCGGTTGCAAGTCGAAGAGGTCCAGTTTACTTGAGATGTCCTTTCCCACCAACTGACATTTATTTATTGTGCATCTAGATATTACATGAGATTTAACTGCAATTGTAATATTGTCACTTCGGTTTGTTGAAAATGGAAAGGAGAACATTTATGCAGTGTTCTAGCACTCCTAATACAGAAGTTATACCACCAGTTTGGATTGGCCAAAGGCCACATGGTTTACACCCTACTTAATTGTTATCCTCTTTTACTAAACTAAATGTTTTAGAATAGTTTATATTATTGTTGTTGATGTTCAAAAGCATTCAACAATCGTCAAACAGTTTATTCAAAGGCACAATACATGAATTATGCAGGTTGCGGTCATGTTTGTAACAAGTTCATGCAAGTTTTAACATCCACATTTTTTTATTGTTTCACTGAGTTTGGAGTCCATTTTAAATAAATTCATAACAAGAGTATTCTATAAGATTTTATGGCAGATGCGAAGACAACCATGTTCCGGATAAGTTTTTGCATTATTTTCTAACTTAATTTACACAAATATGGAAAACAAGGCAACTGATAAAACGTGCATCGACTTCATCTTAAGTGAATTTACGTGGAAAAGAGTATACACGAATTCTAACACGGCAATGATATCATTTTCAATTGTATTTCATACAAACAGCCAGCCAGCCCATGGCAATGGCATGGTATGGCATGACTGACTCAACTAAAAAATGTCTATTGCAAAACAATATGCAGCCTATTGCATTGCCTGATTAGCTAGCTAGGAGAGTAAAATGTAAAATACAAACGCACATGGACCTAAGGACATCAGGAAAATATTTAAATAAACAACAATTTGGAGCAAAAATACTTTTTAAAGCAATCGGTTCAAGTTTCTGTTAAAAAGAATAAGCAAAGTATGTTGATCGTGTAGATTGACACATGAGACGAGCAAGATCCATCGTAAGACCATAAGTTGTTTCACTAGCTACAACTTTTTGCATCTAAAATTTCATTTTCTAAAACAACAATTTATTTTTTACAATTTTGCATGTACGCTATGTCCTCTCGCTGATTCTACAGCTGTGGCCCACTGTGGGAGTGCACCGGCCAGGTAAGCCTGCACTGGAGGCCCACTACAAGCCCGGGGAGCGACCTTCGGGACGGTGCCGCTAGATGCGATTACGAGCTATGCTAAAAAAAAAAAGATGCGATTACGAGCTGGCGCTTTCCTACGCCCCCCGCCGCCGCCCGATGGAGCTCCGGCGCTGGTCATGGCGGCGATCTCGACCCCTCTTATGAGCAGCGCAGTTTTTCTGAAATACACCAATTTTCACAGTATATTGTAGGCGACGAGCGAAGACTCCTCGATCGGATACCATTACCAACTACCGGATTTGGCAGAACTTGAAAGCACTTGTGGTTACTACTAATTGTAATTGATTGGTGTTTATTCGTTAGTCCCTCAAGCTTCCATTTTGCTTCCACTTGGTGCATTTTTCGGCTTTATTGGAGCTAGCAGCCATTTGAGTCATGCAGTTAATGTCAACTACAGTATCTGAAAACAGATTTGTGTCACAGTGAGAAACTGAACAAATTAACTACAGTGAGAGCTTTCTTATTAAAACTAGGCATCTGTAGCTAACAAGTCTTTTTTTCTCAACGAAAAGCGAATACCTGTTGTATTGTTCGAAAAAAGAATTATTCATCTGCTTATATTGAGATAGTCCGCAAAAAAATATTTATTCAAGATAAGGGGCTTTAAAAGTTCAGTTTGTAGCAATTTGTGAAAATACAATAGATCATGGCTTTTGCTTTACATAAGAAAATCTCGTCAACCAAATTTAACTGTATCTACTACTCAAGATTGTCTCAGTTCACTGGGTCCTGATACATCTGAAGCTAGAGGTGGAGCTGAGGAGCTCATGTTCCCAACAATACCATAATTTAGTGGACTTCTAGCAACACAGTTGTGCTCTATTTCGTTCTCTGCATTCTTGGTACCTTCCAAGACTTTGATAACCTCAGACATTTGAGACGTTCTTTTGCAATCAATCTGCATACACCACATTTGCGAGCTTCATCATGTGAATTACTTCTTGCTCATGTGTATGTACGTCGTACTCTTCTTGTCAATCAAATCTCGTTCTTCACCTTTTCTTCCAATAGGGTAATAAGATGGAAGCCCTCTTCCGACCGAGAAGTGTCGAGGTTCTTTCTTCCGCTGACGATCTCCATGACTACAACGGCAAAGCTAAAGATATTGGACTTCTGCGTGATATGTGATGTCAACCATTCAGGAGCTAAATATCCAAGTGTGCCTCTCATGGTAGTAACCACTTGGCTCATATCCCTATCAATGAGCATACATAAACTAAAATCATAAAGTTTAGCATTGAAATCATCATCTAAGAAGATATCATCCCTTGAGTAGCTGTGTGCGTCTGGGCACATCAGCACGAAGAGCAACGAGTAGGTGGTGGGTTCGCAACTGCTCGAGTTCCTAGTGCAGCAGTATATGTCGAACATAGTGCACGCGTTGTTGCAACTTGCAACCCCTGGGGCCTGAGGGTGGCTTGGGCACTGCGACATGATGTTGTCTGTGCAGCGTGGCCCTTGCTGCACCCTGACCCTTCCTGGGTTGGCACTGGCAGGAAGTCCATGGGCACGTTGAAGCCATCGACGAGGGAGATGTCGAAAAAATCTGTACCCTTAAACCGGCCAGTCGCGGACTCATCGATCGTGTTGGGTGGTTGCTCATCGAAGAAACATGTAAATATACATCAACCAGCTTATCTCCGATTACGCTCTGAACGGCTCTAACAAAGACGACGGTGGCCTCCCTAAACGCCTTCTCCTGTTCAGGAGCAATCGTTCCTGTGGGAGTGACACCGGCGACTCAGAACACGTTCATCGCCGTAAGCCATAAGGTGGTTTTGGTCTGCCAAAACTTAAAGTACGTCCCCGTAAACGGGGTTGGTTTCAGTGCAGCAGCAAAATATTGGATCAAAAATTGCCTACACATATTAGAGTTTTGGATTGTTGAGTATATAAGCAATTGTTCGATTAAATTAATCCAAACATAAATCATGAGCATGACGCAAACAGTGCTAAAGACATACTGAAACTTGATGATATAATCATTTACTACACAGATAGTAGAAACATCTACACAAATCACTAGTACTGCAGACATGGAAATAAACAGGAGAGGGATAAACGTGTTATACCCTCCGATAGGCCAGTTGGCCGCATCAGCAGAGGCGGTCGTCTCGTCGGTGATCCTCTTGTCAGCAGCAGCCTTCTCGTTGGCGAGTCTCTCGGCGTCGGTGGACATGACGATGAAGGCGACGAGGACGTAGTTGATGCAGATGTAGTTGACGCAGACGAACGGAAGCGAGCAGTCGCGTAAGAGACGCTCCCCAAAAATCTAATCGCCCCTCTCCCGTACATGATGTGGAGAGGCGGAGTTTCGGAGGCCTGCTCTCCCGGCAGCCGTGTACGCGGTGGACGGGACGGGATCACCGGTGGTAGCAAACAGCGAGAGGAACGACAGTGGCGGCGCGAGCAGATGTGATCTGTTCTATATCTTTGGAGAGGAGCGACCTCTCTCATATAGGCGCAGCGGAGGAGGCGAGAGGTCCAACAGAAACACCCGTAATGAATCACAATGAATTCTGATAAAATGTTTCAGCCCGTATTCATTTTCCATTAAGGCGTGACCACTCATATTCCATTCCTGCGTGACAAAAAGAATACATCGACTCGGCGAGATTCCCGCAACCCGCGCGTGCGGGCGGCGGAGGAGCGCGCGTGTGGAGCGCCTCCCTTCACTTCACAACCAACTCATGCCAATGGGAGAAGAGCTCAGATTATAAGTTGGTGTACATCTCTCCCAACTAGCCATGTGGTACTAAACTCTCACCACTTGACATGACAACATGAGCCTTTAGGGATTTTCAGAAATTGCTAGATGGGCCTAAAGCCCACCCCAATATTTCAACAAGTTCAACATTGAAATCGTCATCTTGGAGGATATTTTGTGGTTTGATATCCAAATGAGCAATTCTGTTCATGCACTCTGCATGAAGATAAGAGAGACCTTTATCTATGTGTGTGATAATCTTGCATCGCACCCTCCATTCCAACGGAGGACCACTACTATCGTGTCGACAATAGATCCACTTGTCTAAGGATTCTTTGGGCATATACGCATAAACCAATAGCCTACGGGATTTCTCTGCACAAAAACCAAACAGCCTCACCAAATTGATATGATGAATGATGCCGATTGTCTGAACCTCTCCCAAGAATTTTATTTTCCCCGGCATGCTCGATCCAAACGTTTTACTGCAATTGTTTCCTCACCAAGCTGTCCTTTGGAAACATACCCAAATCCTCCTTCCCCAAGCTTGTCGCTAACTGTTGATATGTGAACCTCGTAGGTGTTCCTTGTAGGTTTCCGAAATCTTCCTCCTCGTCCTCCATCTCCTAACGTAGTCGTGTCCTTCGTATATGTACGATGAAAAGGATTATAGCTACAATGACTATGAAACCTAGTCCCGAACCGATAACCGAAATCACGGCTAATTTCCTGGATCTCGTGTTGTTTGTTGCGCACCAGCATTAGGCGCAGGAGGGTAATTTGGAGGAGAATACGTTATATCGATCGGGAACAAAGGACGACCTGGTAAATTGGGCAACCACCCAACACGATCGTCCAGACGTTTCTTCGGGAACAAAAGACGACCAGTGGTAATTGGTGCCCGTAGGGCAAGTGAACACAGTGCTCGAGCTATCATCCCTTGAGTAGCTATATGCGTCTGGACGATCGTGTTGGGTGGTTGTCCAATGCCCATAGCTCTTGCAGACTAGCAAGCCATCACAGTCGCCCGTCTGGCATGACCCGCTGCCTTTGCCATTGAACGAGCAGCCGGTGCGCAGCCAAATGTGCTGCCACCGCCAATCGGCACACTAGCCTGCCACACTGTGTAGCAGCGGTGGGCGCCACTGACGAGGTGCCACTGCGGCGGCACAAAGTTCCGGCGCCGTCTCACTCGCAACTCGCAAGGATGTGGGGGTGGAGTCGCCGGCGGGCCATCTTGGCGCCCTCCTCACTGGTTTTTCCTTCCGAGACTACCATGCAGACCTGTGAATAATGGTTCAGTGCTAAATGATGCAGCACCGAGAGCTGTGTTTACATTTTATTGAAGTTTGGAACAGAACCATTTCCACCGATCTATATAAAAAGTTAATTTTTCACCAAATTTGGCATTGGCGCTGTGGTGCAGACCAACCACACTTTCCTCTCGGCTGCTGTGGATCGCGTCACTGGCGCCCAATGCCTTGTGGCGTGGGATTATGTCTGCCGCTCCAAGGCCGAGGGCGGCCTCGGCGTGCGCTCGCTGGCGGACCAGAACAAGTGCCTGCAAGTTAAACTCCTTCACCGCCTGCACACGGCCGTCGACGAGTCCTGGTCGCGCTGGGTTTGGGCGGCGCTGGACGGCGAACCACTCGACGAAGGGAAGCATGCCGCCAACCTCTGCGGCACGCACTGGCAATCGCTCCTGCTCAACCTCCCGCTCTACCGCTGCATCTCGCGTGTCCAGCTGGGGGACGGTCGGCGCACTGCGTTCTGGCTGGACTCGTGGCTGCCCTCCTGCCCGCTCGCGCACTCCATGCCCGAGCTCTTCTCCCACTGCACCAAGCAGCACGCCTCCGTCAAGCTTGTCGTGGACGGTGGTCTGGATCCCTCCTTGTGCCACGGCTCTCAGCCACGGCCGTCACCCAACGTCGCGCCCTCTCACCGTTCTGGCCGGCACGCACCTGTCGCCTGACGTCGATCAGCGGGTACTCCCGCTCTGTGGCGGCGCCGATGGGAAACTGCGCACCTCCTCCCTCTACAAGCTTTGCACCATCGGCGGCGAGAAAGCCGGATGATATGAGTTCGTCTGGCGCAACCATGCCCCCTCCCGGGTCCGTTTCTTCGCCTGGCTGCTCGTGCAGAGCCGGGTCCAGTGTCGTGCCAACCTCCATCGCAAGGGGAATCTCACTGCGGCGGAGAGCGGCTGCCCCATCTGCAGCGCCCCGCTCGAGACCGCCGACCACCTCTTCTTCGAATGCCCGTTTGCGCGCCGCTTTTGGGACGCGCTCGGGTCGCCGCCCTGTCGTGTGTCCGACGCCGTACTCTGCTGTCTGCCTACGTCCGCGCCGCCTGAATCTGCATCGACGCTGCGCCTCCTCTGCATGTGGCACCTCTGGAAGCAAAGGAATGAGGTCGTTTTCAACAAGCTCGTGCCCTCCCTCTCTCTGGTCCGCAAGAACTGCCGCGACGACGCGGTCCTCTGGCACGCCCGCCTCCCCATGGAACGCCGAGATGATGTAGATCTCTGGCTCACCTATCTTCTCCCCGAGCGACCCTTGTAGATACTGATGTTGTTCTATACTCGAGCTCGCCCCCCTCTCGGCGATGTCTCCCCCCTTGTAAATTTGTGCTCTGTAAAAGGGATTTCACCCTTTTTTCCTTGTGAAAAATAAATGAAAATTTAGGTGGGAGCCTGTGTGCTCTCCCCGGTGAACGCTCTAAAAAAAACCATACTTTCCAGTCTGCCAAGATGATCGACATAACTTGACGGCACGGCAGGCACACAGTGAAGCGCGCTATTCATGCTATAGTGCTGCGTACCATGAAAGATCTGGACCTGCTCGTCTTTCTCTTGTCTCTCCATTAAAGGGCTGTCAAAAGTGAGTGATTCTAGGTAGGTGGCAGGTCGAGCCTTCTCAATCGACAATTGTACCTTGATCTGCCATGCGAGCAAAGCACATAATTGCAGACGTTTTCCACCACACAAACCACACAAATAGCAATCGATTGAAGCTTTAAAACGCCTGACTCCACCGGTCAGCTACACGTACCGGGCATCATGGAGAAGAAGACGGTCGTCCTGTACCCGGGTCTGGCCGTGAGCCACTTCGTCCCGATGATGCATCTCGCGGGCGCCCTCCTGGAGCATGGCTACGCCGTCTCTGTCGCGCTCATCGAACCCAGCATCAAGGAGGACATGGCCTTCAGCGCGGTCGTCCGCAGCGCCGCTGCCTCCATGCCGTCTGTCCGCTTCCACACCCTCCCGGCGGTGGAGGACCCGCCCGACTAACACACGACGCGCAGTTCATCCTACGGTACTTCGACCTCGTGCGGCGCTACAACAAGCGCCTCCACAGCTTCCTACGCTCATCGCCGACGCGTGTCCACGCCGTGGTCGTCGACTCGCTGTCCAATGAAGCCATCCGCGTCGTGAAGAGGCTCGGGATCCCTGGCTACACCTTGTTCACCTGCAGCGCCGCTTCCCTCGCCGCATTCGTCCAGCTTCCCATGGTCCTGGCGGAGGCCCGCACGAGCTCCAGGGAGCTCCTAGGGGATGCCCCCCTCGACCTCTTTGGCCTTCCTCCCATGCCAGCCTCGCACCTGTTAGCCGAGTTGCTGGAGGACCCGGAGAGCGACACCTATGAGGCAATGATGGAGCTGCTGCGCCGGATTCCGGAGGCCGACGGCACGCTGGTGAACACGTTTGAGTCCCTAGAGGCTCAGGCGGTGGCTGCTCTAAGGGACCCTCGGTGTCTCCCCGACAGGGTGCTTCCCCCGGTGTACTGCGTCGGGCCGTTTGTCGGTAGCATCGACAAGGCGGGAGATCCCCGGCACGAGTGCCTCGCCTGGCTAGACGGCCAGCCGGACCGTAGCGTCGTGTTCCTCTGCTTCGGGAGTGTCGGTGCAGGGAACCACTCGGAGGAGCAGCTCAGGAGATCGCCGTTGGCCTCGAGGAGTCCGGCCACCGCTTCCTGTGGGTCGTGCGAGCCCCAACCAGCAACGACGAACCCAATGCCGACCCCGACCTCGACGCTCTCCTGCCGAACGGGTTCTTTGAGCGCACCGTTGGCCGTGGCCTCGTGGTCAAGCTGTGGGCGCCGCAGGTGGACGTGCTCCATCACAGGGCATTGGGCGTGTTCGTGACGCACTGCGGGTGGAACTCGGTGCTGGAGGGAGTCACGGCGGGCGTGCCGATGCTGTGCTGGCCGCTCCATTCCGAGCAGAAGATGAACAAGGTTCTGATGGTGGGGAACATGGGTGTCGGCTTGGAGATGGTAGGGTGGCAGCAGGGGCTGGTCAAAGCCGGCGAGGTTGAGAGCAAAATTAGGCTTGTCATGGAGTCCGAGGAAGGCAGAGACCTGAGGGAGCGGGTGGAGGCGCACAAGAAGGGCGCCTCGGTAGCTTGCAACCATGGCGGGTCTTCGAGTCTGGCGTTTGCTCAGTTCTTGGCGTACATTGACAGCCGGCAGGATGGTGCCGGCAGCGAGTGATACCTGAGCTAGCTTGGCATAAATTACATGTTTCTTCCCTATGGGCTATGAAATTGCGTTTATTCTTTTTTCCTTCTTTTAAATTTGATGAAAATCAAGCGCCTGTATGTTTCCGTGCTTCTCGTGTGCTGTTGGCTTAAGGTGACATCTTGGTGCAGCAAGACGGGCCCTCCAAATGACCCCCCCCAATGGGGTCCGGACGCAAAAAACCGCCACCAGCGGCACCCCAAAGGGTCGCCCCGACCAATTTCATGTACGACATTCCCAAAAGGGGATGCCGGACATAGGGCGGACATGCGTCTGACAGGGGCGGCCCACCCGTCATACAGAGAGGCCGCCGTGCCCGTGTTAATGAGGGCGCGCATGAGGCCGTTCCGCCTGCGTTAATGGCGCCCAGTCGCCGGGCGGTTTCCCAGACGACGCGACTGGACGGCAGGGGAGGCGACGGGACGGCGGCACGACTGTCATCACGCGTCGGATTAACGCCGGCGACAGCGTGCGCGGCAATCCACGTGCCGGCGTCGCGGCGTTCCCACGCAACGCATTTACGCTGGCGCGGATGCTCGCGCACCGCCCAGCTCCCTCGCCGCACCCATAAAAAGGGCCTCGCCGCACTCTCATCTCCCACGCCTCTCTCATCTCTCCCTCACCTCCCCGTTTCCCACACCCTCTGCACCCATGGCGAACAACGGTGAGGCGGGCAGCAGCAGGCGCAGCGGCCGGACGATCGGCACGGAGGAGGCGTGGGACCTGTACCGGTACGGCCTGCTGGTGCTGCCGGATTCCCGCCAGCCCTCGGGGTGGCGTACGTCCCCCAACGGCGGGCTCCCCGTCCCCGCGCTGCCGCAGACGCCGGATCAAATCCGGCGCGACATCGTGCGGCGTCGCTCGTGGCTGACGCCCCAACAGCGTGCCCTGCCCGAATTCGACGACAACAACTGGGCGGCGTGGCTCCGGCGTTTCGAGCGCGAGCACAACGAGGTGCTCGTCGCCTACGACGGCCCGACACCGCCGGGCCGCCACAACGCGGTAGGCCGTCACCTGTGGTGGGACGGCACCGGCCACACCGTGGCCTCCGCGATCGAGGCCGTGCGGCAGCACGCGCTGGCGGGGAACACCACCCCGTTGCGGCTGATGCCAGTGTGGCCACGACACAACGGCCGCCAGGAGGAGCGCCAGTCCCGGGCGCCGCGCCGCAGCTGCCGGCCGATGAAGGAGGAGCGCCGCTCGCCGCCTCGTCGTGGTGGAGGTGACGGCGGCATCGTCATCCACGAACGCCGCGAACAACGGCGTTCCCCACCGCGCGGCAGGCTCTACCTGCGCCGCCATTGTTCGACGGAACTCCGGAAACAGCTCAGGTATAATTCGGACCATAGTTCAGAGTAGGAGATTCATCAGACCTTTGAGAATGTATTGTTGTGCAAATGTTGGTTGGCCACTAGCATGGATCCTATTTGTGGAACCGAGCAAAAGGGCTCGAGTTATTGTGAGAAGATCCACACGTTGTATCAGCAACAAAAGTACTATGTCGAGCCGAACCCAATCCATACCACGCACAAGCCGGCTCTCTACAACATAGATGGGCGGTCATCCGAGAGTCCATGAACAAGTTTAGCGGGTCTTATGCACAAGTGCAAAAGAGGAATCAAAGTGATGTTGGGATGGATAGCCACATAAGTGTTGATGTTTCATTGCTTATCATTTTACATTTTTCGTTACTTGGCATTGCATCTACTCCCTCCGTTCCTAAATATAAGATGTTTTAGCTTTTGTCCAAATTCAAATATTTGTAGATGTATGTTGACATGTTTTAATGTGTATGTACACTCATTTAGGGTTGCACCTAACCCACATGTGAGCTAGATAGAACATCTTATATTGTGAAACGGAGGGAGTATCTTATTGGATTGCATTTTGATTAATTTTTAGATGGGTTTGGCCGTCACTTTGTTGTTGGGATGATTGAATGGTAAACCGATGTGGTGCACCCTACTTGGCATTCTTGTGTCGGTTATTTGAATTGTTGAAAAAAAAATTCGGTTTGTAAACCTTAAGACTAATTTCAATTCGGTTTGTATGAATTCTATGATTTGTGATCGATGTTGCATGTGTTTGCATGATTTTGGTCCGAAAATTTGAGGTAACGATTGAGGAGGTACACATTTGGGTGTTTCCACGTACATATAGAGGGCAGAACTAGTGGAATGTTGCGCGGCGTCACGCCGCGCTTTTTTTAGTTTCTATTTATTTGTAAATTTGTAAAAGAACTCTTTAATCGGAGTATTTGTAGTTTGCTAGCAGTAATTAGTGTTAATTCCATAAGGATTCGAGTCCGCAATTCGGAGAAGTTTGTTTATGTTGCATGTAAGTATTAACTATTTTGAATTGTTCAAATATATATGTTGTATGTTTTGTCAGACGTAGTTAGCTTTTTTTTTTGAGCATTTTTACATAGTTTAGAAAATGTCCAAATATTTAGCGGAATGAAGTATTTGTATATGTTTGTATGTTGCCATTAGTTCTTAACTGTAATTACAGGAAATGTGTTCGAAATATATCAAAATATTGACCAACTTAATTTTCGTAAGAACCAAAAGTAATTAGCATGTAGTTTTTGATTGTTTTGTCGTACTATGGACATTTTTCGAGGCGGTTTCATTCGGAGATTTGTTTTTCGAACGTGTTTTCAGTTTTCTGCAAATTGTGTAATTAAACTGGGCCGACATGTCGGAATTATAACAATTTCTGGAGCTGTTGCTTCGGGGGGAAAACTAACCTGTGGGTCGACAGCTCACGTCATGCTGACAGCAGCAACGGTCATCGCGGAGTAAATTTCCAATTTGGAATTGTTTGTACTTGAAAGTTTTTAAATCTGAAAAATTTCGGAATAAAAAA
This sequence comes from Poa pratensis, assembly GCA_947311845.1. NCBI lineage: Eukaryota > Viridiplantae > Streptophyta > Magnoliopsida > Poales > Poaceae > Poa > Poa pratensis. Next base: position 163,797,771 of record CAMZMU010000074.1, read on the forward strand.
AAGAACACGGAGATAGGACGCGTCTGTTGTAGTTGGAAATGTGAAACGTGTCAGAATTTGTCGTTTGGGATAATTTGAAAAAGTCAACAAATTTGAATGTTCGATTATGTTTGTATGTTGCCATAAATAATTAATTTAGCTTCCTAATCGGAAGATGTGTATCCTGTGAGCATTTAGTAAAGTTAATATATAATTTGAAGAGTTGCATCTGAATTTCATACTTGTAGGAATTTTTTTTGCCAAAGAATTACATAATTCAAATGTTCAGTTAGAGTTCATAATCAGAGGGAGTACATAATGTGAGCATTTGTTATGTTGAGCTGCACATAATCATGGGGAATGCATTTGTTTTTTCTTACAATTTTCACCAATTAAAAATGTTCCAATCCTTTTTCCCTTCTAAATAGTTGGAATTTTTTTGTGACCATTTTTCTACATTTTAGAGTATTTTCTTTTTTGAAGCAATTTAAAATGTTCAAAAATTATTAATCTTGAATTTAAGTCCATAGCGGATGGAAATGCACATTTATTAATTCGGATTCTGTAGCTGGAAAATTTTGTTAAACTCGACTCCATATAATTAGAGCAAAATTCAGATGGTACAACTCCATATGTTCAAGTGTTTTGCCCTGTTTGGATATTTACAAATTGTGAGAAATTGGTTTGAATTTATTTGGAGTTGTATTTTAAAAGATACAAAAAAAATGGAAAAAGAAAAGCAGAAAAAAAGGGTCCGAGCCAGCCGTCCCGCCGGCCCAGCCCGGCCCAGCAGCCATCCCGCTAGCCCAACCCAAGGCTCGGTGACGCCACGCTGGCGTCACCTGGGGGCGAAGCCGCTGCGGCGGCGAGGGCGTCGCCGGCGCGGAACCACCGCGAGAGGCGGCGCACGCGCAGGCGCGCTGGAAGCACGGCGACGCGGCCTACCTGGATCTGGCGGCGCCGCCGCTTTTAGGCCGCCGGAGCGTCGCCGGCGGCGCCCAAATGCGGCGGACTGGCAGCGGGACGGCGTCGTCGATTCCGACGCCGGCGAGGCGTCCCGGGAAGCGAAACTTGGCGAGGAGGTAGGGGCGGCGACGGTGAACCTCTCCGTGCCCTTGGATTCGTCCGGAGAGGACCGTGGCGGCCGCGCACCGCGGCGGCGACGCCGGCGACCACCGCGGTGTCGCGGGAGAGAGAAAGGGGGGGGGGGGGAGTGTTCGCAGTTTTTCCACGGGATCCCTGTATTTTCTGTAATTTGCGTCTTGGTCCTTCTCTTTGGTAAAGTTTGGACTGCGGAGCAGTGGTGTGATCTTTGAAGGGTGTTTTTTCAAAAACATCACGGGCGTGTACTGTATGCCGTCGGATCGCCGGTCGACGGAACGGATCGACGACTGTTCAATACTGTAGCAGACTGTAGCTGCTACAGTGCGTGGCTCTCACAATTCGCGATATAATCCAACTTTTATATACTTAGGATTTCGCCAATCCGATTGGAGATGCTCTCGGTCAATCAAAATCCACCATCGTCAGTCACATCTGGTCGCAACCCATTTGTGGAGACTTGTCCACCGGGATCTGCTGAACTGTATGGTCTGAAAATATCATTCGCAAAACCAGTCAACAATCTAGTCATTTGGCTACCGTGTTAAGACCATCTGCCAGAACGTGTGAATTATGAAAATAGCCCAGCGCCTGCTCTCTTGGTCTCTTTTACTTGTATCTCCCCATACGGGCAGGGGCAGGCCCCGGCATCCCTCTCACTAGCAACAAATTCCAAATCATGTGCAGCTATGGCTCAGTGGTGCCCCTGGTTCTTATGGGCCTGGTGGCTACCGCTGATGTTCGTCCTCACGGCGGCTGATGAACAGGTTGAGGAGGGCTGCTGTAACCCATTTATTATTTCGGCCCGTAACCGAAACCTTGGTCGCAACCCATTTGTGCAGACTTGTCCACCGGGATCTGCTGAACTGTATGGTCTGAAAAAATCATTCACAAAACCAGTCAACAATCTAGTCATTTGGCTACCGTGTTAAGACCGTCTGCCAGAACGTGTGAATGAAAATAGCCCAGCGCCGGCTCTCTCTTGGTTTCTTTACTTGTATCTCCCATACGGGCAGGGGCATGCCTCGGCATCCTTCTCACTAGCAAATCCTGTGCAGCTATGGCTCAGTGCCGCTGGTTCTTTTGGGCCTGGTGGCTACCGCTGATGTTCGCGGCTGATGAACTGGTGGGGGAGGGCTGCTCCGGCTCGCCCAATAGGGGCAGCAACCTGACCATCTCCCACCCGTTCTGGCTCGCTGACCCGGAGACGGGAAGATTGTGTGGTGCCTTGGACTTCCAGTCGATTGCTCCAACAACAATACTCCAATTCTACGGAGCTCTGGAGTCTATGGCTTTTCCATCGTACCTCTCTACAGTTTTCCGTTGCACTGCATTGGTGGAGACTTGTCTAGATGTACCTGGACGTGTGGATGAAAGCTAGTCATTTGGCCACCGTGTGAAGACCGTCCCGTGAACGTGTGGACGAAGAGTCGAATACCGTCTCCCTCGACGTGTGGATGAAGAAAGTCTCACTGTAGAATATATCGTCTCTCTTACTTGTATCTTCCCAAGCGGCCAGGCACTAGTAAAAGTTCCAAATCCTGTGCTGCGATGTCTCCGAGACTCTGGTTCTTCTGGCTTGGTGGTTACCGCTGATGCTAGTCGTTGTGGCAGCGGCCGAGGAGCAAGCGGAAGGCTGCTCGGCTAAGAGATGCGGCAACCTCACCATCTCCGACCCGTTCTGGCTCGCTGACCCGGAGACCGGAAAATTTTGTGGTGTCTTGGACTTCGAGGTCGATTGCTCCAACAACAATACTCCAATTCTACGGACCTCTGGTATCTACGGATTTGAGATCCTCGCCATCAGTTACGAGGAACGCAGCCTGCATGCCGTCGGCCAAAGGCAGCTCAAGCTGCCACGTCCAGAGCTGGAACACCTCTGCCCAGCTTAGCCCCCGTTTAGGATCAGCCCGGCCAACCTGAACCTCATCTTTTACAACTGCACGAGAACAGCGGCGGCAGCGGCGGCGGCGGGGATGGTGAAGACGAGATGCGTCAACGAGAGCGGCGCGTTCGTCCGTGCGGGAGGGCTCTACAATGAGACGAGCGACTACGCCAACTACGCTGTAGAGGGTTGCGACGCTACCGTCGTGCCAGTCTTGGGCTCGACGTCGTCTGGCGAGGCCAACGCCAGTGACTATGAGCAGCTGATAAGCGATGGCTTCCTCCTGTCGTGGGAAGTTCCTCCCCTTGAAGTTGCTGGTAAGTTGTTCATCCATCAAATCATCTATCAACCAAGTGCCTTAAATTCGCCAAGATTTCCCTTTTTGAAGAACACTATATCTCAATCATGTCAGTACTATTACTTTCCAGTGACAGAGAGCACATCTTGCTTTACTCTTGCTTTAACAATTAATTTATCGTGTAAATAAACTTGAAGTTGCCTTGGGAAATGCTGAGAGAGGCAGAGAGAAGTGCTATGGTGCTGCGATCAAAGGAGCACACTCAGTCATCAATTGTTGTGCTGAACCATTCAGTATTTTGTTCTGAAAAAACAATGCTCAGAAGTCAGAATAGGGTAAATTGCCAAGAAAAACTTGCCGAGAATACAGCTGGTCCATGAGCTGCACATTAAACTGAGCTGGTCCGAGTAACGAAAATGTGCATATGAAAAAAAGAATACACTACAGCTCGTCCGAATCCAATTTTCCCAAAAAATTAGCCTTGACAAGATTGCAGCTTGTCCAAACACGTGCAAATCAGTGGCGGACGCAGCGTCCCGGTTCCGGCCGGCCGGTACCTGTATTTTTATGGTATTTGTCCAAAACAATAGCGTATTAAACATTTATATTAACAGTTTGCCTGGGCTTTAAAGTATTTCTGGGTCCGCCACTGGTGCAAATAATAGGTCTAATAACAACTGCAACGAAATCCTCTGGCCACCACCGCCAGCATGGGCACATGTGAGCTCCGCGGATGGTCTTGGGTCCAATACGTACGTCCAAGACAGTTTAGCTCATACGCTTGGCTCGCCGGCGGGTACAACAGGTCGGTGGAGGGGAACTGCACGGTGTCCATGATGCACGTGTTGGGGTACACGTTGCTGCGTGGCGTGCATGGACAGCGGCGGGCTCTGCCAGATCAACAACACCTACCATATATTCAAGCGCCACTGCGGCGTATGCCTCACATCCCGTCTGCACCAGTAACTAATTTTTTTTCAAGGACACGCAGCACAAAGTTGCGGACATCTCATTAAGAATGGAAATAGAATGTTGCGATTACATGTGGCCAGAACCACCGCCAGGAAAACTCTATGCTACTCCTCCGATGACCTGCTCTAGTCCTCGCACTCTCCCACATTACAAGTTCGTTACACATGCTTTTTACAATGTTATTCATGCTAGACTGTACTCCTTCAAACACCCGCGCATTTCTCTCATGCCAGATCTTCCTCATGCCTGCAATCAAGAAAGTTGCCAAGATCCTTCTTTGTTTACCTCTGCATCTTGTAAGCACGCTGTTCCACCAGTCCTTCACCATGGTTGTACCTTGGGGTGTGATGTCCTGAATCTTCTTTGCTTGGCAAAAACGGAACCAAAGGGTTTTTGCAAAAGAGCAGTTCACCATTATGTGATCTATATGGTTTCCGGTTCTTGGTCGCATAATGTGCATACAGTCGGGCCCTGTAATCCTCTCTTTGCGAGCCTGTCCGCTGTCCAGCATCGGTCTCTCATCACTAGCCAGCTGAAGAATTTTTCTTTCAATGGTGCCCTGCTTTTCCAAAGTGTTACTACATAGCTTGCTTCAGTTTTGCAAAAAAAGAAGACGAGATAGGCTGATTTTGCCGAGTACTGCCCGTTTGCTGTCAGCCGCCAACTGAAACTGTCCTCTATTCTTGACAGTGTGATCTTCTCCCTGATGGTGCACCATAAGTGCATGAATTGTACAATGGCTGATAGAGATAAATTGCCTCTAATGTCCTTGACCCATCTCCCATCTTGGAGAGCCTCTGCAACAGTTCTTCGCTTTGCCCCTCTTGCCGTGGCGAATTTCAGAAGGTCAGGAGCCATGTCATATGGACTGCGCCCTTCCAGCCATCTATCATACCAAAACAATGTTTTGTCGCCCTTCCCAATACAGCAGCTCATGGCTGCTTTGAACAGATTTTCAGCCTCCGGTGATAGTTTGAATTGCAGCCCAGACCAAGCTCTTAGCTCTCCGACTTTCTTGTACCATCTCCAGCGCATTCACAGTGCATCATTTAGATACTTGATGTTATGCAGCCCTAAGCCTCCGTATTTGGTGGGCATGCAGACTTTGCTCCAGGCCACTCTGCAGTTGCCACCATTCGCCTCTCCCCCTGCATACCATAAGAAGCTTCGGCAAATCTTGTTGATTTTCTTGATCACCCACTGCGGCAGGTCCAAAGAGAGCATATGGTATATAGTGATAGCCGCCAACACCGTTTTAATCAGGAGCAAGCGTCCGCTAGGGCTAACATATGTGTAGTATTTTAAATTTCTCTTTACCGCATTTTAAACTTGGTAGTATTGCTAATCTTCAGGCTTGGGAAATTATCACGTATCCCATTAATTACCCCAAACGAGTTAGGCCACAATAAGTTTTACCTGTAAAATAGAGAATTTAATTAGCACACTAAGTTCTGATTTAGAGCAGATTTACAGGAAAAAAGAACACAGCATGCGTGTCCATGCTAATTACTACACTATGCTACCAGTCTACTCCTATAGTTGTACAGAGGACATTTCCAGAAAAAATTAACACATCACTCATGTTCCAACTAATTGCTATGCACGCTGAAATGTAACATCCAATGCAATGCCATTGAAACACATACTTATAAGTCACAGTGTATGCAATCTCTTATACTGCCTATTAAATCTACACAGACCTATAACTTTTTTTAATTGCATATTAGAAAATAGCAGTAATGTGTTTTTTCGTACTTCAGTCAAAAGAAAGTCAGATATGTAGTCCATGTTTTATTGTACTTCATTATCTTGTAATGTGTTTTTTTATATTTCATGGAAGAATATTGAAGGTTCATATACGATGCCTATTTCTTTCTTTTGGAAAAACAACCAACGTACTACTATTTGATGCCATTGTTATTTACTAATAAATGATATGTTATATTCCAGGTAGCGAGAGGACTTTCAAGAAGATCATGCTAATAGGTATGCTAAAACTTTTCGATCTTCCCACATGCAGTGATTTAAATATCAGTGTGATTTCTTTTACTATGATGAAATACCATCTTCAAAATTTATCTTGTCAGTAATGAATGAAAAACCGAAACAAGAAACTCTCATGTGTGCATAATATAAGAGTGATCACGTTATAGCCTCTAGCTTGTTAGTACTTTTGCCAACAAGTACTCCTTAAGAAACAAGAAGATAGACTGTATTATAACTTCTGATTATAACATGTACCTCCTCTCAGGTTCGACATCATCAGCTGCAACCTTGCTCTTTACATGTATTTACTTCTTGATATGGCATAGAAAGGGAAAAAGACTATGGTTTCTCCTTTGCAAGAAGACTAGCAGCAACACTGAAAAAAATTGTGAGGCCATGATAGTATCTTATGGATCCCTAGCTCCAAAAAGATACATGTACTCAAAGGTAATGAAGATAACGTCTTCTCACAGTGATCAGCTTGGAAGAGGTGGTTATGGTGTGGTTTTCAAAGGAAGACTGCACGATGGTGCTCTGGTTGCTGTGAAATTCTTGCACGACTGCAAAGGGAATGGGGACGAATTTGTGAATGAGGTTATGTGCATCGGCAGGACCTCTCATGTTAATGTTGTTAGATTGCATGGATTTTGTTTGGAGGGATCAAAACGAGCGCTTGTATACGAGTACATGCCCAACGGTTCCATGGATAAGTACATTTACTCAGAGAACCCAAAAGAAACTCTAGGATGGGAGAGGCTCTATGCGATAGCAATCAGAATTGCTCGTGGCCTAGAATACTTGCACCATAGTTGTACTACACGGATTGTTCATTTTGATGTCAAGCCTCAAAATATCCTTCTAGACAAAGATTTTAACCAGAAGATTGCTGATTTTGGTCTAGCTAGATTATGTCTTACAAAGGAGAGTAGATTTTCAATGACTGGTACTAGAGGAACAATTGGATTCATTGCTCCAGAAGTACACTATCGAACCTTTGGAGTGGTGTCAACAAAGTCAGATGTTTATAGTTATGGAAGGATGCTGCTAGAGATGGTTGGAGGTAGGAGAAACGTAAAATCAATTGTTGAAAAGTACAGCGAGAAGTATTTTCCAGATTGGATTTACGAACACTTTGCGCAAGATGATGGACTACAAGCATGTGAAGTCACAGGAGAAATTGAGGAAATCGCGAGAAAGATGATCCTGATTGGCTTGTGGTGCATACAAGTAATACCTTTGCATCGCCCCACTATAACAAAAGTTCTAGAAATGTTTGAGAAATGCTTAGATGAATTGGACATGCCGCCGAAGCAGAATTTCTGTGAACTACTGTAAGATATTTCTCCCTTATGTTTGCCCCTTTAGTTTCCTGTGAAATTATTATTTTGCAGTAACTTGACCTATGCACTTATATCTCATTCCAGAGAAAGTTCAGCTCACAATCTTGATGTACAAAGTGCAAGTTCTACTAGACCTGAAGAGACAAGACTTTTGGATTCAAAAGTGCAACGACCGCCACCTCTTTGAGATGATAAGCCCTTGTTTTCTAAGTTCGAACTGCTAAAAGGCAGAGGACTACTAATACCTTGAAGACTAGAAATTTCCTCTAGAATGTGCCGGACGAGATTTAGGATATATTTCAGAATCCGGATGTATAAAGTGTGTTCATCTAAACATTGTTTACATATATTCTTAGCAAGAAAATTTATCGTTGAAACGGGAAGGCGCATACTTACTTGGTCCTCTCGATAGGTGGTATCCGCGCAAGCAAACATCACTGCACTTTTCCATTCCTAAAGCTAAGAGCCAAAGAATTACTCTCAGGAGGCCGAATGGTTATTTCCATTCTGGGGAGGCAGGATGATGGAATTACCTCAAAATTATTTAACATATGGGAAACCGCACTTCAGGTTCTTAGTGTTATGACCTTAGAGGTATTTTTGTTAGCTTTCTTGCATATGACTTTATCATCTGCTAACCAATGCGCAAGTACTTAATCTTCTGTTATGATTAATAGGGTGTGATCGACAAAGCTAAGTTTGATTCTTTCTACATGCCGATGTATGGACCTTTCAGTGAAGAGCTTGAGGATATCATCAAAGAAGAGGGCTCCTTTTCGTTCAAGGAGATGCTAGTGCATGACTTTACAAGTGACATGGACTCTTCGTTCTTCACTCCAAATAGGTTCGTCCACCCGATGAGAGCTATCTTTGAGCCAATAATTGTACAACATTTTGGAGACGTGATGGATGAATTCGTGAGGACCGCAAAGCGGCTATGGAGCCTGGACGGAATCTTAAGGAATCAGCTTTCCAGATAAGCATGGATCTCTGTATCGCTCACCAAGGCATGATCAAGTAATCAGCTAGTGTGTTATTTGTGACTGCTGCTTTCATGACTACACAGCCATTAATGAATTTCAACCAATCCTTACGTAATGTATGTGTATGTTTGTAAACTGCATCATGCATGTGTAATTGAATGTTTTCACTGAAGCACAAACAATTTTTATCGAACTCCTCCGGTCCCGTCTCTCTGTGTTTGTGCTTCGTGCCCCCTAGTGGGACCGATTGTTACTGTTGTAATCGTTTATGAAGTTTGCATGTGTTATATGCCAGCCCAGTGCGTCTTCTAGTGACGGACTGCCGCTGTGATGCCGCCACTCTTTGATGATTCCGTCGGTGTTCGCCTCTGGTTTGTACTCCAGGCATTCCCCTTTCTGTGGTATTGTGTGCTCTGGGTGCCAGGGGATATGATGGGTATGAATACATTGGGTGAAACTGGGGCGAGCTCGGGGGAGGGCGTGGGTTCTAGGGCTTGACCGGTGGCGGCCTTGGTCAGGACAAGGCGGTGAGGTCAGGAGCGAAGGTCAGGACGTGGAAGTAAAGGGAGCAATGCCGCAAAGGCCTCCCCTTGAAGTACAACCAGGTTTGTGAGCATCGTCTGTGCCATCTGCGGGACACATGCTCCCGAGGGATGGCAGTGGATGAATGTTGGGCAGCGGAGCCGACGGCCTGGTGGGGTTGCACATGGACTGCTGGAGTAGAAGAGAAAGGTGAATCCCACCAAGATTTATGTCGCCACCTGCACCATATCCTCTTTCCTCCATCTCCTTCTCCTATGGCATATACTAGATTCGAACGGCGCGGCTCGCCGCGCAGCACTTGTTTCTTCTTTAAATTTCTTGCCCGTGGTTGCCACAATTTATACAGATCACTTAAATGAAATTTATATCTATATGAATTTGATCACAAGTATATAGATCTGAAAGTATATTTTTCAGATCGTATGAAATCAGTAATCAGAACATCATACAATAAAAGTCTCAAGCAACAGGAAGATCAAAGCAATGGGAAAGTAATCTAGAAATTCACACCGCATTTAATACATAAGGTGGATTGGGAAATATAATCTCAGATACCCACACCTTTGGTCCTAGACGATGACAGAACCAAATATAAACCTACGGGTTGCTGGGACAGTCACTTTGTACATGCAGTCTAAGTCTGTTCTACTGGTATGGAGCACCTCCATTTACGCCCTGCGACCTATAAAGGAGGAGCATTGACACATTATTAGGTGTTGAGAAATAAATTGGGGAACTGTAAGATCCGTGTGCTTAAACTGGATTACCTACCGTCAAGCACCAGTTTGGGGTTTTTCGATTTAAAGCCGTGACGGCAGAGCTAAACACCGGCATATAGTTGTTCCCTATTTTTTGTGATGAACACAATAGGGTACATCACTTGTAACGAAATGCAGTATAAGAAAACAAAGAAACGTGATATGTTAAGTATCTAGAACCATACCTAGTAGTGTCTTTATTGAACCCCTGCACAGGTAAATAAACAAAGCAAAGATAACTCGGTTAGAACGATAGACATGTGCATTAAACTAACTGTCTGAAAATTTGGAATAAGAATGAATTGTCAAATGGTTTACCCAGCAGATGTCTCTTGATTGATCTTAGGTTTCCTGTGAGCGGCTTTCTGAAACATTGAAATCAAGATTATAAGAAGCAGTAGCACGTGTCGGTAAGGATCAGATGTCTTTCTCTCTGAAGCAAAACTTATGGACGGAGTTTTGTGCTCGACCTTACCAAAATTGTCAGCACGCTCAACAGCCGCGGCAAACTCGTGCTCTAGGATTTCAACAACATGGCTTGATAAATATAGAAACTCATGCCATGAACTACTATGATCTTTTTACCATTTGCAACTTCATAAATATGCTCACACAATCTTTAATTGTGGTTTAGAGTGTATCATTATGTACTTACTATGACTATACCGCAAGTGACTTGATTTTTTTATAGCTCCAGAATCCAACCCAAAATTTCCAGTTTTCAAGTTCTGTCAAAATACTGGCTGCAATGCATGTTCTTTGATTTTTCTAAATTCAAATCAGCTCCGTTTAAGCTGCTATCTGGAACAAAAACATCAAAATAACAAAGAGAATGGTCTAATTTAAATACGCTTTCAAAGGACTATACATTTTTTCCTATTGTTCGTCTTACCCGTGGTATTTGAAAAAAATAGAAAAGATAAATGCCTTGGTATTACTTAGAATTCAAGAGTATAAGACACGCAGAGCAGCTCAAAGATTAGGCCCCTATCGAACAGCAGATTATCTTCCTTCTCAACTTGATTATCTTAAATAAATAACATTACCTTGTCTCAAATGCAGAGGACTGAAAATTTTAATAGTTAAAACCACGTGCTTCTCAATTTAGATATATAGCAGAATAGAGTTGCCAATCATACACAAAGTCTTATTGCCAAACCAATAAAGCAGCCTCACAGTGGCAGATAGAAGCATCATTAAATTAAGTGATGAAATTATTGCACGGTAACAATTTTTTAGACAATGATCAAAAGAAAGAAGACAAATATCAACCACAAACAAAAGGACAGAATATCTTTGAATCAACTGGCAGCAATAAAAATGCATGCTTGTAAATCGGTAGAAAGACTTAAGAGGCAGTAAGAAGAGGGCAGCTGCAGATTACCTGTGAAGAGAGCAGGCATATCAGTAGGCCTTGGGAAATCAGCGATAGGAGTATAATCAAAAGTGCAAAAGAGGCATTCTTGTTTCACAACAAACCTTTCTTCAACAGATGTGTAGCGGCCAAATTTAATCATCAAGCGAGCTTCAAATTGTTGGATATGCCATGAAAATCCCGATATCATAGACCTTTGCATCTTCAAGTGCCCTCCCCTCTCAGTGAGCTTCAAACCTGTAGATTCAGCAATTTTTCTGCCCGTTATCCTCATGTATTGCACACATTAATAAGAAGACAGTTAATAACTTAGCCAGGAATATAACCTATATAGGAAGAAAATGATTTAACACAGTAGATGAACATATTTTACATAATATACAGATAATAGCAATATAGTAGCACCTGACAGCTTGGCATAGTAGTTTGGTAGTAAATTTCTAGCAGATATACCCGGTAACTACAAATAGACAGGCAGATGGAAAATCCTACAGATTATAATTTACAGCTCAAAAGTGAGCAAATGTCGGTTGATTTGGTCCTTCACGTTAAAACCTGGCACGATATTAATTGGCACGGTGACACTAAATCCTGCCGTGAAGGTAACTGGCAAGGTCCTAAACACAAAAACATCTAGAGAACACGTTTAACGGCATGAGCCGCGTGGAATTTCTGAGCACAAGCTTAAGAGTCAGCTGGATGCGGTTAGTTCAGGGACAGAATGGGCCGAATCAGCTACAGACAGTTCCTGAGCAGAAGGGCCATGATCAGCTAAAGACAATTCCTGATATCGTACAGTTCTCACCAATCAAACAGATAAGGGAAGATGATTGGTATCTCATACAGTAATTTGATCTACATAAATAAAAGCAGTTACACGTGCAATGGTTACATATTCTTGGATGACATGACCAAACAATAATAGAAAGCCTGGAATGCTAGAATAGAAAATATGGATACTTATTCAGTAAGCCTTTGTACGGAAGTTATGACCAAGACAAAAACACTCTGGAGAACACAAAGGAACGGGCAAAGTAAATACATAGAATGAACATGTCAAACATTGGCCGCAGCACACAATCTACCAGGCATGGGTACAGTAATTTAGTAGTCCACATCATAGTAAGACGATGAATGGACAACAATTATAACGAAGTTTACATGACAAACATACATGGAGGCATAAATACATAAGTTATGCTTAGTCCACTGATCTAACCTGGACAGTGGTAACGCCACAAGGTACCAGTGTTGCAGGTCCAACTATATCTGGCACCGGAGACGCTGCCATTTGATGTTTCAATAACAACTGGGATCCTGAACCAACAACGCATCGATCCTCGAGTGTTGGAGGTGATAATCTGCTAGAATGAACCAAAAGTGTTTCAAGTCAGTTATCAATATGAAAAATGGAAGTACACATCCCTCTATTTGACCCCAACAATGTCCTCGTATTTGGTAAACACAGATAACAATATAGTTTATACTCTGCAGAATGGAAGTATCAAAATAACAGAGGGGATGGTCTAATTCTCATATGCATTAAAATCTGGAGGCATGAAAGACTATACAATATTGTCAAACTACATGTCTTCCCCGAGTCTTCGGAAAATGAATACAAAGGCGTAACTTAGTACTAATTAGAAGGCATGAGTAGAACGTAGAGCTGTCTCAACAAATATATTTTTAATGAACAATCGAATCATTTCTATAAAATTTTACCATATTGGAACATATATCATTTCTTTGTTTCATATGCACAGATAGAGAATTACAATAAATAATCCATGTACGTTCTCATTTTAGAAAAGTGACAGATTAAGGACCTACATGTTGTTAATTGTAACTAGCAAGGTGGCCCTCGCAAATGCGAGGGCATCGTTCTCAGGGTGTTTAATCCTCTCATGATATAAATTTATTACGTCATAGATAATGGAAATATGAAATTTAAGTCAATAAATCCTTCTAGCTGCCCCAACACTTTGTATGAAGAATAAATTACTATCAAATTTCCGAAAGAATGCAATGTCACATATTCCAAAATTCTATCTTGAAACGGTATGATTGCTAATGATATTCTCTTAACTAAGAGTCCATGGATTTGTTATCTCGACATGAATATGAAACCTTGCATTGTGAATTCTTATGGTGACAATCCAATGTAATTGTACTGTTCCTCTCATCATTGTTCTCTCTAATGACCGACTGTTTAAACTCTACGTCAATGTACGTCTTGTAATTTACTCTCTTTTTTTGGTTAACACCAACTATTCCATAGGAGATCTCCAAAATCGTTCAGAAAGCGTTTTTAAACCTAACTCTTAAGGTACGGAAAGTAATTATCTTACCCTGAATCTATATCCTTACGCCAATGTGTAAATTTTGATTGGAGCAAAGCAAGTTGACATGCACATTTGCCAGACTATATCTATGTATTGCTCTGTTTATGTCGTTTAAATTTATTGTATGTATTAGTAGTCTATTTGCAAATGTTTCAAATTTCTAGATAAAGATTGTAGCCTAAACACCCGCATGCAAACACTTATTTGGATAATTATTTGTCAGATATTTTTCTACACAAATTCTATTAGTCTAATCCATCAATGCATTACCGTTGATTTATCATTCATTATATAAAAATGGTTGTGACAATATGTATATCTTATGACAAAGTTATTAGACTTAAATGAAAAATATTTTCATTTGTCATAACAATTTATTGGTAAAGACCCGGATATGCCAAACGAAAAACAGCTTGCTACATTATGGTTAGTAGCTTTCACACTGCATCTTCTGATCACTCATTGGTGTCTTTTTCTATCAAAAGAAAAATCTGAAAATAATGGCTGGCATATAACAATATAGTGTTATCCTCTACACAATCAGATTGCTAGCAGTAAGGACTTGTTTTTTATTTATTTGTGGAATGTCATGCCATATGCATGCTTATCTTCCAATATAGATAGTCTAGTCACCTAAGATAATTGTAATATAAACATGTCCTATTAAAATTGATAAGCTATTCTCACACACTCTGTTTATACAATGTTTATTCTTTTCATAATTTCCAAATTGTTCGGCACACATTTGAAACAAATTACCACACTTGACATAGCTCGCTCTCTCTTTCTCGGACACACATATCTATGAATATCAATTCTGCAGGATATATTAATTGTTAATAAGATGAATTGGTGTCACAAAAAAAAATGATAAGATGCATCAGATAAAACTGTATACATTTTAAGATTAGAGATTACATGATTTCTGTGTCGCTTCCAACCCTTGTAATGGTACATGTTGCGAAACAATTACATTGTTTCCTTCCAATCTGCTAGATTTATCCGGTTGGTGTTAGAGTGCATATGTGTGTTAGATTTTTTTTTTCCGTGCAGTCCTTTATGCGTCTTAATTTCTCATGCATGCATGCATGGATTTGTGGGACCTAGCTAGTCTGAATCGGTATAGGAAAAAACTGAATCGGTACAGGAAAAAACATTTAGATCTGAGTTTAGTACACGTATACCATCTGGACTCATTTGTACTGTTTAACCAAGTCACGACCGCATCTGTTCGTTTTTTTTTGCGGGAGCATCTGTTCGGTTATATGCCAACGTTTGTGCTAACCATATCGAGACATATTTTGTACGTATAAGCGTACAATCTTCACCGTTAATATTCTTAGTTAACGAACATGTAACGGATCAGATTATTTAGCACATGTGGCTTAACGTGGTGCCTCGAAAAACTAACTTATTTTGATTTTAGTATATAATAGATATTATTGGAATTGTATTTGTCAGCTGACAACATCAATCAGCAAATTAGTTTTGAGTAGGCTACACTTGATCAGCTGAGCAACCACTATAACCTAGCAACGCAATGGCACAAAATATATGTAATAACAAATGGCCGGAGGGACTGTTCCACTTACTATATAGTTGTATGCCTATATTGGCACACAATTGCTCTCCTGCCTGACATGGTTTGCTTTCAACGAATGATCCCCAAGATGAAGCTATAATTTACACTAATCAGTTCCACGACAGTAGCTACCAAAAGGAATCAAGTAATTATCTCAATGGTGACTTCAAATCCATGGGCCAGTTTGATTGGATCAAAATGAGCATAAATCTAAAGATACCAGTATGCAACCTGCACAATTAAGGGAAGATAGTCAGATCAAACACAAGAAAAAAGAACAGTTCCACATCCGTAGTGCAATTTTAAGCCACTGTCTATCGTAGATAGTATTTAGCAGTATCTAGATCCTGAATGTGATATGTCAAAACCTAAAGCAAGTTCAATATATGTTGGATTCCATGGGGTATGGCATGAATAAGTAATTGACTATGTGCACGTAACAACTCTCAAAAGAATGTCGGTTTTCATATGTAAAAAAATTCCTGGGACTCAAGTCGGACTTTTTATATCAATACTTTCAGGCCACAAATGATGCGCCCCTTCAGATCATAGCACCAATCAATGAGTCAAAGTAAGATATGAAGTTAATGTCAACATGTAAGCTATCTACTATCCTGGTTGTTACTTACAATTATTTGTGAGTGCTTTAACAGAAGGGGCGCATCAATGATCTACTCAATAGCTAAGTTTTAACAAAAGCAACCATCATTCTTTGATTTACCGATACTCGAAAATTCACAGGTCATGGTGTTGATTACAAAACAAGAGCAGCAGTAAGAACTCCTGAACTCTTTCACTTATGATCCAAACAGATACTACTGTTGGCATGGTAGATATGGCAGGAAAAATATAAGCACCTTCTATCAATCAACATCATGCTAACATAACAATGCTCTCTTTTGAAGTGTCAGTAAATAGCTCACACTTCTTTAAGCATGTTATTAAGATTTATGTTTTCTTTCTCAGCTTGGTTATAACAATTAAAGAGCTTCTTTGGAAAGCCTTAAATGTTATGATATCTCTCTAAGGCTTAAATTACAGTTATGTACATTGCACTGCCAAAGCTTTAATTTTTAGTTTACATGGAAAAACGAAATGGTGTGTTCTGCCCATGACACACCGTGCCTATATAATACAAATTGGTATGATCTAAACAATATCCTATGGAGCGAGAAAATCCAAACCTTGCATTCCAAATAGCTATCTAGCATTTTTTTTTTTGCTTTTCCTCACTCTGTCGAGAAGGTAACACCTGCAACAAAATAAATGTACACATAAATGATAGGCTCAAATTCCAAACAAACCCGGTTTATGTTTTTGATCTATGCTCAACCAAAATACTTATAAATTCTAACAGCAGAGAATTAAAGGTCTAGATAAATCCAATCGCTTGTGTAGCACACAAAAAAGAATAACAACAAACGATGCAAGACTAACCAAAACCAAAGCATGACTCAGCACGAAAACATAAACCTATTTTGCAAACTCTGATGCCATTAACAGTAATTAGTTAATTACCAAATAGGCAGTAAACAATGCCCAAATAATGGTAGATGATAAGGTACAGGACATGATGACACTGCATTAGAAATAAGTGGTATTTGACTTACCATATAACTTAAAAGACAAAAAAGAGTCATACATGCATGATCGGGTAGCAGAGAGGCCATCGCTTTATTAGCAGGAGATCCAGAGCAACTCCAAATGTCAATATGTATACCTGCCCACAAAAATAAGAGAATCATGTCCATTCTAAAATACCTATTAGCATAATAAACTAAGGGATATAGTCCAGAGCAATAGATATGACCATATATAGAGAAGTGTACCAATGGTGGAAGAGGCAAAACTGAGTTGTTAAATGAAATACTGAGGACAAAGCCGGTGCACCTAGGAGCCAGTGCTCTAATGCACGTACCCACGGCTTTGTTGGTCGAAGAACGACGACTGGTTTGAGGAAAGTGTGATGACCCATAAAATACCATCATTCGCCGGTGACCAAAGAGTGCATCCAGTCATTTGAGGATAAAAAGAAGTCAGTGCGATGAGTTGTATATCAGATAAACATGGTCCATGCTGTAAAAACCTGAATAACTAAATGATATATATACAATGAAAGAAAGATGGAAAACAGTTTAATGACAATCAACTAATGAAAAGACTCCAGGGAGAACAATACTCGTACTTCCGGACTCTTATGTATCATTAAGATTTATTCAGTGACTCTCTTGAGGTCAAATAGAGTGTTCCAGATATAAAACAACATACGGCAGCATCTTACCATTTCTCTTATATAAACCAACATACGTCGAATGTGCCGATGCAGTCCTTGTCCTCCACCAACTGAGGCCGATGCGCAAGGTAATTCTCTCGATGCTTGTCAACCATAACATCATTCTGCAAGAATAATCAGACAAGAAACTGAATATATGTTGGGGAAGCAACAACTAACCAGGCAGAAAACTAACTGAGCAACAGATAAACACATTAAAATATATGGGAACATAGGAAGAAGGTTAATTAAGATTAAGAAGATAACCATTGGCAGTTTGAAGATGGCCAGCATAAGAGAACATATATAGTTCTAGTGACGTATGTGAGTAGCAAACACAAAATTTACTTAGTATATACTATGTGAATGCCAAGAAATATGAGTTAAACGTCCAATTAGTTAGCTTATTACAGTAAGCAATAAAGCACAAACATTTGTAGGAGAATGAGAGGGCCAGCATAAGAGAACATATATAGTTCTAGAGGGCTTCCATAAAGCACCAGCAGCTTATTGTCTATTTCATGCATGAAAAAATGCCCAAACATAACTGATCTGTGGAAAGATTCAAGTAGAGAGCTGCAATAGTTCAAAAGCTTGGCAGTTATACCTCACACCTTCGTTTGGAGAGCTGCACTAAATCTTCAAGAGCATCCACTTTCCGACAAACTAAGTTAAGCTCCTCTAACTTGCGTGCAAACCTTGCCGGTTTGCCTAGAATTTGTACATCCTGCTCAAAAGAAATTTCAGAGTAAATATATATACAATTAGCTTGGCTGCAGCCATTGTTTGTCTCACTGAATCTTTTAAAATCGTAAGCCGATTCATCAAGTCCTTGTCTAACATAACTAATTAGCAAGCTGGATGAATTAATAATATTAGATCAACCATAATTTCATATTGGACGAATTAATAATATTTGAATCAACACCAGGTGCAAATGGTGCATCGAATATTATGATGGATCGACGCTTGGGAGTCAAATATTATACACAGTATGAAAAACAAAACATTTTAGCACGTCCAGCTAGGCCCTAGCAATCTAAGAAACTGCTCCTGCCTCTACCTCTATGCATGGCAACAAAGCACGTCTTGCAAAATAGCAGTATTTGCACAGCAACCGCTACATCTAAGCATGACCACGTGATTGGGAAAATCTTATTTCTGCACTCACCTCAAACCAGTAGCACGTTGGATCCAACTGAAGAGCAGGTCACAGCCACAGCTGTACAAAGAGAATAGTCACGGGAGATCAAATCCAAGAACGACATGTACACAGGAAAAAGGGGGAGAAGGGGAAGATCCAACCACAGCCTACCTCAACCAGCGTCGGATCCACGCGGCGCCATCACTCAACCCGGCACGAATCGGAGACATTGGAGGCGGCGACGAGGAGGAGTGCGAGATGGACCTCCGGATCCCTTCTCCGCCTGCTTCAGTCATGGTGCCCTGCTGCCATTCGCATCTCCCTGCTTGAGCCATGGATAGATCAGGAGATGGGAGGACGACTGCCTCCTCCTTCGTCCCTTCCCAGCCCTGGCTCCGTGCTGCCCTTCGCCCCTCCCTGCTCGAGCCATGGACGAACTGCTGCTGATACGACAAAGAGGGAGGGAGAGAGCGCTCGCGTGGTGGCGGCGAGAAGGAGGAGAAAGGGCGCAGCACGGTGGTGGCGGCGGGAGAGTGAAGGGGATTGGGGGAGGAGCGCACGCGTGCGGGATTGGGGGAGGAAGGAACGCAGCGGATTGGGGGCTGACGGCTAGGGTTTCCAACGGGTCGGGCGCAGCTTATATACCACCAGCGCGAAAAGACGATTTTGCCCAGAGCGGCTCCGTCGGAATAACGGCCACTGCCACCGGGCCCGCAGAGACACCGAATTCTCCAGCCACCAGGTCGATGACAGGTTGGACCGGGCACAGTAAAAAAAAAAAACAGCGCGATCGGACGGCTGAGATCGACCGTAAATCCTTATCTACGGTCCACATTCGCTGAGCAACGGTGAACGCCCTAGCACCCCCATGATTATACTCTTTAGATGATATGGCATTCTATTTTGCCAGCCTGCACGCCTCCGATGACACGCCAAGGCGCGGCTTAAGCCCTGTTTGGTTGAGTTGTGGCTTATCTGAAAGCAGCTGTGGGTTGTGTGCGGTGAGAAAATAGCTGTGGCCTGTGTGTTGGTAGAAAGCTGTAAAAGCCATTTGGCAAGTAGCTGTCTGAACCGTGACTGTGAGGGTAAATATCTGATATACCCTCGAGAGTTGAGAAATGGTTAACTTATTGTTTAAGGATAATGGCCTACTTGAGATGGATTCAGATAAATAACCATGTTTAGTTAATCAATTCATAAGTTAGGAATACAAATTTCCATTGAAAATCACCTTATTTGTTTGATTATTTGATTGGTGTTTATAGTTGAACCAATTGAGAGACAACTTAACAAACTATTTTTATTTGACAAACAAGAAAATTCAGATAAAAATGATTCGAAATGAAAACAAGGGAATGTCCACAATACTCGGATCTATTCAAATTTGAGCGATTTTGTAGGTTCATTAATACAGTTGTATTGCCAATTCTTTTTTAGTTATGTCCTTTTTTTAATGTTAATAAGAAAAGAAAAATCTTGTTTTCTATTTCTAAAAATCGTAGGTGTTCAAAGAGTAAGCAAAATAACCCAAATTAATTAGTCTTCTAACAAACCAAATTAATTAAGCATTGATTCATTCTGGAGTTCTGGACGTAGCAATCAGGTAGTATAGTACAGCTGATCCAGCCTAGCTGCCTAGCCAAGGGGAAGAGGCGAACGATCGCCTGGTCTAGCTCGTGGGACGGCCGGTCTTCGCGCTGTCGCGGACGGTCGTCGTGCTCGACCTTGAGCTCCTGCTGTCGAGGAAGAGGGGTCCCAGGAAGCTCGTAGCAGGCGGGGGCAACGGCGGCCGGTGGGGATGGGAACGGGGCAGGGATGGAAGCGGCCGGCGGGCGCTCGCCCTTGACCAAGGTGGCGGCGGCGCCCAAACCTAATCCAGCAGCGGGAGTGAGAGAGTCGCGAGGAGTTAGCAATTGGGAAGGAAAGGAGATCACTGCAAGGTCGTTGGGTGGCAGAAGGTGGGTGGGTAATATTGCAGCAAGTTAAGGGATAAAGAGGTAAAGACTGAAAGCCAAAGCCGAAAAGCACCTCCGCGGGGAGCCGGTTCCTCTGACTTTCCAATCCTCACTTTCCCTGACTTTGAGTCACTGACAGGTGGGTCCCGTGTTTGGTAGGCCCCACGTGTCAATGACCCAAAGTTAGGGAAAGTTAGGAATGACAAAGTTAGAGGATCTCGTTCCCCTCCGCGGATTCTTCGCGCTGGACGCGGTTTTTTTTTTTTTTTTTTTAGTACATGAAACCCAGATCAAAATAAAACCGACTAGCAGAACAAACCTCAGAAAACATGGAAAATACAAACCAGTCCCTGAGGACCCAGCCCCCACCGACGCCGCCGCACCATGGAGACGCGCCGAACCGCGCGCTGCCGCCAAGCTCCACCCGAGCCGGCGAACCGCTGCGAACCGTGGCCAGGAAGCCGCCGACAAAGCCGCCGTCTTCAGTCAACCGCTTGGCATGGCGGAGAAGAGGAAAGCTGGAAGACCACCAGTGCGAAGCCATCGCCTTGAACCAGCGCCGACGCCCTCGACCCGAAGCCGACCAAGAAGATCTGGACTCCGGCCTCCTGCACCACCCTCGCAAACCCCCACCGCCGCCGGAGGAAGCGCCGGCAGGGCAAGGCAGCAGCCATCCGCCGCCGGAGCGGCCGACGGAGGGTGGGAAATCCACCGGATACGCCGGCGGACGCTGGCCGCGCCGAGGTCGCCCTCGGCTCGCCTCTGGTACGGAGAGAGAGAGAGGGGAGGGGGAGGTTTCCAGAAATATGCGAGTAGCACGAGTGGCTTTCTCTGTAAGCGCGTGTGATGCGTTTCTTGTTTGGTTGGGCTTACGGCTTATAAGTCGAGAAAGCCACAGCAAAAGCCTAACCAAACAAGGTCTTAGTTTCAGTGAGTTGAAATTTTAGTGCAGCGTCGAGGGTGGTGATGAGGTACCGTATGCTAGAAAGACTGGGAATTAAGAAGATACAGAGTGTGTTAGATTATTAAACCGGTGATTTTTCAGCTTGGATTGTGCCTGTCAGCGTTTCCAATTCTGAATTTGTGGTCTGCTCACAGCAATATTTTAGAGTTATGCAACATGATCATCATGCTAACCAATACATGCAAAGCATATATGTGTGTAGTGTTTTTAATTGCAGCTAACAACATCAATTTCTGTAGTCTGTAAGTTTTTAATTACAGTTAACAACATTAATTGCGAGCCAATGCCAAACTGATTGAACCCAAATTTTCTGAATCTGGATGCACAAACTGTATATCCATGTAATCATTTTTCAGATACGTGTGGAAGGAAGCTGAAGGCGCATACTTACTTGTTCCTCCTCTGAACCTTCTCTTCGGCTCTTCGTGGCCGCCCAAGCAAACAGCACCGCCTCTTACCCTCACAGGCGCACAGCCTTGCCGGCGACCTCCTCCATACTCGAGGAAGGTTTGTAGGAGACCTCACTTCCGGGGTCCAGCGCTCGCTGCCCTATCCGCCGCCACCACCAAGCGGGTTCGCGGGCCTGGAGAGTAGGGATTGCTCGGCGATTCCCCCGTGGCGAGAGACTGCCGAGGAGAGGTTAGCGAATCTTCGTTGAGCAGGACCACAACGGAAACGGCATTGCCCCAGCACGGGGACGAGCGAGGCAGGACATACGGCGCGGGAACCACTGGCAATGGGCGAATCCTATTTGACGACCAGGTCGGAAGCTATTCGCTCCCGCACACCCCTTCGTGGGCCGGCCCAATAAGGTAATACCTCCAGTTTTCGGTTTCTGGGCTTTTCAGTTATTTTTTTTTTGTTTTTTGGCTGTTTCTTTTTCCTTTCTTCTTTATCATTTTTTCCTGTTTCTATTTCGTTTTTGTTTTTTTTTTGCTTTTTCTTTTTTCTTTCTTCTTTTCTTTTTTCTTTTTAGATATTATTTTAAATTTTCATTCTTTTGAAAAATGTTCAAATTTTAAAAATTTAGATTTGAAAATTGTTCGTATTTGAAAAAAATTCAGAAGTGAAAAATGTTCAATTTGAAAATTGTTCAGATTTGAAAATTGTTCATATTTTGAAAATCGTTCAAAAATAATTTCCGTTCATATAGTTTTTTTGTTCACTTTAAAAAAATCGTTCAAATTTGTTTTTGTTCATTGACTTTTTCTGTTCACTTTTTAAAATTGTTCAAAAATCGATTTCATTCACCGGCCTTTTTTATCCACTTTTAAAATCGTTCAAAAATAGTTTCCGTTCACCGTTATTTTCTGTTCATTTTTTAGAATCGTTCAAAAATAGTTTTTGTTCACCGGCCTTTTCTGTTCACTTTTAAAATCGTTCAAAAATAGTTTTCGTTCACTGCAATTCTCTGTTCATTTTTTAAAATTGTTTAAAAATAGTTTTCATTCGCCGCCATTTTATTTTTCGTTTTTTTCAGCAGCTTTTTTTTATTTTCTTTTTAGATAGTATTTTAAATTTTCATTTTTTGAAAAAAATATTTAGATTTGAAAAATCGTTCAAAATAAATTCCGTTCAAAGAATTTTTCCTGTTCGCTTTTTAAAAATTGTTCAGAAATAATTTATGTTCATAGACTTTGTTCTGTTCACTTTTTAAAATCATTCATAAATCAATTTCGTTCACCGGCCTTTGCTCTTCACTTTTAAAATCGTTCATACATAGTCTCGAACATCTCGTATATGACCGTCGAAACGAAAAAATTACAACATAAAATTTGTGCGAAACGTGGATATTAACCTATTCTTCAAATGATATTTTAAACGGTCAATCGAGTGAGACGAATTTGATAAAATTTGTCTAAAAAAGTTGTGACCATCGATTCAAAATTGAGAAGTTATAATCGACGAAAATCGAAACTGAGTACAGGAATGAAACCTAATCGTGGAGACACATAATTTTTGTGTACAAATTATTTTAAAATAGTTCGAACGTACACGTTACATATAATTTCTTGGGTGCAAGAATCTGCAGGAAAGAATCAGTGCTCTCTGCAGGAAAGGATGGTAGGGAACAGAACCATATATGCGCGGAGCGGAAAGGACCCAGAACACCAAAGTGGGCCGAGGCTCACTATCTCCAGGCGTGTGCGGAGCATTGTTTGCTCCGACCAGGTTGATAGGTAGGAGCTCCCCGGGCAATGTCGGCCAGCGGCGCCGTGAGGTGAATCCTGAATCGACGCCGACGAACGTCGGCAGGTTTGGGCTATAGGTTCTGGCGAAGGCCCGAGACAAAACAAACTCTAGAGATGGGTATGTGAGTGTGTGTCAAGCCCATTTTTGAAAGCTGCAAGGAGACCCAAATCGACTCTAGAGATGGGCCACGTACCGGGAGCTCCTATAGCTCGCTTGCAGGCTCCAGCAAGCGTTTGCGGTAAATCTGTGGCAAAGGGATTTTCATTGACTTTTTAATCTATCTTTTCTGGCTGGAGTTTTATGCGGAGAAACTCTGTCTAAGCGGGTTATTGTGTTTAGCGCCGGCGATTTCAGAAGCTACGAAAGGCTATAGCCGGGCTATAGCGCGGTTAAGACCATATAGTCGTTTTGCTAAATAATGGGGAAACGACAATATTTGGGTAGCATATATTTGTATATATATATCAATAATTCACAGATGCCATGGCCGTCGCCCCTCTTGGTTCTATTTTCGTCAGAGAGAGGAGAGAACGAGAAGAATTTAGGGCTAGGGTTGACATTTGGGCTCCAAAATTGGGCTGAGCAGGACAAATTTGGCTCGAGGTGACAAATTTTGATCAAATTTTTTGAAACCCGAGCCGAAATATAGCGGCTAAGGGGCTAAATTGGGGCTAAATTCATTTAGCCGGGCTATTAGCGGCCATAACGTTTTTAGCCTACGAAGGCATTATCTATTGTGCGGACCCTCTCGCGAGGCTATAGCCGGGTGATAGCCGGCTATTTAAAACAAAGGGAGAAATGCATGGTGGCCATTAGCGAGAAATATCCGGAGGTGCCATCACGGACTGAGATCCAGTGAGTACGTGAAGTCACGCTGCAACTTTAGCCGATTCCTTTCCATCTGATTTTAATCTAACCGTCCAAATTTTGAGCTCAAAATTAAAATATTTAAGATAATTTTGAAAACTTCCAAAAAGTAGTATATCTCGTTGTATATCCTGAAAAGTTTCGATTCATTTGGATAAACGGTTTATCATTAAATATATTTTTATGTTTTAAACATAAAAAGCTACTAAGACATAAACCAGTATTTCAAAGGAGATGAAACTTTCTCGGAATTTATAACAGATCATATAATACTTGTAGGAATTTTTTTGTTTTTTCTAAAAGTTTGAGTTTTGAGTTTCAAATTTAGGCCACATCATGACAATTGATGGAGATGTAAGAGGTAAAGTCACATCATGACAATTGATTGCACCATAGTTTTAAATTTCAGTTTTTGTTTAAGCCAACTGACCGGAATTGACTCTTAAAATAAATTTAAATATTCAAAAAATAAAAATATTTTTGACCGGATGTAATTATTTGGTGTCTATCGACAGCACTAAAATCTAGTGAATCTCGATCAAAATTCTCTAAGAGTGATTCCCGTTGTACCCATGCCGCGGGGGTGAGGCCAGTACTTCGCCGGAGAAGGGAAGATGTGGCTGGTTGTGCCGTCGACTGCGGAGGAGAGGAAGAACCTTAACGAGGTGGATTGATTCGTCCATTTTGCATCACTATTTTATATCATAATTTACTGTTATTCATCGATATATTTCATATTAATACATGTTACTTATGTTATTTTATCTTATTTTGCATGTTTGATGATTATTGGGGATTTATCTGCCGGAGCCAGATTTCAGCTGGAAAAAGCACCGTCAAGCTAATATATTTGCGAAACTCCAAAAATCACGAAACTTTCGCCGAAGTTCCTATTTTTCCAGATGACGGAGCTAGCCAAAAGGGGAGCTCCAGGTGGGCCAGGTGGGCCCCACGCCACCCCTGGGCGCGGCCAGGAGGAGGGCGGCGCCGAGGCCTGGCGTGGCCACCTGGGCCCACCTCTGGCGCTGCCCCTTCGCGTATATCTCCCCCGTAACCCTAAACATCGAGGAGGTTCGTCCACGAAATATTCCGCCGCCTCCACGGGACGGAAACCACAGAGAGAGAAAAGCTCTCCGGCAGGGAGAAATCTGCCGGGGAAATTCCTTCCCGGAGGGGGGAAATCATCGCCATCGTCGCCGTCATCGTGCTGGACTTCATCAGGATCATCATCGTCATCATCCACCGCTCCACCATCATCATCTCCACTGCTCCACTCCGTTCCGCTGTAACATCTAGGGCTGCACCTTGTCTAGTTCATTGGGGAGACTCTCCCGGTGTTAATTACTCCTTGTTGTTGATGCTATTGAGTTTTATCGGTGAATTAAGGTTTATGTCCAGATTGTTATTCATCATTATATCACCTCTGATCATGATCCATATGATGTCTTGTGAGTAGTTCGTTTAGTTCTTGAGGACATGGGGAAAGTCTTGCTGCTAGTAGTGGAATAATGTTGAGTAATATTTAATGGTTTGATATTTAAGTTGTGGTGTCATTCTTCTAGTGGTGTCATGTGAACGTCGACTACATGATACTTCACCTTTATGGGCCTAGGGGAATGCATTGTGTATTTAGCTTGCTAATTGTGGGGTTGCCGGAGCGACAGAAACCTGAACCCCCGTTGGTAAGTTAGTGCACAAGGGAGTGTAGGATCTGAGAGTTTAAGGCTGTGGTTAGATTTATCTTAATTACTTTCTTGTAGTTGCGGATGCTTGCAAGGGGTATAATCACAAGTACGTATTAGTCCTAGGAAGGGCAGTGCGTTAGCATAGATTCACCCACACAACACTTATCAAAACATTGAAGATTAATCAACTACATGAAACGAAAGCACTTGACGAAATTCCCATGTGTCCTCAGGAACGTTTGGTAATCATAAGTAACACAACCGGCTTGTCCTTTGCACTCAAAAGGATTGGGCCACTCGCTGCAATTATTATTGCTCTCGTTTATTTACTCATACTGTATTTATCTGCTATATTGAAAACCCCTAAAAACTTGTCTGCTAGTGTTTACAGTGAATCCTTGATCAAAACTACATACCAGCACCTTCTGCTCCTCGTTGGGTTCGACACTCTTATTTATCGAAAGTACTACGATACACCCCCTATACTTGTGGGTCATCAAGACTATTTTCTGGCGCCGTTGCCGGGGAGTGAAGCGCTATTGGTAAGAAGAATTGGTAAGGGAAATATTTACTGTAAGTGTGTTCTGTCATGGAGTCATCTCCATTCGAATCACTGTTTGGGAAGACTACTACCACTGCTACGGTAGTAGATGACCCTCCACCTGCTCAGGGAATTCCATTTAAAATACCTATGAAAATTGTTGAACGTGTTATGAATAACCGCTATGATGGAACTGTCCATCCTGGTAATCACTTGCTTTTTCTACATGAATTGTGCGAGTTATTCAAGTGTGCAGGTATTTCTATGGACAAAGTCAAGAGGAAATTATTTTCTCTATCACTGAAGGGCAGAGCTGCTGAATGGTATAGTCTGCTTAAAAATGGCCACTCATTGAGTTGGGTCGAGATTGTTCCTCTCTTTTACTCCAAATTTTATCCTCTTAGTGAGATCCATAAAGACAGGAACTCTATATATAATTTTTGGCCTCATGATGGAGAAAGTATTGCCCAAGCTTGGGGGAGGCTGAAGTCATTAATGCTCAAATGCCCCATTCATGAGCTCCCAAGTAATATTGTTATCAATAACTTTTATGCAAGGCTTTCTCTTCATGATAAAGATTTATTGGATACTTCTTGTTCTGGATCATTTACACGGAAGAAAGAGGAAGATAAATGGGACCTTCTTGATCGTATCCAGGAAAATACTGAAGGATGGGAGAACGACAAAGGTAGAGAGTCAGGTATAAATTATGATTTTGAATGCATTAAATCTTTTATGGAGACTGATAGTTTTCGTAATTTTAGTGCTACTTATGGTCTTGATTCTCAAATTATTGCAAACTGTTATAAGGCTTTTGCTTCGTATCTCGATATTCCTAGAAAGGGGTGGAAAAAGTATCATGAACCTTATAAAGATAACATTAATTCTGCTCTTGTTAAAAACATTGAAGTTCATACTGTTGATCGCATTCTGCCAGAACCTTATATTGAAAAAATACCTTTTCCTGTAAAAGTAAAAGAACATTCTATTTTGGCTAGTGTGGTTAATAAAAGTGAAAGGAAAGCTAAAGAACCTGATGAGCAAATAACTGTAAAACCTGCAATAGCTATGGTTAAGGATCTTGTAACTGAAAATGTAGAAGGAGGACATATTAAATTTTGCGAAGAAGCTTCTAACATTGTTACACATCCTAAAAGAGCCCGGAAAACAAGTGTCCCTGTGCTTTCAGTCAAAATAGGTGAGCATTGCTACTATGGTCTTTGTGATATTGGCGCCAGTTCAAGTGCTATTCCTTATGATCTTTACAAGGAAATTAGGCATGAAATTAATCCTTGCGAACTTGAGGAGATTGATGTGGTTATTCAGCTTGCTAATAGAGAAACTATCTCTCCGGTTGGTATTGTTAGAGATGTTGAAGTTTTATGTGGTAAGACTAAATACCCTGCTGATTTCTTAGTTCTTGGTTCTGCTGCTAGTAAAACTTGTCCTATTATTTTTGGTAGACCTTTCTTGAATACCTGTGGTGCTATTATTGATTGTAAGAAAGAGAAAATTTATACTAAATTTGATGGAGAATCTTATGAGTTCAATTTTTCCAAATTTGCTAAGAATCATTATGAAACTGCATTGCCTAATGAGGATTTAAAGGTTGAACAACTTGCTTCTATTGCTGTTGCTCCTAACAATGCTTTACAGCAATTTATGGAAGATCATGAGAGCGAGGTATTTGCAGAGGAGAGAAATGAGATTGACGACATCTTTCTTCGTCAACCTCCAATTCTCAAGCATGATTTACCAGTGGAAGACTTGGGTATTTCGGCTCCACCAAAGGAGGATCCTGTCTTTGATTTAAAACCTTTACCAGATACACTTAAATATGCTCATATTGATGATAAGAAAATATATCCTGTTATTATCAGTTCTAAACTTTCAGGTGATGAAGAAGCAAGATTGTTAGAGGTGTTGAAGAAACATCGAGGAGCTATGGGTTATACTCTTGATGATTTAAAAGGGATTTCTCCTGCTATCTGTCAACATGCAATTAATATGGAGCCTGACGCAAAGCCCGTTGTTGAACATCAACGTCGTTTAATTCCTAAGATGAAAGAAGTGGTAAGGAATGAGGTATTAAAACTCCTTGATGCAGGTATAATTTATCCTATTGCTGATAGTAGATGGGTTAGTCCTGTTCATTGTGTTCCTAAGAAAGGAGGAGTAACTGTTGTGCCAAATGAAAATAATGAGCTTATTCCTCAAAGAGTAGTAGTTGGCTATAGGATGTGCATTGATTTTCGAAAAGTTAATAAGGTTACTAAGAAAGATCACTATCCTCTGCCTTTTATTGATCAAATGTTAGAAAGGTTGTCTAAGAAAACTCATTTCTGTTTTCTTGACGGTTATTCCGGTTTTTCACAAATAGCTGTTAGACATCAGGACCAGGAGAAAACTACCTTTACTTGTCCTTATGGAACGTATGCTTATAGACGTATGCCTTTTGGTTTGTGTAATGCTCCTGCTACGTTTCAAAGATGCATGTCTGCTATTTTTCATGGCTTTTGTGAAGAAATTGTGGAAGTCTTCATGGACGATTTCTCCGTCTATGGAACTTCTTTTGATAATTGTTTGCACAATCTTGACAAAGTTTTGCAGAGATGTGAAGAGACTAATCTTGTTCTTAATTGGGAGAAATGCCATTTCATGGTTAATGAAGGAATTGTTCTTGGGCATAAAATTTCTGAAAGGGGTATTGAAGTGGACAGAGCTAAAGTTGAAGCAATTGAGAAAATGCCCTGCCCAAGGGATGTGAAAGGTATTCGTAGTATTCTTGGTCATGCTGGTTTCTATAGGAGGTTTATTAAAGATTTTTCTAAAATTTCGAAACCACTTACTAATCTTCTTCAAAAAGATGTACCTTTTGTTTTTGATGATGATTGTAAGGAAGCATTCGAAATTCTTAAAAAGGCTTTAATAACTGCTCCTGTCGTCCAACCACCTGATTGGACTTTACCTTTCGAAATTATGTGTGATGCTAGTGATTTTGCTGTAGGTGCTGTTTTAGGACAGCGAGTAGATAAGAAATTAAATGTTATTCATTATGCTAGTAAAACTCTTGATGTTGCTCAAAAGAACTATGCTACCACCGAGAAGGAATTTTTAGCGGTAGTATTTGCTTGTGATAAGTTTAGACCCTATATTGTTGATTCCAAGGTAACTATTCATACTGATCATGCTGCTATTAAATACCTCATGGATAAGAAGGATGCTAAGCCTAGACTTATTAGATGGGTTCTTCTGTTACAAGAGTTTGATTTGCATATTGTGGATAGGAAGGGTGCTGAAAACCCTGTTGCTGATAATTTATCTAGATTGGAAAATATAATGCATGATCCTATTCCTGTTAATGATAATTTTCCAAATGAACAGTTGGCTTCTATAAAGGTAAGTTCACATGAAAGTCCTTGGTATGCTGATTATGCTAACTTTATTGTTGCCAAATATTTGCCTCCAACTTTTACTTATCAGCAAAGAAGGAAATTCTTTTGTGACTTGAGGCACTATTTTTGGGATGACCCACATTTGTATAAAGAAGGAGTAGACGGTATTATGCGAAGATGTGTTCCCGAACATGAGCAAAAAGAAATATTGGACAAATGTCATGGTAGTGCTTATGGAGGACATCACGCTGGAGATAGAACTGCACAAAAGGTTCTACAATCAGGTTTTTATTGGCCTACTCTCTTTAAAGATGCAAGGAAGTTTATTTTATCATGTGATCAATGTCAGAGAGTTGGTAACATTAGTAGACGTAATGAAATGCCTATGAATTATTCGCTTGTTATTGAGCCTTTTGATTGTTGGGGATTTGACTTTATGGGTCCTTTTCCTCCATCAGATGGTTATACTCATATTCTTGTTGCTGTTGATTATGTTACTAAATGGGTAGAAGCTATACCAACCTCTAGTGCTGATGGTAAAACTTCTTTGAAAATGCTTAAGGATGTTATTTTTCCTAGGTTTGGTGTACCTAGATATCTTATGACCGATGGTGGTTCTCATTTTATTCATGGTGGTTTTAGAAAAACTCTTGCTAAATATGGTGTTAACCACAGAATTGCTTCACCATATCATCCTCAAACAAGTGGTCAAGTAGAGTTATCAAATAGAGAAATTAAATTGATTTTGCAAAAGACTGTTAATAAATCCAGGAAGAATTGGGCTAGACAGCTTAACGATGCTTTGTGGGCTTATAGAACTGCTTATAAAAATCCCATGGGCATGTCTCCTTACAAAATGGTTTATGGAAAAGCTTGTCATTTACCTTTAGAGTTAGAACATAAAGCTTATTGGGCAATCAAAGAACTTAATAGAGATTTTAAACTAGCTGGTGAAAAGAGATTGCTTGAATTGAGTTCTCTAGATGAATGGAGGAGTGAAGCGTATGAGAATGCTAAACTCTTCAAAGAGAAAGTTAAGAGATGGCATGACAAGAGGATTTTAAAGAGAGAATTTAACGTGGGTGATAAAGTTCTATTGTATAGGTCTCGTCTCAGATTTTTTGCAGGAAAATTGCTCTCAAAATGGGAAGGGCCTTATATTGTTGAAGAAGTTTATCGCTCAGGTGCAATAAAAATTAATTCGCTTGATGGTGACAAACCACAAGTGGTCAATGGGCAAAGACTCAAGCACTATATTTCTGGAGATTCTTATAATGAAAATGTTGATGTTATTCAAGTGGTAACTCCGGAAGAATTCATTGAAACTCAAAAACAGGAAACTGCAGAAGCTGATTTGGAGTAGGTATGAGTTTCGGTAAGAAAAAGTTCGCGTTTGACTTTAAAAAAATTATATTATTTATTTTTATTCAATTTTGGAAATCACAAGTCGAAGAAGGGACGGAAGCGGTGCCCGAGGGCACCACGCCACCCCTGGGCGCGGGCCCTGGCGTGGGCGCCTCGGAGCCCGTCTTCGACTCCGCTTCGACCTGGACTTTCCTTTTGGCATGATATTTTCTGCTATTTAATCCCCGGATCCCCGAGGTCCGTATCTCGTGTTTCCGTCGCGTTTGTTTTCGAGTTGTTTCTGTCAGGTTTCTCCTTCAAGAACTAGATCCACCATGTCCTCGCCTGGAGCCCCCAAGGATAGTTTCTTCAAGAACGTCGTCAACCCGTACATCAATGAAGTGAAGATGCACCCGCAGGAGATACGCCGCGTTGATGGCGTCCTCGTTCAAGGAGATGTCCGAGGACCAAAGAAGGATGGAGACGTGAAGGCGAGGCTGGAGGAAGTTGAACATGAAGTTTTCAGGTACCAGAAGATGATAGAGCGTGGAGTGGAGGTCAACCACAAGATTATTGCTGAACTTATTGATAAACACCAGAAGGAGACTGACAAGCTTTGGAAGGATATGTTCTTACTCCATGAAGCCACCGCAAAATTGCAAGCCCAGATTTATGACTTGCAGAATCAAAACTATGAGTATGAGACCAGGTTTAATCAAATTAGCTCAGCTGCCAGCATCAGGACTTATGAAACTAGGTCATCTTTCTTCAATGGGGAGCCTCTATCCTGGAAGCGTAATAATGAAGGATCTCCATCATCACCATCCCCACCAAAGGAGTAATTCGTCATGGGTAACAACACACCCTCAGCTTGTTCCAAGCTTGGGGGGAGTGTTTTCAGTATCATTATCTTTTATCTTTTACCTTCTAAATTTTGTGGTAGTATCATGAGTAGAGAAGTTATCATATGAGATGGTTTGCAATGTGGAGTGTCACTCCTTAGTTGGTTATCAATGTATCCGTTGGTGTGAGGTTGCTTTTGTTTGGAATATTAATGAGAAGTTTTATCTTTACTTCCTGCACACCTTATTTTAGTTTGCAAATTCTTTTCATATGCTGATCTTGATGTTAGTAGTAGCGTCACTTTGGGTGCAGCAAGTAAATCTAGTTGGTTGTGGCAAACTTAGCATTGGTCAGTAGCAACAATACTTTGAAGCTTAAGTAGAGAAGAGAGAACTTCTTGCAAAAATATTATCCCTGTTATCTTTCTTTCTTGTTAGCCCATGAGATTAGCATTCTTGAGTTTAAATATTTGTGCTTACAAGGAAGATAGCATGATTGTTTTTATTACATCTATGTTTGTTTGTTTCTCTCAACTCTTATGCTTGCTACCAAACCTTGCTAGCCTAAACCCTGTACTGAGAGGAAATACTTCTCGTGCATCCAAAACCTTTAGCCACTACCCTCCAGAGTGTCCACATAACTTCCTATGCGTGGTATTTCATCGCCACTCCAAGTAAATTTGTCATGTGCTACCTTTAAAACATTCAAATACTCCTTTTTGTGTCACTGTTTACCAAGCTCATAAGGACGTGGTAGTTGGGTTTGTCATCTTCCATGCTAATTTAATTTTCTCAGACTAGCAGCTTACATCTGCTTATCTATTTTATATTGCACAAGAGCTGGTTAGACCACTGTAAAGTAATTAAATAGACACTCCTCCATGGTTTGAGATTGTTGGCAGGCACCCGAGGATTCGGTTAGCCATGGTTTGTGAAAAGAAATGGTGGGGAGGAGTGTCAAAGCTATAAGTGCATAATATAATGCAAAGTATATAAATTCTCGGAACCGCTCTAAAAGTTGGTTAGCATGGAAGATGATAAGAACTCTATCGCTGATTTGTTGACCATTAGCATACACCTCTCAAAACAATTTTTACATCTGTTTTAAAAATAAAAGCTCTAGCACATGATCTAATCTTGCTTCCCTCTGCGAAGGGCCTATCTTTTACTTTTATGTTGAGTCAGTACACCTATTTCCTCTTTCTTTAAGCAAGCATTTGCGTTGTTGAGATACAACCATCTATAGACTGTAATACTTTCAATCATGTCTTTTATTCTTCCTTTGTTTGAGCACAAAGACTTTTATCTATGAGAATATAACTTTGAAAGTTTTTCTTTGACTGCAAAGAGAACCGTGATGGTTGAGCATGCAAGTTCTGCGATATAGCTCTAGTATAAAGACTCTTCTTGAAAGATAAGTTAAATTGCTGATTGTTCTCTGACCAAGAACAAAGGTTGCCACCACCAATTGATTTCTTTTATGTACCTTTATTTGTGGTTGTTTCATTACTTGTTTCAAGTTAAGTTATATACAGAGAAGTTGCTGTTTAAAATGATTTGTTTTGTTAAGTAAATATTGATGCTCCTTGTCCGTATTCTTTATTACCGACACTTCACTCCATAAACCTGTGGTCTTGTTTACTGAGCTCAGTTTTCGCTTGGGGACAAGCGAGTCTAAGCTTGGGGGAGTTGATACGTCCATTTTGCATCACTATTTTATATCATAATTTACTGTTATTCATCGATATATTTCATATTAATACATGTTACTTATGTTATTTTATCTTATTTTGCATGTTTGATGATTATTGGGGATTTATCTGCCAGAGCCAGATTTCAGCTGGAAAAAGCACCGTCAAGCTAATATATTTGCGAAACTCCAAAAATCACGAAACTTTCGCCGAAGTTCCTATTTTTCCAGATGACGGAGCTAGCCAAAAGGGGAGCTCCAGGTGGGCCAGGTGGGCCCCACGCCACCCCTGGGCGCGGCCAGGAGGAGGGCGGCGCGAGGCCTGGCGTGGCCACCTGGGCCCACTCTGGCGCTGCCCCTTCGCGTATATCTCCCCGTAACCCTAAACATCGAGGACCGTAACCCTAAACATCGAGGAGGTTCGTCCACGAAATATTCCGCCGCCTCCACGGGACGGAAACCACAGAGAGAGAAAAGCTCTCCGGCAGGGAGAAATCTGCCGGGGAAATTCCTTCCCGGAGGGGGAAATCATCGCCATCGTCGCCGTCATCGTGCTGGACTTCATCTGATCATCATCGTCATCATCCACCGCTCCACCATCATCATCTCCACTGCTCCACTCCGTTCCGCTGTAACATCTAGGGCTGCACCTTGTCTAGTTCATTGGGGAGACTCTCCCGGTGTTAATTACTCCTTGTTGTTGATGCTATTGAGTTTTATCGGTGAATTAAGGTTTATGTCCAGATTGTTATTCATCATTATATCACCTCTGATCATGATCCATATGATGTCTTGTGAGTAGTTCGTTTAGTTTTTGAGGACATGGGGAAGGTCTTGCTGCTAGTAGTGGAATAATGTTGAGTAATATTTAATGGTTTGATATTTAAATTGTGGTGTCATTCTTCTAGTGGTGTCATGTGAACGTCGACTACATGATACTTCACCTTTATGGGCCTAGGGGAATGCATTGTGTATTTAGCTTGCTAATTGTGGGGTTGCCGGAGCGACAGAAACCTGAACCCCCGTTGGTAAGTTAGTGCACAAGGGAGTGTAGGATCTGAGAGTTTAAGGCTGTGGTTAGATTTATCTTAATTACTTTCTTGTAGTTGTGGATGCTTGCAAGGGGTATAATCACAAGTACGTATTAGTCCTAGGAAGGGCAGTGCGTTAGCATAGATTCACCCACACAACACTTATCGAAACATTGAAGATTAATCAACTACATGAAACGAAAGCACTTGACGAAATTCCCATGTGTCCTCAGGAACGTTTGGTAATCATAAGTAACACAACCGGCTTGTCCTTTGCACTCAAAAGGATTGGGCCACTCGCTGCAATTATTATTGCTCTCGTTTATTTACTCATACTGTATTTATCTGCTATATTGAAAACCCCTAAAAACTTGTCTGCTAGTGTTTATAGTGAATCTTTGATCGAAACTACATACCAGCACCTTCTGCTCCTCGTTGGGTTCGACACTCTTATTTGTCGAAAGTACTACGATACACCCCCTATACTTGTGGGTCATCAGGGATGCAGGTGCGGGTGGGGAGCTCGCCGACGACCGGAGAGTGGTGCGAGCGTCGGTGACCGGAGTTAGGTCTAGGGGTGTGTGTGTGTGGGGGGGGGGGGGGGGGGGAGGGGGACGGACCGGCGAAGGAACGGGTTATGCAAGGCGAGCGGCGGAGGCGACGCGGTAGCTCATCACAGTGTTAAAAAGTTCCATGGATAATTTTTTTTTTTGAAGGAGATAAAATTCACATGTTTTTTTTTTAAAATTCATGGGTCAAAAAATATTCACGGAGCTAAACATTACCCTCGTTTAAAAAATATTCATGGTGTTCCAAAAAAACGTTCACGAAGTTAAGACATTCACTTGTTTAAAAAAGGTGTTCATGGTGTTCAATTTTTTTTTTCACATAGCTGCAAAATTCACTTACTTACAAATACTGTTCACGGTGTTCAGAAAACTATTCACGGATCCAAATAAAAGTTCATGTAGTTAGAAAATTCATGTGTTTTATTAAATTATTCATGATGTTAAAAAAATCATGGGTACATGTTAACGATATTAAAAGATTCGATATGATGTCCAATGGTTCGTAATTATATATTAATGTATTACAAAAAATGTAAAGGAGGAAAATACAAAATAAGCGAAAACAAGAAAACAGAAAAAACGAACATAAAAGGAAACAAGAAACATAAACAAAAACGAACCCACACTTGTTCAGAGCCTAGTCGCGATTAGAGGCTAATAGGCCTAGGCCCAGTGTTTTGAAAATTTCGGCCTAGTCACTTACCGTTCGTTGCTCCCAATTCGTGGACTGCCGGATGGCCTAGCCTGCGACCTGGGTTCTGACTTCTGACCCTCCGTGGCTGCCGCTATTTCAAAAAAAAAAAAAGTGTGACGTGGGAACGGTGCACAGAGAAGAGAATCTGGCTTGGCCAACTCGGTGCCTGACGACAACGAACATCCGGTCGAGTCACGGATCGAATTCGTGGACGACGATCACCCCAATTTTCCAGTCAATCGTTCCGTCAATTGAGGGAGCGTTTGGTTCCGGGGCAAAAGCCGTTATGGCCTTGCTGGGCAAGGTTAGGCGCTTGGTACAAATAAATAACCTCGCTTTCAGGGGCAAAATAGCCTCGCTAGGCCAGAAAAAATGTTGCCCGTCCGGGAGAGCCGATTCGTCTCGCGCTTGACGGCAAATCACGATCGCGCGGAAGAAAATTAAATTTGAACCGTCACGATTGCTGAACCGTCAGCTTGCCCAAAAGCAATCGTGCTAATTCAAATAACTAGCCTTGTTCTTGCTAGCAAAAGCTACGCAACCAAACGCACAAACGACGCAAGATCAGCAGAGCCGAGCTAAGCTAGCTGGGCTCAGCTCAGCTATGCCCGCGTAAGCTAGGCAACCAATCCACAGCTTGCTCGCCGTCCCCATATATCGTTCGGCTCCCCGGTCAGTCCTCACACCACCCCATGATCACCGGTTCAGTCAGTCACACACTCCTTTTGATCCCGATGGCTCCAGGCTGCTGGTTCTTGGTCTGGGTTTGGTGGTTGCCACTGATGCTCGCCGCCGGGGCCGAGGAGCAGCAGCGGCGAGGGGATGATAGCTGCTCGCCCAAGATGTGCGGCAACGTCAACATCTCCTCCCGTTCTGGCTGACCTACTGGGATGAGCGACAGGCACCCTGTGGTTCCTCCGATTTCGAGGTCACCTGCGATAACAACACCACTCCGATCTGCGGAACGCCGTATCCTTCAACCAGGGCTTCGCAATCAAGAACATCTCTTACAAGGAGACAAGGTTGCGCGTCGTCGATCTCTACACCCGGAACGCTTCCTAGGTTTGCCGTGGCCCCAACTTGAACGCCTCCGTCAAAGTGGACAACTCGTTCAAGATCAGCCCTACCGTCCTGAGCCTCATCCTATACAACTGCACGGCGGCGGCAGAGGCAGCGCGTCGGGACAGAGCGCTGGTGGAGATGGGAATATGCGGGAGCAAGAGCAGGATGTTCGTCGGCGCGGGAGGGCTCTACAATGAGACGAGCGACTACGCCGGCTACACTGTAGAGGGCTGCGACGCTACCGTCCTGCCGGTGCTGGGCTCGTTGTCGGGCGAGGCCAACACTCCTGACGTGGGATTCCTCTCCTCCTACCCTCGAAGATGATGGTAAGTTGTTCATCCATCAAATCATCAATTAACCAAGTTCCTTGCAAGTGCCTTAATTTTGCCAAGATTTTCCCTTTTCGAATCACACTATATGTCAATGATGTCAATATTAATTCCCAGTGAGAATGAATAGATTTGGCCTAATGTGTTGGATGTATTATTGAGCCTCATGGGCGGATATATATAGGCGTACATGAGATCATCTTGGAGTAGAAGTTATGATTGTACGAAAACCGATCCTATCTCTATCTTATACTATCATAACAAACATATATGCCATACACTAACATCCCGCAGTCATAGCGATAGCGGTAGCGTCGTAAACAATGGAGCGTCGCGGATTGTTAGACTGGAGAGAAAGCAAAGTAGAAACCAGCGAGCTGACATCCCCCGCAGTAGGAGCGGGAACGTTTTGTACCATGTCACGGCGCCAATGTTTGGACTGTAGAGGAAACTGATGAGATGCTCATGCGAGGTAGTAGCCCTTGTAGCTGATGTCGAGATAGCCCAGAGCGTTGGGCGATGCAGTCTTGGTCGTGGTAGCTGTGCGATTAGTCGATGTTGTTGTCGGGGTTGCAGGAGTCGAGCTAGACGCACATGAAGCCGCGTCAAGGTAGTCGTCGAGGATGCCGATGCCGGAGACGACGCAGTCCGAGCCGTCGAGGATGAGGTGCAGCCTTAGTTTCGCTAGATGAAGGCCCACATCGGGGATGAAGGCATACTCTGGTTTTCCCAGAACCGAGTATGCAAATAAGAAGTCGGTGCCGCGGTCGAGGCAGTCGTAATGGAGAGAGTCGATGGCGAAGACATTATCGAAGCCGATGAAGAGGAAGTGCCGACCGGAGCTTGCCAGACCCAGGGACACATCGGGGACAAAGGCACATCCCGGCCTTGCCACTACGGGGCGTGCAGAGGCAGGGATCATCATGAACCGTGCGCCAGTGTCAGAGGGACTAGCAGAGGAGGCCTCGTGGACTGTTGCGGGTCGTAGAACGACGTAGAGAGAGGTGACGGAGTAGACGTAGTCGGGGACGAGATGATGACGCTAGCGACAAGATCATGGTGGACGAAGACGTAGAAGGCGACAAAGCCAGTGGCGACCTGGAGTGGTCATGCTAGACGCTTGGACAACGTGTCATCGACGTGACCTACGACAACCTGAAGTGGCCATGCAGATTACCTGTAAAAGTGCGGTACTCGAAGTAGGCGTGGAAGAACCTAGCGACGGGCCGGGACTATGAGCAGACGTTGGCGATCCGCGTCGTAGGAGGTGGTGCGGTGGGAGCCAAGGACGTCGGTGCGCGGGGACGGCGCGAAGAAGACAGCGTATAGCAACGCTACGACCCGAAGTGGCGGCATAGCTGTGCATGGCACAAGTCGGTGCAACGGCTGTGTGCCACGGGCGGGGTACACGCCTAGGAAGGCGCATTAGCAGCCTGGACACGTGAACCAAAGGCGGAGGCCCGAAGGGCCGACGCGGCGGCAGCTCCGTAGCTCGGTCGGTGGTAGACGCGTGCTCGGGGACGTGCTTTGGCGTAGACAGGCACGCGCTCGGCTGATCAGGCCGACTAGGCGATGTACGTGCCATGGTGGGGATGACGACGCGTAGATAGGAGTCGATGGCGACATTGTCGGTGAAGTCCCGGTCGATGATGGCGAAGACAAACCGACGATAGATACCATGCAGACGAGAACAACCGAGTACGACACATCGAGGCGTCCCTCGGACGACGTCCGACCTTGCCACGCGATTAGTGAAGACGAGCCGGTCGGTGCG
The DNA here is from genome assembly GCA_947311845.1 of Poa pratensis. Lineage (NCBI taxonomy): Eukaryota > Viridiplantae > Streptophyta > Magnoliopsida > Poales > Poaceae > Poa > Poa pratensis. The sequence goes on from CAMZMU010000074.1 coordinate 163,837,266, forward strand.
GAGGTTGGTGCCAGTGAGTCAGACACGGCAGCCTCCCTCGTCAAGCGCAATAGTCGGCCGAGTTGTCGTGATAGCCGGTATGGAGGAGCCAGCCGGTGCGGAGTCGGTGCCATCTACTCCATCTGTTTCTAAATATAAAATATTTTATCCTTTTTCAGATATCTAGACATGTTTTGATATACATGTTCACTCATTTTAGTACGTATTAGTAAACATGTGAAATAATTAAAACATTTTACATTTAGGAACGGAGAGTGTAGGATCTAGCCTATCTCCCAGCCCCTTCAAGTTCAGTCCTAGCTGCCGAGACTTGTGCTTCCCTACAACTGCATCGGGACAGAGCTGCGTGGGGAGGGTATGTGAACGTCACTGCTAACTCTAATATACCCATACTAGTAGACGTGCACGTGCAACGCACGTCTATACAAAATCATGTCTTCTGATTAAGCTGAATATCATCGCTTACACACACACATTAGATAGTAGATAAGCATGTGTCATATATCATCACTTACACACACATTAGATAGTAGATAAGCATGTATCATACTACCTCCCGAAGAGTAGCCAGACAGATAAGCATGTACTCAAGCCAGATTAAGTTGTCATATTCTTTGGCAGATTCGAAAACAGTCTTGTACAACACGTGATTCAAAATATACTTGTATTGCTATACATATCCTACTCTAACTAAGAATCATCATCAAATCTGTCTGAGATGGTTGACTTTTTTTGGGAGAAACACTGAAAACAGTTACTTGTATTACTCTAACTAACAAGCATCATATCGTCCAAACCATTTTCAGCTTACCTTCTGAACAATAATAAACATATTCTAGTTATTTAGCGCTAAGAATGATAACCAAATTAACACCATTTCAATCATTACTAATCTATACGTGTTACAAAGAACAAACATTTATATTAATGTTCTGAACTTCACTGCTAACTCTAATATACCCATATATGCATACCTCGGTGGGAGCTATGTCCGGGACACGCACTTGTACTCACCTGCCGGTGCTGGGCAAAAGGCAGCAAAACTACAGCCGGCTCATCAGGGGCAGGGTAATGAAATGTCAGGGTCTGGTCCGGCTGCAACGCAAGCACATTAACGAGTCCTCTGTGTCTACATGCACTGTTAAGCATCCCAAATTTTACAGTAACATTTTGTTAATTGTTTCTGTAACATTACATGGCCGCTGGGAAGAAGCACACTCAGTAAACCGAGGTCCACCGTTGGCGATCACATCCAGTGGCACCCATGGTGGAGACTCTGGTCCACTATGTACTGCCCAACTATGTGGTCTTGGAAAAATCATTCCCAAAACCAGTCAACTAGCATAGGACGTGTGAAGACCGTCTCCCAGTCCCAGGACGCGTGGACGAAGATAGCCTAGCACTTCGCCCTCTAGCACGGTATTCCCTCTTGCGTATGTCTTCCCACGGCCCATGACCACTGAAACGGTTCACACACACGTGCTCACACTGCGATGGTTCCGACCTGCTGGTTCTTGATCCTCGTTTGGGCATGGTGTTTACCACTGATGCCCACCGCTGAGGAGCTAAGAGAATCTTGCTTGCCCAGCGATGTGGCAACTTGACCGTTTCGGCCCCGTTCGGCCTCGTCTCGGGCGCCTACAAGAACGGCTGCGCGCAGCTCGGGTTCCAGCTGCACTGCACCGGCGATATCCCGTACCTCGGGTTCTACGAGCCTGGGTACAGTCTCCAGATCCTCGAAATCTTCTATGGCAACGCCTCCCTGCTCGTCTCCGACGTACACAAGCTCGCCGACATCTCCAACGGCTCCGGGGGAGGCTGCCGTGTCCCCACGGCCAACACTGCCTCCAAGATCGGGCTCCCATTCTCCATCAGCGGCTTGAACCAGAACCTCGTCTTCTACAACTGCACTAAGCCGCCAGCGCGGGCTGGCCTCGTGGGGACCGTTTGCCGGAACAACACCTTCGTCCGCGCGGGAGGTCGGTACGACGACAAGGGGAACTACGCTATCGAGGACTGCAGCGATATGGCCGTGACGGTGCGGGGGCCTTCGACCGGCCAGATGAATGCCAGCGACTACCTGGAGCTTATCAGCGATGGGTTCCTCCTGACATGGCAGCCGCCGCCGCCGCCTGCCGCCGCCGCCTGCCGCCGCCGGTAGAAGTAGCGGTAAGTAACCTGAGTCGTCGAATTAATCTTTTTTATCGAGCTCTCAAGATCCTTGTCGGGCCATGCAATTAATGGTGGGCTGGCAAGCCGTCGCCCTCGCTGTCCCCAGCCGTGGCGGGTGCTGCCCGCCGCCGCCGCTGCGAAGGTGCCCGGAGAGAACGGCAACCCGGGAATCATGGGTATAAAGTGGAAAAAAAAACGCGTTGACTCTGACCAATCAATTCGCTCTGGCCGCCGTCCATTGCCCCAAAGTCTCACATCCCCACCGTCCGATCCCCCTTCTTTAGTCTTCCGTCGCCCGTACAGTCCGGTCACCGGCTTCACTTTCCATCCCCAACCCAAATCCCATGCCGCTCCCCCGCCTCCTGCTCCTGCTCCTGCTCGTCGCCTCCTTCCTCCGCCTCGCGCCGCCGGCCAGCGCGGCCTGCTCGCCCAAGACCTGTGGTGCCCTGAACATATCCTACCCGTTCTGGCTGGACGAGGGCGACGGCCACCAGCCGTGCGGCTCCCCGTCCTTCCAGCTCCGATGCAAAGCTAGCGGTACCACTGCCCAGGCGTTCCTCGCCAACTCCATGTACGGCATCTACCAGGTCATCTCAATCTTCTCCGAGAACTCCTCCTTCGTCGCTGTGGACCACAACCTCCTCGTCCCGGCCCCCGGCGGCTGCCCCGCGTGGTGGTTCAACGTGTCCAAAGGCATCGGCCTCGGCCCGTACACCATCAGCAGGAAGAACAGGGAGCTGCTCGTCCCCTACAACTGCACAGACCGGCCGAAGGAGGCGCCGCCGGGGTTCATCCCCACGCACTGCCCCAACGGGTCCTACTCCTCCTTCCGCCTCGGCGAGGAGTACGGCGACGAGGGCCGAGGGGCTCTCCCCCCGTCCTGCCGTCTCTCCGTCGTGCCAGTCCTTGGGTTTCCCGCCGGCGACGATTACGTCGGGGGCATGAGGGGAGGGTTCCTGCTGGAATGGACGGTGCCGTCGGACAATTGCCCCAGATGCGTGGCCAGCGGCGGCCAGTGCAGGTACCGAAACGACGGCACCGGATTTTCCTGCAGTTGCTCCGGCGCGGTGTACCCCGACGAGTGCGGTGAGTTGAGGAAATGAACTTTGCACATTGAATTTAGTTCCCTAGTCACTTCTTACTTCTTTCAACCTGCAAAGCGAACACACAATTCACCAAAATATCCCTCATACGGTTCCGATGTCCCCAACCAGCTTGCTCTTGTTGCTGTTCCAGATTTGTTGCTTCCGAGTTCAAATTCCTGTTAAACTCACAAGATAAGACAACAAACCTGCTAGCTGAGAAATGTAAATCTGTACCAGAAGCGAGGACTGCTCTACGTACTTCAGAAAAATCCAGTACCCGGACCTGATAGGGGGTCCAGATCATCGACATCTTCTAGTGCAACAACACCAACTAAATATGAATCAAAACAACCTCATTTGTCAAAACTTGTCCCTTGGGTTCCGTTGACTATGTATCTTCCTTCCAAAAAACATTGATCAACGAGACAATTCCTTTGGACCCAGTCTCCCACTTTCATCTATTTGTGCTTGCATACACCCTCCATGCGCAATTCATCACCAAATTTTCGACCTCTACTCTGATGTCAAAAAACCAGTTTGCTGTTCTTTCTATGTATTTTAACAAGTCAGATATGCTAGCACGTGCTCTTCACAGTATTCGATGTACCTTTAAAAAAATCTTCGGCAAAATACTGAAGATCCTATATGGTGCCTGTTAATTTTTCTGGAAAGACATAAACAATATAGGTACTATTTGATAGTATTGATATTTTAAACTCAATATTTTGTGATATTCCAGGTAGCAAGAGGACCGGCACAAAGATACTACTGATAGGTATGCTTCAACAGGGATTTTGTACAAATATTTTTTAACTTTTACTCTGTAGCTAAAATTGAAACAATTACTCCAAAGTTGTGCACAATACCAGTCAATTTGGAGAAAAAACTAAGATCTCTAGCTTGTTTCTACCTTTGCCCCCTTGCATTCTGTCGAGATAAATTAAAAATATTGATGGTAAATGTCCATATTATAACTTCTGGTACAAAGAAAATAACATCTTCAATCTCAGTTTTGACATCAGCAGCTGCAGCGTTGCTCTTTCCATGTATTTATGTGGTGATACGGCATAGAAGGGGGGAAAGAATATGGTTTCTACTTTTCAGAAAGACTAGTAGCAGCACTGAAAAGAATTACGAGGCCATGATAGCATCTTATGGATCCCTCGCTCCAAGAAGATACATGTATTCAGAGGTAATGAAGATAACGTCTTCTCGTAATGATCAGCTTGGAAAAGGTGGCTATGGTGTGGTTTTCAAAGGAAGATTGCATGATGGTCGTCTGGTTGCTGTGAAATTCTTACATGACTGCAAAGGAAACGGGGACGAGTTTGTGAATGAGGTTATGAGCATCGGCAGGACCTCTCATGTTAATGTTGTTAGCTTACATGGGTTTTGTTTGGAGGGATCAAAACGAGCGCTTATATACGAGTACATGCCTAATGGTTCTCTGGATAAGTACATTTACTCAGAGAACCCCAAAGAAATTTTGGGATGGGAGAGGCTCTATGCAATAGCGATTGGGATTGCTCGTGGATTAGAGTATTTGCACCATAGCTGTAATACACGGATTGTTCATTTTGATATAAAGCCTCAAAATATCCTTCTGGACAAGGATTTTAGCCCAAAGATTGCTGATTTTGATCTAGCTAAATTGTCTCAAACAAAGGAGAGCATGCTTTCAATGACTGGTGCTAGAGGAACGATTGGATTCATCGCTCCGGAAGTTCACTCTCGAACCTTTGGAGTGGTTTCAACAAAGTCAGATGTTTATAGTTATGGAATGATGCTGTTGGAGATGGTTGGAGGCAGGAGAAATGTGAAATCAATTGTTGAAAAATCAAGCGAGGAGTACTTTCCAGATTGGATTTATGACCACCTTGCGCAAGATGATGGACTACAAGCATGTGAAGTCACAAGCGAAATTGAAGAAATCGCAAGAAAGATGATCCTAATTGGCTTGTGGTGCATACAAGTATTACCTGTATATCGCCCAACAATAACAAAAGTTCTTGAAATGTTTGAGAGAAGCTTAGATGATTTGGACATGCCGCCGAAACAAAACTTCTGTGAATTACTGTAAGATATTTCTTCCCATATTTGTGTTCCTTTGTTATTAGTGAAATTATTCTTTTCAAAGAACATTTTTAGTAACTTGATCAACGCACTTACCGCTCATTCCAGTGAAAACTCAGCTCACAATATGGACGTCCAAAGTGCAAGTTCTACTGGACCTAAGGAGACAAGTTTTGTGAATACCAAAATCCTACAATGATTTCCAACTCTTTGAGAAGGTGGCCAGTACTGGAGTATATTCACAATATCATCATCGAACATTTTCCATGTATCCATGACCCCCCTAGAGCCAACATCATCTGCATCCAAGCGTCCATATTTTATATGCTACAGGTCAGAAAAGCAATAATTTGGGTGCCCGGTGAGTTTTGTGTTCCGACTTCCAAGTTCCAACTGCTAAAAGGCACTGGATCTAATGCCGCAGCCCACGGGCACCTAGCTAAAAGTGTTATCAAGACCTTGAAAACTAGTAGCCCTATAAGAGCTCTAAAATTCTTAGGAACAGGGAGCTCTCCTCGTTCCGGAGGGTCGAGCACCTCCGGTCCCGTCTATCTGCGTTTGCGCTCCGTGCACCCTATGGGCCCGATTGTTATTGTTGTGACCGTATGAAGTTTGCATGTGTTGTACATGTCATCCCAGTGCGTCTTCTAGTGACAAACTGCCGTTGTGATGCCGCCGCCCTTTGCTGATTCCGCTGGTGTTCGTCTCTTGTTTGTATTTCTGACACTCCCCTTTCTATTTTGCTGTGTGTTCTGGGTGTCAAGGCGTACGATGCATGTGAATGCACTGGGTGAAATTTGGGTGAGCTGGGGAAAGGGAATGGGTTCTGGGGCTCCTTCTTGACCGGTGGCAGCGTTGGACGGGGACGACACGGTGAGGTCAGGAACAAAGGTCTGAGCGTGGCGGCAAAGGGAGCACCACCGCAAAGAGCTCCTTCTTAAAGCACGGCCACGTCCGGGAGAATTGTTCGTGCCATCTGCGGGAACACGCGGCCCGGGGATGACAGTGCTGCATTAGGCTGCGTAGCCGACGGTGAGGTGAGTTTGCACATCGACCGCTAAAAGTGAAACGAGGTTAAACGAGCGAGATTTATGTCACCGCCTGCACCATCTACTCTTTCTCCATCTTCTTCATGTATGGCATGTAGCATGTGAACTTCTTCCCGCTAGCATCCATTCACGGGGCCTGGGATAATATGGCAGTCTACTTTGTATCCTGCACGCCTCTGATGACACGGCAAGGCGCTGGATGCAGAGGATTGAGTTGAGTTTTAGTGCCGCACCAAGGGTGGTGATGATCTGGTGACAAGAGGTGCCTTTATGAAACATGGAGCGGATGTGGGCCTCAACGAGTTTAAATTTTAGATGCATTGCATTTATGAACAGATGAATTTCTGCTGAATTGCTGCTTGAAAGTGTCACGCAGCCTTAGGCTAGAAAGACTGGGAATTAAGAAGATACAGAGTGTGTGAGATTATTAAACTGCTAATGTTTCAGCTTGGGTTGTGCATGTCAGCTTTTCCTTTTCTAATTTCAGGGATGCTCACATCAATGGTTTGCAGTTATGCAGCATGATTATCATGCTAATCAGCAGATGGAAGCAATATATGTGTGTAGTACTGCTAATTGCAGTTAACAACATCAATGTTGTAGTCTGTAGGTTCTGTTCAATATATCAGCGAGGTACTTTGATCAAGGGCTGGGGTGGGTGTGCTTGGATGATCTGACACAGTGACACTGTTGATGTTCTTACACTTGTTCTAATGCCGGAGGAAATGTAGGCTCTAATCTGAATAATGGTGGAACCTGAAGGCACAAACTTACTTGTTTCGTCTCTGAAGCCGCAAACAGCACCGCCTTGTCGCTTCACAGCCGCGCCACCGACCTCCGCTGTGCCCAACAACGGTTTGTAGGAAAACTCACTTCGGGGTCCACCACTCGCCGCCCTATCCGCCGCCACCACCGAGCGGGTTCGCGGGCCTGGAGAGTAGGGATTGCTCGGCGATTCCCCCGTGGCGGGAGACTGCCGCGGAGAGGTTAGCGAATCTTTGTTGAGCAGGACCACGACGGCAACGGCAGGACCAGGTCGGCGTGGGGACGAGCGGGACAGGAGATGGCGCGGGGAAGCGAGGGGCCGAGGACATTGCCGGCCGGCCAGCGGCGGCGTGACGCGAATGGACGCCGATGAACGTCGGCAGGTTTGGGGTTATAGGCCCTGGCGAAGGCCCGAGACAAAACAAACTCTAGAGAGATGGGTATGCGAGTGTGTGTCAAACCCATCTTTGAGAGATGGGCCGCATATTGAATTGGGGGAACATTTTCGAAAACTGTGAACATAATATTGAATGCGAGCATGTTTGCAAATTCCACGAACTATTTTCAATTTCATGAACATTTTTTTGAACCCTTAAAATTATTTTAATCTTTGAATATACCATTTTTTAAACCCGTGATTTTTTTGAACCCCATGAAAATATTTCGTAACAGGTGAACATTTTTAAAATCCATGAATATACCTCACGAAGAGTCAAGATACGCAATGCGTAGATCCATATAGCGGTTTATCACAGGAGAGGCCACAGAAAACGCTCCTTTCACCTCCATCAATCCAGTCGCATTTGTCGTCTCATACAAGTTCTGATTACACATAAGATGCGCAGTAATCCTACCAATTTACTATAGCTCAATAGTATCATGGTCAGGGAGTGTATTTACCATTACGATATTCTATTGAGTCACCATGGTATAAAAGAATTATGAATTTCCATATGGTATATCGTTTTCAGAATGGATGAGGCAACTTGAAATCAAAGTAATTTGAGATCGTTGTATTTGATACGAATCAGAAGTCCATAATAGAACTACCAAATTGTTTGGGGGTGGTTGATGAGTAGGTTATTCCATCCTGTAAAATGCGCCGAATTTGTACGTCAGAGGCACACAGGCTACCAAAATTGATCCATACATATAGTCAAAGCTTTATACTAATTTCATCCAAGACTCGATAAACATGTTGAGGCCAGAGGATAAGGGTGTAAATGCATAGGATAATTTCTGCACTGTATTTGACTCGATACCGTTTTAAAGAGTCAATATGCTATTTGAAGAAATCCGACGGATAAGGATATCCGATTTTGAACATGATAACCGGATACGGTATAGGATATTGTATGTCAAATAGCACCAAATATGGATTATCTGCAGATTAAATATGATTATACGATGGTTTAAATACGAATAATCTGATTTTCTACCGAAATGTGTAACCTAATAGAGCATAATTTGTAGTTAGTGAACTATCGAATTCGCCCGTTGAATAATAGCTCATTTACATAGTTATTATACAGACTATGGAATACAAATTTCTTAGATTAGTAGGTTATTGAACAATTATTTTTGTTGTATGGACTGGCGATGTACCTATGGAATACAAATTTCTTAGATTAATAGGTTATTGAACATCCTTAGGTGTCATGCATGTTACCTATGCTACTCCCATTATGGGTAGGCCATGCTCACGAGGAGGGAGAGGCTAGCGACTAATCGATTGCACGGGTCACTGAACCAACCGCATGATGTAGCGGTGACGACACGGGATATGGCGCCGCCAGACATACCAGTCGGCAGCGCCATTTGAATTCTAGTGCCCTTTTAGTTTCCTTCTAATTTTCATATTGTAAATTATGTGGTAATTGCATGGATGAGAGAGAGGCGGGTCAAGCGATGATGATTCACTCAACAATTCTCATAGATTTGGGGAGCATATAAGATAGACTATGTTTGGAGTTTGATGACACATTTGGACTAAATTTTAATGAGTAAAAGGCATTCAAGGTCCTAAAATTGTGGGACACAGCAACTCTTAAATTACATGTTTGACCCCAGTTATTTGGAAAGACCTTAAAAACGCCACGCTTTAGAAAAATGTGTGTCAAATATAGCCCTCGTATCACTCAAACTTGATGTTTTCCACTAAGGATAATTAAGAAATTAGCAAATAGAGGAACATAACGAGCACCTCTCGTTGTGACATAGCTGATTCTTCCAGCTTCACGGAGAGAGGCAATTTCCACCGGATCATGAGCCAGCCCCTTTCGTCTAATATTCAAATCTAGGGGGTATGGGCAAATGGAGAAACGGAAAGAACACTGGATGGGGCTGCTCCTCGGGTAGACGAAGCACTTGCAGGCCTGCAAGCGGAAGAAACGGGCTAACTACGTCTACTGAAATTGCAACAAGTTCATATTAGGGAGAGGGGTAAGCGTTGAGTGGCAGCATCGGAAATAGGACGGATCACGTGAACTATGTATTTTCCTACTTTTCTTCGTCGATTTCCCCCGATGCCTCCTATTTTAAAAAAAACGATAATAATATTCTTTCTTCGGCATTTAGCTTCACGTTTCTTGGCACATCCGCTACCTCGTCAGTACACTGTTCTCTACCTTTTTTGCTTGTTATAGTTTGCCGTGTATTTTTTGTACACATGGTTTCATCAAGAGTATACATAGTTATATAGCAGTGTGGAGACCCAAACAACACACACGAATGATAACAAAAGGCGGTATAATGTGCATTCACCTATATCCGTGCAGATGTGCAGTAATAGTTGTGCAACAATCGTATTCATGATTACTTCTATATTTGTGCACATGGAGAGAGTATCCTACCATTATTAACAAATCTGTTAGGTGTAGAGACACGCCGACGCACGTATTTTCGAATCATGCCTTGTACTCTTCCAAGCATTACAATATAATTTCTCAAAGGATGGCCATATATTGCACTTCAAATAATTGAACTATTATGGGAAAAAATACCCCAACCATTATATTGATGGAAGTGACCAACAATATGAAACTCCTGCCATGTGCATTGGGAAAATTCTCCAGTCTCAAAAATAAATTTAATAAGAAAATTATTTTGTTTTCATACTGCAAAAGGATTTTAAAGCACAATATAATGGGACACTCCATGTGGACGAGCTCCCAAAACACTTCATGATGGTGCTGACAAAAGCATACATGTACATATGGTCATTCATGCGGAAAGCATTTTGAGCTCAAGTGCTCTCTCTATTTAATAAAAATCATATTTATAAGTTCTAATTTGTTTTGCATATTGCCAATGATGTATCCCACCATCCTGCAAAATCTTGATTAGAAATAATTTATATTCTGGGCTACACAAAAATGACAAATGTTGTGGGATATTCGAATCGAGATTGTTTTCGGATTTTTTTGAACCTTATTAATATGACATATAATTGATTTAAGTAGAGTGACCTCTTGAGTCGGGAGCAAGAAATCTCTACTCTTCGCCCATTGAGCAGATAAATTAGGGGATGTTGCAGACATGTGATGGAGCCCCATGGAATTCGTTTACTCTTTTTCCACCGGCAGAAGTCCCAAGGCATGATAACTCACAGTTATACCACGAAGGTGGTGATCATCTTTCTTGTTTTACATTCGGGAGAGGAGTGGTCATTCTTTTTAGATTATACATGTTTACGCGTCCTAACTGAATCAAACGGTAGATCCAGACTGGAGATCAATCATATATTCAAATATATATAAATCTACAATTTATCCTATACCTCAAGGACCATGGGACACAAATTTTACCAATGAAAGCACACACACATGACAAAGTGCAACAAGCCGGTTCCAGATTCAAGCATTTTTTGGAGAAAATAACTTAAAGTGTATTATCTGCCAGTATGCTACTGCAGAAGAGATTGAGATATAGAAATAGGTGGTCAGCTGTTGAGTGCTCGTCAAATGTAAACAAGTCCTATAATACTATGAGCTAAACCAAAGAATCCATAGTTACCATGATAATATATGAGGCCCAATATGGCTCGGTTCATTTATTCCATCCGAACAAGGAAAAACTGTTCAGTCTTTGGTACACTTTGTTGATGAAACAAGATGCAGGTCAAGATAGTTTTGTTTGGAATATTATAACATGTATTTCTGATGAACTGGTCATATGAGTTTCAAAGTTCATTTTATTCTGTCAGAATAAAGGGAAAGTTCCATGTATTTGCAATTTATTAATTAACTTTGGTGGTAGATTAATTAACTCTCTGGAACCAAGGGCTAAAAAAATTAACTCTCTGAAACCCTCTACCACATGGTAATCTTTTCCTTTGGTGGATTTTCATTTCAATCCTTCTGAAATCATATTGGAGACCTACTCAAACTCTATCTCAAAGTAGGGGTTGGTAACTCATAATTCCATTTGAGATGTGAGTCTACCTACCAGATTGCTTTTTGTTAAAATGACTCTCGTCTTAAAGACCAAAATAGATTCTAATCTTTAACCGGACCTTCATTTTACAAACAAACAAAAATATTATTGATCGGTGCATCAACGTGGAGTCGTGGACTAACGCCTGGTACATGGATTTGACTGAAAAGATGTCATTAATTGGAATGCAGATTTCAATGGAATAAACCATGACAAGGTGTTAAGACCACATTGGACGTTTACCCCAAGATTATCCCATCCTATCAACATGTTTCCTATCAAGTCTTTTTTGAAGGAAATGTTATGTGGATATGTCCCAACACCTCCATGTTTTTTACAGATTTATGCCTAACAATACGAAAGAGTGCAGCGTATTGAGAGCTCAACGGTGTGTTCCCCATTCGGACATCCTCCCAAAATCTTGTAACAACCTCCTAACTCATAGCTACTCATACCAATGTTTGCCTCCTTGCAGCATCACACAACCTCCACAAATGTTGTCGAGGATATAGGATACGGATATCCTGACATATGATAAATGCGGCCCAACATGGAGAAGGCCCAACAAGGCGACTTAACGTTTTAAGTCACACAAGGACTCCACAAACCGACTTGTAATAGAAACCCTAGTTTGTATCCTACTAGGACACCACATGTAAACCTGCCCCTTCCACCTATATAAGGAGGGGCAAGGCGCACCAAAAGCTCTCAGATCTCAATAGACTAGAGACAACAAAATAGAGAGAGCCGCCTCAGCGGCGACTCGCTCATCGGCATACGGAATAAGATCTAGCCACAAACAGCATGTAGGGCTTTTACCGGATGATGTTTCCCGGGGCCTGAAGCTGTATAAATCGCTCTCCTGTGTGCAATCTCGCTCCCGAAAGATTCTACGTCGCCTAAGTTCTACGATCTCATGAGTCGTCAACGCGATGACATCTGCCGTGATAACCACACGACAGTTGGCGCCCACCGTGGGGATTGCGACGCTTGGAATCATGGTCCGGGCGGGATCCCTTCATCAACAACGACGACAACTTTCATCTCCGCATCGGCCAGGCGATTCGTCCTTTGTACATCTTCAGCCACACACGCGCGTAGGGCTGGACATCAGCGATGCCCGTGCGTGCGGCTAAACGCATCTGCCAGATCGAAATCGACAACGCTCCTTGCGTGACTCCTGGAAACTGATCTGCAACTTTCCGCATGAATATTTTACCATATCGCGTCAGAATCTCAGGTTGCTTCGGTTTGTGCTGGTACTAGCCATCCGATCGATATTGAAGGAACGGTTCAAGTCAAATTGGATTCCGATGGCAACCACGTGACCATGTTCCTTACATGGGAAAAAGCCCAAAAATCTGGCACGAGGACTGACGCAGGCAAGGAAAGTCAATTGGAGATCTAGAAAGAAAAACAAAAGAAGACAATTCAGAGTTGATAGCTTGCCGTTGCATGAAACAAGTCCACGTGGAAGGAAAAAATACTAAATATATGGAGATTGTGCTCCGCTCAAAGTTATCCGAGCGGGCGACTCAAAAGATCAGGATGATCATGGTTTGCTCGCCCCGGGCGACCTCCGCTTCATCGCATCAGTTTCGTCGCGGCTGGCTTCACCAAAAAATTGTGATCATCGTCGCCGATTCCAGCGACTTCAGCGGCGCAACAGGGTGAGATGATTCAACGATTCGACGACTCGTCCACAGAGATATACTACTGTATCAACTAATTCAATACCGTCATCAACAACGGTGGATGCATCGCCACAACATCCGACTCCGCGGCTCGAATCGCCGGCACGGCAGGAGTCACTGTCGCTTGCATGGCGAGTCGCGCGTCACAATATTCATCTAGCACCTAAAGTCATGAGCCGCACAGTCCTCGATGAGAAGTTCATCAGCATAAGCCGCGCGGAAAGAAGTGGCGGAGCAAATCAATGCCAGCACATTAATTTGAAGAACGATTGGATTGCTAGCAGCCATCACCAATACCCATCATCCCGATCTGATTGTGGTTCAGGAAAAGAAAAGGAAATATTATCAGCTAGACTACTTTGACTCGTACACGGATCAAGGAAGGAAAAAGAAAAGATTTGTCGACTTGCTACAATTAGTGTGACGGTTATCTCCAAGAAATCAAATGCTAGCTGGTTTCGAGAAAGGAAACGTGAGCAGAAAAAGAAAAAGAGGCAAAGCCCAGTGCAACTAGTACTCACGTAAATCAATCGGCCAAAAGATTGATAGCCGCGGCTTACGGAGCAGCGACTAAGGAGACCATTTTCGACTTCGGCCGTGCAGCACAGCATCGCGGCTCAACCGTCGACAAATTGGATACGAAAAATATGTCCATCTCAACAGCATAAGTGTGATCAGCTCAATTCATCAGCAAGCGACTCCAAAGATCAGTGTGATTATTCCAATTCGTCGCAGGCGACTCCACTTTGCTGCGACCGTCATCAACATCATCGCAGAATATTTCACCTCACCGGTGTCGCGGTCGGCTAAAGCCAAACATCGTGATCATCAACATATCAGCGTTAGGAGGAAATCAAAGTGCCGATGGAAAACAGACCAAAGACCTGGTACTGCGACTAGATGCATGTAGAAGTTCATGCAGAAGGAAAAAAGCAAATCGAGAGCTACTAGCACTCACGATGGATCAATCCATGTGCAGCACGGCATCCAACATTGTTGACAGAAAAAGCATCCAAAACTGCCAATGAAAAAAAAAGGAAAGTACGGAAGATGTGATCAGCTCAATTCAACAACGTGCGACTCAACAGATCAGCACGCGACTTCAAAAATCAGCCGCATCGTCGCCGATTCAACAATTGTTGCTGTACAGCATATCACGGCGACTCAATGGCTTGATGAGCTGAACGCGGATTATACCTCGCCGTCAACGCCAGGAGACTAAAAACAAGATAAGTTGCTACCATGGTCGAACTTTCATAACCTTTTACTTTTATCAATAAAATTAAGTTCACCTACGAGTTTATCTCGGGGGCGCTGCATATCTAGGTTATTATGCCTTTTATTAAATGTCTTTGCGACTCATATTATATCATGTCGTAGACTTTAAATTCATATCAGCTTTTGTAGATTTAATTACATCTACTTCTCAATACATTCGTCAAATTAGAGTTCTTTATAACTCGCATTGCAAAGTCTAGCTATTTACAGCTTGCATTGAATATCAAGATCACCACTACATGTTCAAGCATTGATATTTGGCGATTCATTTGTCATTCTATGACTTATCATTATATTAATTTATGACAGATCGTTATATAATTTCATGATTTATCATCATATCATTTTATTAATCATCATCGACTTATTGTCATAACAATTTATGAGTCGCATAGCGATTTACCCCCATATCATTTTATGAGTCGCAAGCAGCTCATCATTACATCAGTTTATGAGTCATTAATGAATCATTATCTTATCAATATTTGAGTTAAAACATGTGACTCGCTGTACCACATCTATAGCTAATCAGAGTTGGTTATCATCAAAGCTAATTAGAACTCGTCACGGCTATTGCAGCCGATAAAAGCAATAATCCTGGTTATTCTCGCCTTAACTCAGAAGTATCTCGCACTATGCGGCCAAAGTACTGTGGCGCGGCGTCATTCATGAGACTGATGCCTATCATGGCTGCCTATCATGGCCGTTCTCAACGACCCTGAACACGCGTTTACACCTAGGAAATACTGAGCCGCGCGCAGACCTACTTAACGGTACCTTAAGTTAGAAGTATCTTTGCATTATGTGGCCAAAATACTGGGGTGTGGCGTCATTCATGAGTTTGATGCATATCATGGCCATTCTCGACCCTGAACACACATTCCCAGGAAATACTGAGCCGCGCGAAGACCTACTTAACGGTAATAGAGATAATTCAGAAGGGCTAAAGTACCCGCGTGTGGCGTCAATCGAGTCTGAATGCCTATCATGGCCGTTATCGACCCTGAACACACATTAGATTTGGGAAATACTGAGTCAAGTACTATATGCTATCATGCATCGTACAATATGCTATCATGCATCTTACCAGTTGCTATCATGCAACCATTTGCTATCATGCAAAATAACATTTGCTATCATGCGACATACCATTTGCTATCATGCAAAATATCATTTATCATGCAGATTATACTATGCTATCATGCAGGGTACTATATGCTATTATGCGGAGTACTAACTTTTGATCATAATTATTACCAGCCGCCAAGGCTAACATATTATTATCAAGTTATCATCATTGCTTCCTCAGGGGCTTTGCCTTTAGAATTACAGGAACTTATAACTCGGGCACACGAGTTGGAACAGGCACGACTGAAATTCTATTGGGATGATCATCTTCCCGACATCAGTTGTTGAAGCCACCATTATTGATATATTACATCCATTCTTAAAGATAAGTCATCCATTTATCTTTACAATATTAATCAGAATTATTATTTTTCTTCCTAGCGGTTGAAATAATATTTCATAGTTTGGAGTTTATAAAGTGGCATCGCTCTACTCCAAATATCATTATTTTCTTGCAAGCAACAATTTTGCTCAAGCTGATGCAGGATTAAATTGCAAATGGAGAGGTATATGACATCAAACAGGATGACAAAAGCATGCTTACTTAATAACCGGAGCTATGACAAATCAAGATTTTTGCCTAAGTAAAGGACTATTTGAGTCTCGAGCCGCATGATCAAGCATACAACTCGACCCTCGGGGGCTACATATCCATCGGCATCACAGTTCAGGATATATAATATTCAGTTACCAAGTCAAACCAGTGACTCGGGGAGTTTTCAATTCAAATCGGTGGCTACATACTCTACATTCAGTAAGGACTGGTGGTTTTCTCGTCAATCGCTATGCCAGCATCTATTAAAATTTCTCCGAGGAGTGCGGGAATATTTTAGTGCCAAGCCTGGGGGCTCGACCACAACGTCCCTAGCTTATTGCGGCCTAAATTCAGCTCCAACGGCTACCAGTCGTAATGGCCAATCAATCGACAGATTATTGTTCGCGTGCATGGATTCTGCGGCAAGGTGGCCGATCCATGCATATATTCTACAAGCTAACTACCTACATGCATGATGCTCCCACTGATTCACTGAGTCAAGAGCAAAGGAAAGGAGTACTACATGAAATTTTGGAATGAGTGTACGTGCAAAGCAGAGTGCGAGATATAGGCTGGTCACGTCAAAACAAAAGAGATGGGAAAGTAAATCAAGGATAGATAGCCACCATGGCACATGCATGTATTCATCAGTTTTTACGTACAGCTCTACCTGAAGGATCGAGCGATTCAATGATTCAAGAAAAAGGAAGGCTCCCCAGTCGCACCAACGCGACAGATCGAGGCGACAGATATGCACCACTCCATGGATTTTCTGTCAAGACCCCAATATGTGCATTGGATCACTACTAGCACCTCACATCTGCTAAGCTGGACGCCGTCTCCTCTCAGCTATTCAGTGACATGATGACTTAAAAAGGGTTAGACCAGCTACTGTGGCACAAAAGCGATTCAAAGAGTAGGAACCGGCTGGCTCAAATACAGTATTGCAAAGCATCGAAGCCGCGGTTCACAGCACAAAGCGATACAGCAAGTTGATTCGATTCATCGGAAGTAGTCTGTGAAGAGCAAGGCATGCGTGCCCATATGGGCCACGGGACAGAAGAAAGGTTGAGCAGAGAAGATGCCAGATACATTAAGAATGCATGGCTGACACAACCATGTGAGCTCGAGAGGGCCATCAGCTCATGCATGCGTGCATGGATATTATGACGAGGGAATGCCGATCCCATGCACACGCTCCGGCCAGCTCTGCTTATAAGCATGTTTTGGTGAGTCGCACACCCCAGACATCAGACTGCTTCATGCGATCCAGTGTCCCGGGCGATCTACACCGACATCAACTCGCCGGCCACCTCGTGAGTCGCCAGTCAAGACCTTCATGATACGGCATCAACAAACATCAGTGGCGACTCAACAGCTTCTATGCTTGCGACTTAGTGGCATCGACATCAGTGATTTGTCAAGCTTAATATTCGCGAGTCAACTCCACTACTTCAACAACTCGGCATGAGCCTCTTGTCCCAGGAAGACAATATCATTATCAAATCAAGACCTTCCACCCGACTCTTCAAGTCGACCAAAAGCTCGAGGGCTACTGTCGAGGATATAGGATACGGATATCCTGACATATGATAAATGCGGCCCAACATGGAGAAGGCCCAACAAGGCGACTTAACGTTTAAGTCGCACAAGGACTCCACAACCGACTTGTAATAGAAACCCTAGTTTGTATCCTACTAGGACACCACATGTAAACCTGCCCCTTCCACCTATATAAGGAGGGGCAAGGCGCACCAAAAGCTCTCAGATCTCAATAGACTAGAGACAACAAAATAGAGAGAGCCGCCTCAGCGGCGACTCGCTCATCGGCATACGGAATAAGATCTAGCCACAAACAACATGTAGGGCTTTTACCGGATGATGTTTCCGGGGCCTGAAGCTGTATAAATCGCTCTCCTGTGTGCAATCTCGCTCCCGGAAGATTCTACGTCGCCTAAGTTCTACGATCTCACGAGTCGTCAACGCGATGACATCTGCCGTGATAACCCACGACAAATGCCACAACAAAGATCAAGGCCACTTGTCATTGATAACCTTTCGGATGACCGGCCTATAGGGTCATACTATGCCTCGATGGCGTTCATGCTCAGGTGCAATGACAGCATCTCACTCATTTGGTGGCTCAATAGGCAACTTGTGGAGCATGAGAACTATACCTTTCCTTAGCTTATCCCATCAAATTCCCCAATGCCTCCTATTCTTAAGTAAGTCAAACACACACCTCAGAACTACATGTTCTTATTAACATGTATTCTACTCTTCACTAGACCGTTTCATCCTCTCGTTGCTTGCTATAGATGTTATCACTTGACTACTGCAAAAATTTATATATGGTTTCAAGAAGAGTGTATATAGCAGTAGAGACTCAAACAGGGGATGTAATAAAAAAGATGGCAAAAGGTGCTTTCGTCGTTGAGAGAGTATTTGTAGATGCAATGAAAAGTATGTGATATTAGTATGTATTTGTACACGTATGCATAGAGCATGTTCATGACTCCCAAGTGCAGAAGATCAATTGTAGTACCTTTCGATTAGAAAAGGTTGTCGAACCCACGAGGAGCTGAAGGTATTGGTTAGCAAGAATGATAAATAAAACAATGAAAGATGCAAGTGTTTTTGGGATTTTTGGTTGTATAGTTGCAAGAAAGTAAAAATGCAGAATATAAATGATAGCAAGTAAAAAGCTCTCAAAGAGAGAAAGCCCAATCCTCTATGGCAAGAGGACAAGCTCAAGTGATGTGTAACTTATATGTGGAAAACGTTCCCGAGGGCGGCATGGATACTGCTAGGCATAGAGATTTATTAAACAACACGTTGAATATCTTGTCAAGTTTTAATCTTCTTTGGACGGAGCCATTGTTAGGTAAAGCTAAATAAATAAACTAAACCCCTTATGATGGATCATGTGGCCAAGTAAATGACTGCACAAGATTATTAAGACATAAAGTCCCACCATAGCATTACACTCTAAGGTCCCCGATACTAATACCCTCATAATGCAACTTCATGACTCGGTCTCAGGTTTACATGTCCCCCCAAGTCTCCCTCAATTCATTACACTACGGTGTTCTCCTATGAGCCCATATAGGTGAAGTGTTGTGCAGTCGACGTTCACAACACCATCATAGAATCAAAAAAGATAAACACTAGACAAAATACCAACACATGTCATATATAAATCATTGCCAATTCATCCTATGCCCTCAGGAACATACGGGAACTACTCACAACGTGCAAACATAATGATATTCAGTGGTACAACACAATCTGAAAATATAACTTCACCTCCAAATAATGACAAGTACTCAATCACAAACATGAATAGTAGCACAAGACAAGTATCTAGGGTATAGCAACTCTCAAACTACGAGGGGAACGGAGTGGATGGACGGAGATGATGATGGAGATGGTGCTGGTCTTGGTGATGGTGATGATGTAGAGGCCTCCTCCCACGCCAAGGAGGAGAGGTGATGACGATGACGATGATTTCCCCCTTCTCCGGAGCTCCGGAGCAGCAGGATCTGACCCCCCTCGGAGGGAATCAGGAGTTTCGCCGCGCCGCGGCCTCGGATGGACTTGGGAAAATTAGGGCGTAACTTTTCGGGCGAGACGAAGGCGTGCTAAAAAGCCCCGAGCGAGGAAGTGCCCGAGGCTCCAGATGGTGGGCCCACGCGGCCAAAGATCTTGGCCGCGTGGGCCCCTCTTGGGCCTCGTGGCTCTCTCTCCTCGATCTTTTCTCCACTGTCGTTTCTCCGATGAAAAACCAGCTGTGCAATTTTCCTTTTTCCATTTGGGTCCTGTAGCTCCTGAAACATTAAAAACAAGAAAAAGGAGGTTTTCTGCCTCCAGAAATTAAATACCAAAAATAGGGACTTTGTATGAAAGTCCCATAAATCATCTAAAACATGTAAAAACAATGATATAACAATGCCAATAACATTCTAATATGATAATATAAGTTGTATAAATGATGATATAAAATGCACGTATCAACTCCCCCAAGCTTAAACCTTTACTCGTCCTCGAGTAAGTAAGGACATAGATCATTACATGCATCAATGGACTTATGGTTGATAAATAAATACGAGCATTGTATCATCATCATATTCAATTGCAATGAAAGATTAATGAACTAAAACTCATACACATGAGGGCAACATAAGTAGAAGCTCTAGCAATCACCCCTTACTTTTGAAGGCAAATAACCATTGTATGTTGGACAATTGAATCATACTCTTTTTCACATGCTTTTGCTCCTTATGGCAAGCATTATAATATTTTATACTTTGCTGAAATTTAAAGACAAGATAAACTCTCATTGGATAACAAGTTTAAAGAAGACAAATGAAAAGATAGATATAAGATTGTTTACAATCTTGCTTCACTAGTAACTAGTGCAAACTTTAGTCATGGATATTTCAATCAAGTTCCTATGCTCTATACAACCTTTATCTTACACTTTCCATGGCTAACTGAATTTTCAGGTGCCTTCCTTTTCATTCACTTTCCAAGAGCATAAGTATTGAAATATCCATGATTCATTAATTTGCTCAAAAGATACTAGATTCTAACAAGAGTGTTTCATATCCTTTTCATTAACCCTTCCTAACTTTTTATCCTACAAGACTATATCTCAACCTTAAACTATTAATTTTCAAGTCATATTGACTCATTCTCTTTACTTATTTTATAATGAGATAATTCTACAATTGTCCAACACACTCAAGTTAATTAAATTCAAGGCAAGATGTGACTGAAACTCTAAATATGCCACGCTCATTTGCATGAGTGTTACCCATAAATCTCCAAACAAGAGAATCATGGATGACACCATACTTTAATATTCATTGATAAACCACAAGATAGGGATACATGATAATGCTCCATGAGCTCACACACGCCTAAGAGAGATTGATAACTAAACGATAAAAGCAAAACACACCATGACTAGATAGATATGATAAACGAGTAAAGATAAAGACTAGGTTGAACTCCCCCAAGCTTGACGTTTTGCTAGAGCCTCCTCTGCTGCAGCCTCTTCTTTCTCATATTCCTCCTCCCATTCCGCCATCTTCCATGGGAAAGGCCTTCCATCACGGAAAGATGTAGGTGGATTATTATACCTGAGGGTAGCAGCTTCTGCAATCTTCTTGAAGCGTTCTTCATACTCGCAGTTCTGGTTCTCTACATCCCACATAAAGCATTGGATCTGTCCAACTTCTCGATGACGTCCTTGTATCTTTCTTCCAGATCTTCGAGCCCTTCTTGTACTCTTCAACCTTCTTCTCCAGCTCCAGGTTCATGAAA